>JABTTQ020002263.1:0-399746 GCA_016081115.2 Rehmannia glutinosa | reverse complement strand
CAACATAAATTAATTAGGAAAGATGTGACCTAATTAATTTATACATTTTATATCTTTTTTTCGTGATGTCATAATTCTTCATGATTTATTCTTTCCATTACTATATTTTATATTTCTATATTCTTTATTTCTTTCTTTTTTTTTTTTTGAGGAAATATTCTTTATTTCTTTCATGAATGAGTTGGTGAGGGTTTTTTTAATTACCACATGAAGCATCCCATGTGGTTTGGCAACTAAACCTAATTTTTGTTTGGAATATTATTATGTATGTCTTTTGGGAGTTTGTATCTTTTAACCTTGTCAATAGTTCCGCTTTGGTGTCCCAAAGTTTCATTCTTAATGGCATTCTTCTTTTAGGGAAAAAGCATAAATAATTATTAATGATTCATGGTTTCTGCAAATTCTAATTAAGAAAATGTTTGATTAAGCATTTCAAAAGTTCCATTTTTTTGTTGGAATAATAGAAACTTCTTACAAGGCCAACCAATAGACAGCCTTAAAAGGAGACTTTGCCCGTCCTGAGAAAGGTATATAGTTAGGTCCTGTAACTATACCTAGATTTAATTTTTTTAGTATCCATATTTTGCTATAGTAGTAGATATTAAAATTTTTATTTAAAATTATCATAATCAACAATTAATGATATATACATATATATGGTCTTTACTATACTATTCCAATCAAGGCGACGCGTTACCAGGATTTGTAATTGACTGGGCCAACTACGGATGACAAGGAATGAGTAGAAGCGAGGAGTAACCACACATGTTTGGATCTTGATGGGATGGTATGGTTGTTCTTTTGGATCGACGGGACGGCGCATATGCTGCGGGTGCACGCGTCGTATGCGGGTCGCGTATTTTTCGACCCTCGTATTCGTTCCACTCCTCGCATTTAACGGCTTCACACCGCTTCCTTGATTTACCGAGTGTTACTTTCGGAAAATGGCCTGATCTTGCCCACCAATAATCGTATTTAATTAGCCAACTGAGTTTCAAGATTTTTCATTTGTGAGCCCATAGTGTTGGCCATTGAGTGACATGTGTCTTAGTTTTATCTAGCTTAACCTGCATCCTTGCTAAATCGATTCCTAGTTTCATTCATGAATGAACTTTAAGTCGACTCATAAATGAAGTAAGAACATCTTCCATTAACGGCTTTGCCTGCATTAATGACACCATTTGTCACATCAACCCTGCGGTGGTTGCATCACATTCTTCGTATTCGATATGAAATTTTCATGATTTCTCACACCCTGATGATAATGGATAGAGTCCGATTGTTCCTAATTATTGAAATTTTGGTTATAGACATAATTAAACTTCCTCCATGGATCTTGAGAACTCCCATTATTTGCACCCGCTGCGTTCCTTCCTTGATTCTTTGTCAAAACACTCAACTTCGTCCCAACACGATCCTATCCGAGTTGTCATGCCTTGATTGGTAGAATATGAGACTGCCGCACCACCTTTTCACAATTTTCCTCTCGGAGGGCCACCGATAGCTATTCATTTGCCATCTCTTCCAAAGATATGTTGAATGCATCTTGTGGAACTTTAGCCGATAAGCGCCCTCTGCGGCATCCACAAACGACGAACTGCTTTGTCCCATCAAACTGACATAAAAGAAGCAAAGGAAATGCAGATCCTACGAAAACCCCGTGTTGCGGGCGCCCTCAATAAATCCCCAAATCTCTCCCGAGGCCTCATATAGTGGTTCGGAGTCAAATCAAACTGTCTAAAGCTGCGTGATCTCGCTCTTAGGCTGCGGTGTCTTACTTGGTGGAAATAATTTAAACAGAACTTAGACTCAACTGGTCCCAAGTATTCACACTTGTTAAAGTGCTGTGATTTTACTTTATCCTTAAAGAGAAATGAAATAAAATAGCAGACGTATAGCATCATCGACACCCCATTCATCTTAATCGTGTTTTATATCGCATGAAGTGTACAAGATGAGAGTTAGGATCCCAGGATGGAAAACCCCAAACGGTTCTGTTGAATCATCGAAATGAGCGCGCTTCAACTCAGTTATTTGCATTTATTGGGACATTGGCGATTCCACCATAATTGCGATTTATTCGTGGCAAAGTAATCGCGAATCGCTTTGTTGGACTACCGAAATTTATACTCTCCTGTAACTCATTAACGATCTGTTGATCCCATTGTTACCTTCGTTGATGGCTCGTTATTACCCCGTTGTTCTCTTCCACATCCCCATAGTATGATCTTCTTTGTCGCTTACGCCGTTTAGTATGCACTTTCGGTCGCCTTTTACAAAAGCCTCAACTCCCGGTATGAGCCGGTCTTAATTCTCTTTGCTTCGGCGAGTGCTCATGCACTACTGCACCAACTAAAAGAAACAAGTCAACACGGTAGAAGTAGAATTAAACAAAAAATAAAGAAAAATATCTAAATTAAAAATAATTCTATTTATCATAATAATAGTACTAAAAATTTAATTAGTCCCCAACGGCGCCAAAACCTTGTTTCGCCTTATTTTTAGCTTCACCGCAAATTACGGTGTAGTTTATAGAATAGGGTTAGCAAGGTTGAATCCACAAACACTAATAAATTAGTGTACTAAATATTGAGATCGAAATAGTCTTATCTTTTATTGAGCGATCAAAATTGGATGGTTGTTTTGTAAATGCTAGACAAGATTTTATCATAAAAAGACAATGTAAGAGTTGATTGAATGATCGAGGAGATGAATGGATTACAAAGTTATTGTTTGATTAATATCCCTTTTGTTATCCGATTACTCAAAACCAAAGTTATTATTATTCTTCTCTATAAGACAATTATGAAAGTATTTTACCTTCTATCTCTCGAGATATATATAAAAACGTTGATTGGATTATCTATGCTAGCATCTCTACCAACACAAAGATAACCAACTCTCAAAAGCACAAAGATTATAAATCCTCACAAATATTTGCACTGAAACTTCAACCATGCAACTATTCATGTCAAGTACTTCAAGATCCAAAATTGAAACTCATCTCTCGAATTATAAATCAATACATCAAAACAAGTTAAACCAAGTGGCCATTTGATAAAACAAGAAATAATACTGAGTACTCGAATAGGGTATGAAATAATAACAATTTTAATTAAACATCAAACCAAAGTATCCATTAACCTAATCCCAAACCTGGAATCACAAGGTGTTTAGCCAGGACATGGAAAATAAACAATTCATAGACAAATCGTTCATATGCATATCTAACTAGTCAAAAATAAAAGATATAATGGAATGAGAAGCTCAGAGGATGTCGATGATCTCTCGATCTATCTTCAATCCTCAAGCGTGTGGTTGCGACCTCGAATCGATCTCTCAAATCCTCCTAGAAGGTTGCTATTTTCTATGCTTTCTAGGGCAAATATCTCGTGTCCCTTTGTTTGGGGCTGCCGTCTCTATTTATACTCCTCTGTTGGTTCAAAACCTAAATCAAAATCGCCAAAACATGACTTTTCCACAGGCGCATGGAGCGTGCGGTTACGCCGCGACCAACCCGCTTCGTGCCAAAGCACTTTCTCTTCTGAATTGACGCGCACGGGCCATCCATCCGATCCAGGCACGACCAATTTGACCCATTTGATAATGGGCCATGCATCGATCCGCCAATTTCTCTCTCCGAATTGGCGAGAATTTCTCTTCCTGAATTGCCGTGTGTCAGCGAAGGCTCGCTTCTCTTGTTTCAGTACCTTGGGCGTGCTTTGATAACGGGCTGCCCGTGTGTGGTCTTATTTTTGCTTGTTCGTCCGATCTCTTCTCGGTTTAACTCCAAACTTCACGTATTCGCCGATTCTTGACGGTTCTTATCGCAATGCTCCATTTTTTTACCTCCAAAGTCTTAATTATTGTTTAATTCCTACAAAATGAGCAAAGCGTAATATCTTTTCCACATTATAAGAACACGCCCATTTTACTCGTTATTGCATGCATATCAACTTATTCTAACCGCAATATACCCAAGTTATATGCAATACTCATACTAATCGAGGGCTCCAAGAAAAGAATATATATTATATTGATATGAATTGTACTATTAAATTTTTTAACCTCTCTTGAAAATTTCCAACCATATTGGGATTTGTTATGGAATTTTCCAACCACATATTGTAGTGTTGGAATTTTCGTTGGAATTTTAAAAGCTAGACATTTGTTAACCACTTGTTAGACATTTTGTTAAACATTTGTTAGACGTTTTGTTAAACACTTGTTAGATACATTTCTGATATATTTGTTTTGTTAAACATTTGCGGACATGTATTAGATACAATCACTTGAATGTCATGTTTTGTTTTAATTAGTTATATGTTGTTTTCTTGTATTGTGTTCTATATTTTGCATATATGAAATCAAAATTTATATTACCATGTGAAAAAATAATAGACACCAAATAGAAAATGTATTAGCAGGTTCAAAATTACAATGCAGTTTTATGGCTTGTTAAACTGTTGTAATACTTCAAAACCAACGGATTTGATCTGTTGACAAAGTACAACGGTTTTAAAAGCCTTGTAGAATCATTTGATACTTCAAAACCACAACGGATATTAACTTGTGACAATCCATTGTTGTATTTCATAATTCAAAAACAAATACCACCGTTGTCCCGATTGTTGTCTTGCGGCATCAAAAGACAACGATTCTAAATGTTGCCTTAAGATTAACGACAACGGTTGAATCGGTGTCGTTGAGCGGATTTTTTTACAACACGGCTACGATGCTTATTTGATTATTGTAATAAACAACAGATTATATCGATTGTGTATGAGCGAAATTCTTGTAGTAGCTACAATGAAAATTTCAGCGATTTATTCCAATGTTTTGGTTACTGTTAGAATTTTTATTGGAATTTTCCAACGGTATGCTTTAACGATGAAATTTCTTTTGGAATTTTTAAAATTCCAACATTATTTTCAATAATTTATTTCAACGATTTTATTACTATTGGAATTATTGTTGGAATTTTCCAATGGTTTGTTGTGGTGTTGGAATTTCCATTGAAATTTTAAATTCCAACAGAAATTCCAATAGTTTATACGAATAGTTTTGTTTATCGTTGGATCTTCTATTGAAATTTTCTAATGTTCTACTGTAACAATGGAATTTCTGTTGGATTGTGAAAGTGGAATCTTCCATACGTGATGGGTTCCTGATCTAGTGAAGTGCACAAAGGACGAAAAATTATTGATTCAACTACAAAAAAGTTATAAAATTTAACATGAAATTCATGAAACCGAATTAAATTCCGTCATAAAAAGTTTTACTATTAAGTAAAATTAAAGTAAATTAAATAAAGCCGATCATTTTCAACTCGACTACCCAACATCTTAGAAAGACAACGTTGGACATGCTTTATAAAGTGTTAGGATTTTAACATGTGGGGTTCATTGGAATAAAAAAGGTAAGCTTAATTCAACGCCTTTAATTTCAATATCAAAAAATGATCCCCAAGAGCTTCAAATATATTGCTCATGAGGCTTGCCTTTCTTGTGAACCAAAAATAAACAAATTTAGTAACTCAAGTCCCTTAGCGTAATTTAATTTTTACCCAACTTAGCCTTTACTTCACATGCCATATACTGCTCTCCTCTAATTACTTATTACATATATTATATATATAAATACACACACGTACGTGTGTGTGTGCGCCAACTACACAAGATGGGCTTAGTACATTTACCCTTCTAATGTAAGCGCAGAATAAAATACAAGTCTTGGAACATGTATAATTTGAATTGTTTCAGTTTGATATTGTATTTTGTAGTACATACATTAAAAATATATGTCATGTGTATAATATATATATTTTAATTTATATATTTGCCACAAACTATATATATATATATACGCGTACGCTTAGTGTGTACTTATTTGTGGTTTGTGATGTCACTACAAGAAAATTCAGTTTACCGACAAAATTATTTTGTCACTAAATTTTACGATTACCTACTGATAGAACAAAAATATTATTTTCCCTCAAGTTATACAGTTTTCAATTTACAAATGCAGTTTTCGTAGGTATTTACCAACAATGTTAGATTCTCAGGTAAATATTTTACCTACACTTTACAATTTCCTTAATACGTACCTATAGATTTTTCGTAGGTAAACTTGGTTTTTCTTGTAGTGTATAAAAACTTTGTGATCCTAATTTTTTCCATTAATGCCAATCACATAAATATTTTCAACAAAGGACTTGTGTGGATCTTGGTTTTCTTTTGTTGGTCAATTAGAATTGCTATGGCTAGTTGTACAATGATTCCTATTTGGATTGAGTTGTATTCTGAAATATTTGATGTTTAGAAAGAATTTGTGTTTGAATTTGAAATTGATTTATTGTCTTATTAATTAAGTGATCTTAGACCGTCATGAATGTTTAGTGTTTTTAAATTATTTCTGTAAAATAATTCCAGAAAAAAAAAAAAAATGGACAATAAAAACTCCATTGTGGATTTTGCAAAAACCAAAAGGTTACACGCCATCTTAAAAATTAACATATATAAAGACAACGAATATGCAAAAATATAATAAAGAGATATCATAAAGAAAAATACAACGGTCAATAACCGTTGCTGTAATCGTTATAACATTACAACGGGTTTAAACTATTGTCAACAACCATTCTCGAAAAGAAGTCTGAAAAACAGTTCAGAACCGTTGTCTTTTACATTTAAAGACATTGGTTAGAATGTACCACAACTGTTGGTTTTCCTAAAAGACAACAAATAAAATCCATTGTCATTCAGCGGAATTCTTGTAGTGCACATATGCAGAATTAATAAACTTAAGGATCCTTTAACTAATCTTATGTTTTAGTTAATTTTCACATCCAGTGGCATTTTGTATATACATGTACCACACAAACGCACACACCCAGGCCACCATTTTTACTTCATGACCTTATAAAAGCAATGGTCCAGGTACTTATAATAAACTCACACTAAAATGCATAAATTTCTTGTGAAATAAATATCCTTTATTTCACTCTAGTCAGACCAAGTTCTATTTTATGCTTAATATAAGTAGAAAGTTATTGTAAGGTTGCTCTGAATTACTTAAAAACATAAGGCAAAATAATATCTTTCCTTTTTTTTGTAAGTTGATCTATTTTGACTTTTACCTTCTATTCATTTGTTTAGTAATTTTAGTCCACTTAATTTGATTGAAAATTTAAATTTTGGCCTGATGAAGCTGGTTAAAAATTTAGAGCAAATTGTGGGAAATACCCACTTGGGATAGGACAAAGACTTTTTGACATGTGAGATAAAAACTAAATCTTTTACCCATTTTTGTGGTTCTTTTACCCAAATATTTGATGCTTTAAATGTCGGCTTTAAAGTATGTAAGTGGGTATTTCTATATCATGTTAAATACATACATACTTAGTAGTTTCTCCATCTTTCTATTTTTTATCTCTCTACTCTCTCTTCTTCACAAAATAGCAAAAGTTTGTTTTGAGGTCTTTCATCCGCACAAAATCGCACCGGACAAAGGAAAAATAAGGTAATGTTGATTCTCCTCTTAGTTACTTATCGGTTTAAATTGTACACAAATATACTTGAACGGTATGTGAAATTTCTGAATTTAAGAACAAGAAATGTACTTTGCACGATGTGTACACGAGATGCCCAATATGCACAAACATTCACTACATCGTAGTTGTGCTCGATATAGAGACACAATATCATTCCATATCATGTCACTATATCGTGCATTGTAGGTTTAATTAGGCACGATATAGAGGCGCAATATATCGTGCCATTTCATGTCACAATATCGTGCCATTTTGTGCCATATTTTGTAATGCCATTTTTATATCGTGCCATATTCCGACATATCGTGCCATATCGTGACACTCTATATCGTGCCTTTTTATCCAAAAAAACCACTTATTTTTGATCTTGGTGCAGCCGAGTTCGCAAAAACGATTTCTTATGAAAGGCTTGTCCAAGGACCTTTCACCAATATCTCAAAGTGGTATTGAACTCGCATCACCCTTATGGGCAATATGCTATTGCTCATAGTATACCGTGAAAAGGTTTGCAACCTATATGCTTGCATATTGTGTCACTTCTTTAATAACCTATTTTTGCCCCATTGGGGATTCATTGTTTCTATATTTCCTTTCTCTGAGATAAACTATCGCTATATTGTTGTTCGATTTGGGGTCACCGAGAAGGGTTAGAATATAAAAAATTGTGAAGAAGAAGTTGTATGTGTTGAACCTGGACAAAATGAACTATTTTGAAATATTGGATGAGGTTTATGGTATTGTTGAAGTTGATATGTAATTCATGCTATTGTAGATATTTACGAAACAAAATTGGGAAGTTAAAGTTGAAAAATGATCATGACATACCACGGCCATTTGGGCTTAATGTGGTATCACTCCCCAATGTGTGGGAGGTCGGGGTTCTATCCCTAGTGAAGTGTGTGTGTAACTCAAAAATAAAAAGATTTGCTTATAAGTATTTAATGAATTGTATTTTTATAATTTTAAAAAAAAAAAAAAAAAAATGACCGTGACATTGAACGTGAATTTGAAAACACCGAATTACCAGTTATTTTTGTAACACTAAAAAGAAAAATGGCCGAGATAAATTTGCATCATGTATTGGGAAGTCAGCCTCCTGGCATAATCGAGTTGAGAACGTTGAAAGTCAACAAGATCTTTGTCAGAAGTTTTATGCAACTAATGGCTACTCAAAATGATTTTTCAACGGTCATTGGGCCTAATTACAAATCGCATGCACCATCTTGGTTTTCAACAATATGGTGTACCACATATCAATCTATATAGTCATGTTTTAAGGCCTATATAGTGGAGCACCTTTATGCATATGAACATGTTCGCTTTTTTTATAGCTTCACCGCACCGAAGTGTACGGATGGGTTTATAGAATAGGTTTGCAAGGTCGAATCCACAGGATTAATAAATTAATGTACTAAGTATTGGATTATAATAGTCCTATTTTTATCTAAACTATCGAAATTTGAAGGTTTGGTTTTATTACTACTAAAGCGTAAATTAATCCTAAAATAACAAAGCAAAGAGTGATTAAAAGATCAAGTATGAATGGATGGATTCCTGGGTTATGGTTTCAATTAATATCCCACTTTTATGCTCAGTGTTAAGCAAAACCAAGGTTAAACATATTCTTCTCTATAGACCAATCACCAAAGTAATTTACCCTCTCTCGAGATGTATGTAAAAGCGTTGATTGGAATATCTATGTTAGCATCTCTACTCAACATGAGATATCCAACTCCCAAAAAAGTTCAAAAGATTAAAAGATCTCACAAATATTCACAGGACTTCTCAATCATGCAATCTATTTGTGTCAAGTACTCAAGATCTAGTATTGAAACTCATCGGTTAGAATTATGGATCAATACATCAAACAAGTTTAGATCAAAGGCCTTTTGATAAAACAAGAATTAAAGCAAAGTACTTGAATAGAGAAAGAAAACATTAACTTCAATTATCCTTAATCATCACATAAAAGTGTTTATTAATCTACTCCCCAAACCCGAATCACAAGAGTTTTAGCCAGACATTGAAAATAAACAATTCATAGACAAATTATTCATAATCAAAATCTAACTAATTGAAATACGATACGATGGAATGAGTGACTCGGGGATGATGATGATCTCTCGATCTATCTTCAATCCTCAAAGGTGTGGTTGCGGTCTTGATCAATCTCTTGAAGTTTCCGATGGAAAACGCTCTTTCTCCGGTTTCTAGGGTAAAAATCAGCGTGTCCTCGTTCGTGGCCGCCCCGGGTCTATTTGTACTTCGTTCGGGTCGAAACCTAGTTGAAATTTGACAAACTCTGTTTTTCCCGCAGCACGGCACGGCCGTGCCCCTTTGGCACGCCCAGCCCGTGCTGGGTGCCGAACCTTTGTAGTCTTTCTTCGGAGGGGCACGGGCGTGCAATACGGCACGGCTGCCCGTGCCTTAGGCCGCACCTTGAGTCCTTTTGTTTGGGTTGAGCACGGCCGTGCTGAGAGGAGCACGCCGCCCGTGCTCACCGGAACAATATGCCCATAGGGTATTTTTTTCCGTTTCTCGCCCGGTTAGTCAACAACTTCTTCTCGACTCGACTCCAAACTTCGTCACTTGAGTCAATTATTGGCGGTTGCAATGCTCGAATTGTTGCCACTATGCCACAAATATAGATAAATTCCTACAAAACGAGCAAAGCGTAATCCAATTCCACAAAACAAGAATACAACCCAATTTACTTTGTATAACGATGCATATTCCCTCATTCTAGCCAATATTAAGCCCAAAATACATGCAAAATACCACCAATCAAACCCCTAAACTTAAACTCATCGTGATGATCCCGGTCAACACTTTATAAACAAGACAACACAATTGGGGACAAGAAGAGCAATCAAGAATACCGCATCACAATTCATGTCATCTATCCATAGACATCAAACATAAACCAACCAAGTTTCAAATAGCTAATACGGAGCACAAGTCTATTAAAATCATGGTAAAACACTTCAAATCATGCCTCTCGGGATAAAGTGTATACTCTACTCACTAGAATAATATTGACGTGTATTCGCTCAAATCATATCAATGTTGAAGAATTACCATATGCTTGCAAATCGCCTCACATCTCCGCCACTGCTTTGTATGCAATTCACAAATCATAAAGGACTTTGTTTATGGTTGTAATGAAGGCTCTTTGGTTAAGGTAGGGAAATATGGATAAAGTGACTCAACTCAAGCGTATAGATTGGTAAGCACATCGTTTTTCTCTAACAGATATTCTAATACCAACCAATTATGTACTCCCAATCGCCTTATATCTTATCACCTCTCTATTTCTCCTTTCTTTTTCATACACATCAATCTCTTTCGCCTTACATCACAATTTCGGCCTATTTCTAGTACATGCCGACTCACTTATCCAAATGCTTTTTTTTTTTCGACTGTTTTGTGAGTATCCTCATTTTTCTCCTTTTTTTTTTCTTTTATTCCCAATCATCAATCATACAAACTATTTTCTAATTTCTTGATATCCCTTCATTCAATCATTTATTCTATCATTTACTCAATGCTATACGCTCAAGTTTAGGATAACGAGATATATCAATTTAAGTTCTAAGGCTTGAAATGTGGCTATCAAAAAAATCAGGCAATAGGCTCCAAGTTGGCTAACTAGGAAAATCAAATATCATAAGGTAGGCAAAAAAGGCTTGAAAGGCTTAACAAAAAATGGCCTAAAATCATTTTCATGAATGCATACAACATGTGACCTTGACGGAGATACGTGAGCAAGTTCTAGAATTCAAATCAACATGAATGACACACTAATCGCAAACAAGACGCATATGATGAAAGCAAAAAAGGCTCAAAAGCTCACAGGCTTGTAAGTGCATAATTCAAAGCATTTTAACCATGATCCCAATAAGCACATGCTCCATATTAATTATTCTCAACCCGATCAACTCACACTCAACATCCAATTCAAAACAACATGAACTAATCCGCAAATGCTCCCAAGATCAAGACCTCAATCAAAACACACAAACACACAATAGCGGTCAACTCACTCCCTAACTACTAGGAAAGCAATAAACGTGCTAAAGCGATAAACATGCTAAATATAAAAAAAATCAAACATCTAATGCACTGCACCCTATATGATATGCTCTACATGCAACTAAATGAATGCAAACGCCACACCCATCAATAAAATTACTACCTCTCCCCCCAAACTTGAATGAAATTATAGCGCATAAAAGAGAAGGTAGAATTTCAAAGAAAAGTGTGGATAGGACCTGGATTACTGTGGGGGTGGCGGCGGGTAGTGGCCCCGGGAGATATGCCATTCTCGATTCGTAGCACGCCCGCACATCTCCGACTCATTTGCTCGTGTGCTTGGTTCCACAAGCTCGCATATGGTACCTTTGATCTTGACTTCTTGGTAAGCACGAAATCACTCCCATCTTTGGCGCAAGCTTTTCTCAAATACACGAACCCGTCGTGATCATACATCGCCCCCACGTTCGCTCGCTTTGGAGCTCTCTGGAATATCAGCCGTCCCCCTGTGGCCGCTTCCGATCGAAGCTTCGTTGGAAGTCTTGCTCAAACCCCCTCTCCCGTCTATCGTACTCGTGCCTCCATGACCAAGTCTTCTTCATCGTGCAACCCGCCTATCCTTCGCCTCTTTCGTGCCGCCAAACCCCGCATGACTTCGATATGCTCCTGAGTACGAGAAGCCGCTTGATTTGGTTATCAATTCATCGTGAGTCATGGGTTAGGAAGGGGAAACGAAGACCCGACTTTTTGTTGAAAAAACAGAGGATATTCTCCTCATTATTGATGATCTTCATGGTGAGAAGGGCGCTCATGTTAATGCTTCTCGGCTGCCCGCTAATGGTTCCATGCGCTTATGTCAACCCCAAAATGTTGTGCGATTGGGGTTATCATTCCCCAATTAGTATTTTCCCCGCTTCATGCTGTTGTATGCGTGAGATGACGTGTTCCAAAAAGTATGCCGCCATGTTATAAGGTGCGATTGAGCATACACCAAAGTAGGTATAGCTCTCTCACAGATACCCCCATTGTTGTACCGGGCGAACATTGGAATGGGCCGTTACTTTTTTGAATGTAACGGAATATGGGGTTGCGGAGTGAGGAAGCCTTGAGGTGCGTGTGCGTATTGCATGAGCCCTGTGTCGGGAGTTTTAGTCAACAATCGCCCCGAAAGCACGCGAGTCGTAATTTGCAGCTGTTCGGTATGGGGCGTCCGATGGTACCCCAAAAATTTGATTAAGTTCGGCAATAGTGACGGTTCTCCATTCGTTGCCCAACTTGAACCGGATTTCCCGAGGCTCACTCCGTGGTCGTGTTGCCGTGACATGAACAAAGGCTTAAGAACTCTAGTGTGAGTGTCTTGTAGGTTGGCCCGCCCTTGCATAAATGCGGTCCATCCAACTCGATCAAACATTTGCCATACCTCCTCGTGTATCCCGAGAGCTCGGGTACATTCGCTTCGTCGGTATAGCGTGTAGGTGCGAATGAACGATGGATGAGCCGGTTCCATTTATCCAAAGATTTCATTTTCATCAATAGTGAGCCCGTAGCCTCGGGGCTGTCCGGGTGTGGTGGCGCTCGAGCGGCCATGCGGCTCCCCAACCTCGTCTTCCTCGGTTTGGTCGTGGTTCACCATGTTTCAATTTAGTACCTGCAAAACAATCGTGAGAATCCATACTTGCCAAGTAAAAACAAACAATGAATTAATACAACAATTTCACTAGAAGTATAGGAGCTCATCATCAACAATTCGATTATAATCAAGCGTTCAATTCACATAGCAATATAATTGCCGAGAATCCTAGCCCTAACCTCCTAAACAATCTAACACAAGTATAATCCATCAAGCAATCAACTAAATTCATCACAATTCAACAACCACCAAGTGTTCGATAAAAAGCCCCATAGAAAATTTCAATTAAAAATATGGCTAAAGTATCACACAAGATCATATATCAACCCTAGTTCATAATCCTCAAGCAATTTGACATAAAATTTTCAATTCATACCTTAATTTTCGAGAATTAGAAGAGGGTTGGATTGTGGAAACCCTAGGTGCTATCTACCCCAAATCCTTGCTTCCAAGCAAATTCAAACGGGTAATTCGTGTTTAGAGTAGTGTGGGGGGTGAGTAGTGATGATATCTAGAGTGAATTTTCAAAAAAATTTGGAGGGGGATCTTTTTCTTGCTTGTCCGTGCGTGAAGGGAGAGATTTTGTGAAGGAAGTAAACCCCGCCCGTCGGTTTTATGCTTTTCAAAGTAGGCATGAGCACGGCGGCGTGCTCATTCGACGGGGCCGCCCGTGCTAGGGGCCGAAAGATTGCTCCCAAAATCCTTAAGGAGCACGGGCGTGCTCATTCGGCACGGGTTGCCCGTGCTGTGGGCCGAAAGATTGCTCCCAAAAAACCCTTAAGGAGCACGGGCCGTGCTAAACGGCACGGGTGGCCCGTGCTAGGGCGAACTTTGGAGTCCTGAACGCCGGAAAGGGCACGGGCGTGTCCATATGGCTTTTTTTTTTTTTTAACCAATGAAAGCAATAAAATCCTAACTTAGGAAAGGAAAGGAACAAATTAAGAAACATGGGAAGAAATAAAACAACAAAACCATTGGGTTGCCTCCCAACAAGCGCTAAATTTAACGCCTATAGCTTGACGCTTAGTTGATCATGGCTCTAGCAATGTGAGGCGTGTCACTTCCTCCTTTTGCTCCCGCTCAAGTAATGCTTGATTCTCTGGCCATTCACCATGAATGTCTCCCCATCTCGCTCAATAGCTCCACTATTCTCGAGGATTTAACACTTTCTTTATCACAAACGCCCCGACCATCTGAGACTTAAGCTTTCCTTAAAGAGTTTAAGACGCGAGTTAAACAAAAGGACTTGTTCACCCAAAGAAAACTCCCTCTTCTTTATCATTCGATCGTGCCATCGTTTGGTTCGCTCCTTGTAAATCCGAATTTTCATAGGCTTCATCCCTAATTCCTCCATCTCATTCGTGCA
Organism: Rehmannia glutinosa; assembly: GCA_016081115.2. Lineage (NCBI taxonomy): Eukaryota > Viridiplantae > Streptophyta > Magnoliopsida > Lamiales > Orobanchaceae > Rehmannia > Rehmannia glutinosa. Next base: position 385,166 of record JABTTQ020002263.1, on the reverse strand, counting down.
AGAGCCTCTTTTCACCCGCCGCTTGGAAGTCAAAATTCAACTTCTTTGACCAAAACGCCTTTATGCTCTAATTCGACGGGCAAGTGACACGATTTCCCGAAGACTAACCGACACGATGTGCCCAAGGGTGTCTTGTATGCGATCCGATATGCCCATAGTGCGTCATCTAGCTTCATGGCCCAATCCTTGCGATTTATGTTCACCGTTTTCTCTAAATCGCTTAATCTCACGATTGCTACCTCTGCTGTCCGCTTTGCTTGTGGATGGTATGCTAATGCCACCTTGTGCTTAACCCCGCACTTCGCAAGTAGAGTGCTCATTAATTTATTCACAAAGTGTGACCCCGCCGCTAATCAAAGCTCTCGGGGTTCCAAACCGAGTGAATATATTTTTCTTCAGAATTTGAGCACTACTTCGCGCATCATTGTCCGAGCCGGAATAGCTTCAACCCATCGAGATACGTATTCCACCGCAAGTAGAATGTATTGATAGCCCGACGAAGATGGGAAGGGGCCCATGAAGTCGATCCCCCACACATCGAAGAGTTCAACTTCCATCACATTGGTCATTGGCATCTCATGTCATCTCGAGATGTTTCCCATCCGCTGGCACCTATCACAACTTTGTACAAATAGATAGCAATCGTTAGATAATGTAGGCCAAGATAATCCACTTTGTAATACCTTAGCGACGTCTTGCGCTGGATCAAACATCCTCCGGAAGGTGAAGAATGGCATTGTTGTAGAACTCCTCCCACTCTTCTTGAGGTACACATCGTCGAATGATGGTGTCGGCGCACACTCTTAAAGAGCAAGGATCGTCCCACATGTAAAACTTGACATCATGGAGGAACTTCTTCTTTGATAAGATGATAAATCCGAGGCAAAACCCTGCAACCAAATAATTAACAAAATCGGCATACCATGGGAATTTAGCTTGTAGCATCGTAAGTTGCTCATCGGGAATTTCTCCTTAATTGCCTCCGTGATTTCTTTCTCCTCCTTCTTGTATTCTAGTCCCGGACAAGTGATCGGCTACTACATTCTCGCAGCCCTTTCTATCCCGAATCTCCACATCGAATTCTTGTAGCAAGAGGATCCACCGAATCAGTCTCGGTTTGGCATCCTTCTTGTCAAAAATGATATTTAATTGCCGCGTGGTCGGTGTGGGACGATCGTCTTAGTCCCAATCAAGTAAGATCGAAACTTGTCGAATGCAAACACGATTGCTAGCATTTCCTTCCGGTGGTAGTGTAATTTTGTCAAGCACTAATCGCTTAAAGGTTCCGCTCGAGTAGATGGCTCAACATCTTGTCTCGTTTCGACCCAAAAACAGCCCCAACCGCAAAGTCGCTGGCATCACACATTAGTTCGGGCGGTTGACTCCAATCCGAACTACTAGAATGGGTGTCATCACTAAAGCCTTCTTCAGAATTTCAAAAGCCTCGCAAACAATCATTGGAAAAATTGAAAGCAAGATCTTTTTCTAATAATCGACTTAAAGGTTTAGTGATTTTAGAAAAGTCACGGATAAACCTTCGTGAGAATCCGACGTGTCCTAAGAAACTTGAATGGCTTTTTCGCTTGTTGGAGGTGGGAGTTTCTCGATTGCCACAACTTTCGCTCTATCAACTTCCAAACTGCGAAGAGACTCGGTGGCCTAAAAACAATGCCATCTCGTACCATGAAGTGGCACTTTTCCCAATTTAAAACAAGGTTAGTCTCCTCGCATCTCTGCAAACTAGAGAAAGGTTATTCAAGCAATGGTCATATGAATCTCCAAACACAAAAATCATCCATGAAAACCTCCATTATTTTCTCAATGAAATCATGAAATATAGCCATCATGCATCTTTGAAAAGTAGCGGGTGCGTTACAAAGTCCAAATGGCATCCTGCGAAATGCAAAGGTACCATAGGGGCATGTAAAGGTCGTCTTCTCTTGGTCTTCCGGCAATCATGATCCGATTATACCTGAATAACCATCGAAAACAATAATAATCATATCCCGCTAAACGATCAAGCATCATATCAATAAAGGGAAGGGAAAGTGATCTTTGCGAGTAGCATCATTCAACTTCCTATAATCAATACAAATTCTCCATCCAAGCATTACTCTAGTCGCTATAAGCTCATCACTCTCTTTCTTACTACCGTCATCCCCTTTCTTCTAAGACCACTTGTACCGGACTTACCCAAGAGCTATCGAAATAGCATAAATAATTCCAAAGATCTAACCATTTTAAAACTTCTTTTCTAACGACTTCTTGCATTATAGGTTTAATCTTCTTTGATTTTGCACCGAAGGTTTGTAGACATCTTCCATTCTAATTTTATGCATCACAATCGATGGACTAATGCCTTTCAAATCAGAAATTGACCAACCTATCGCCGACTTATGTTTTCGTAACACCTAAGCAATTTATCGAGTTGAACCGAAGTTAAAAGTGATGATACGATTACCGGACTCGTGTTATTCGCCTCCAAGGAATGCATATTTGAGATGCTCGGGCAGGGGCTTGAGTTCTGGTTCGATTTGGCCTATTCGAAGGTAGCACGGTTGCCCATGCCGATGAGCACGGGCCGTGCCATCTGCAGCCTTGAAGATTCCTTCGACCTTAGGCACGGGTTGCCCGTGGCCGATGAGCATGGGCCGTGCCATCATGGCTCCTTCAAATTCCGCTTCGCCTTAGGCACGGGCCGTGCCGTCCGTCGTTTTTCGGCAATTTTTTTCGGCCATATGCACGGCCTGGGCGTGCTCAAGGCACGGGTCGTAAGCGTCCCTCGAGAACTGATTCCCGTACGTTTTTCGGTGTGTGTGTCCCTCTTGCACTCCTCGGTAGTTCCCGCATATTATCCAAAGCACAAACACAATCATACAAGTCTTGGTTATCAATATCAATAGTCAAGTTCGATGTTGAACACGAATGTGTCAAACCAAACTCCAAAGTATCCCGAAACAATGTATGATCCGCATACTCATCAATGCAGGATTCAACTACGTCTATGAATTTACAAGTCTCCACCCCATCATGAAATTGAAGTGCCTTATATATCGTAAATAGAACATGCTCATCATTAACCCGTAACGTGAGCTCTCCCCTTTTGCACATCTATTAAGGCCTTCCCGCCGCTAGGAATGGACGCCCAAGTATCAAGGGAACGCTTTATCTTCCTCCATGTCCAGCACTAAGAAATCCACAGGAATATGAATTTATCAACTTTGACAAGCACATCCTCGATGATTCCCTTTGGATATGTGAGTGATCGGTCTGCGAGTTGTAAGGTGACCGTAGATGGCTTCACCTCTCCCAATCCAAGTTGCCTGAAAATAGACAAGGGCATTAAGTTAATACTCGCTCCTAAATCACAAAGTGCTTTCTTAAAGAAAACATCACCAATAGCACAAGGGATAGTGAAACTCCCCTGGATCTTTCAACTTCGTGGTAGTTTCCTTTGGATTATTGCACTACACTCCTCTGATTGACTGCTTGAAACTAGTCATCTTTCTTTTCTTTGACATAACATCCTTCAAGAACTTAGCATAATTGGGCATCTGCTCCAATGCATCCGCAAAAGAATGTTAATATGCATTTTTTAAAATATCTAAAAACTTAGCAAATTGTGCGTCTAACTTTTCTTTTGAAAACGTTGGGGAAAAGGAAGGGAACATTAAGTTTACAAATATCGGGTTAGAGGAAGATTTAAGCTTCCGGCCCCTTTTTGTTCAAAGACGATGTTCCTCAGCTTGTTCCTTTGCCTCAACCTCGCCATTTGCCTCGCTTTCCGCATCACCCGGCGCATCGATAGTCGTGTCGGCAAGGTGCATGGGCTGGCCGTGTTGGCGTGCACGGGCCGCGTGCCGTCCTGCGATTCTTCCGAATTTTCTGGTATTTTCGGCCCCTCGTATTCCGTTCCACTCCTCAGACGAATGGCTTTACACTGTTCTTTTGGGTTTACCTCAGTGTTGCTCGGAAACTGGCCTTTTTGATGCTGCCCACCAATTATTGTAGCTATTTGACTGATTTGGGTCTCAAGATTCTTCATCTGGGACCCCAGTTGGGTGACATGGTTTTCGATCTTATCCATCTTTGCCTCATCCTTGTTGAACCTGTTCCTTGTCTCGTTCATAAACGAGGTGAACATGTCTTCCATGGTTGGTTTAGGATCTGCAGTAATAACTCCATTAGTCACATTAAACCCCGGTGGTGGTTGCATCACGTTCTTTGTGTTCGCATAGGAGAAATTTTCGTGGTTCCTTAGGCCCGGATGGTAATGAGTGGGATTTTGATTGTTCCGAAATTGTTGAAATTCGGTTATTCACGTAATTTGCTTCCTCTATCGATCTAGAGAAACTCCCCAAAGACTACACTGCACACCGCGTTTACCTCATTTGCCTTTGTCAATGTACTCAATTGATTGGTCAAGACGGCCATTTGTGCTGTCAACTCTTTAATTGGATCTGAATCAGAAACTTCAGCTACCCTTTTCACGTTAGTCCTCTCGGAGGGCCACTGATAGCTATTCATGGCCATTTCTCTAACAAGTTGAATGCATCTTCCGGGAAATCTCGCGAGTAGAGCGCCGCCCGCTGCGGCATCTACAAATGATCTCGTCTGTCCCATCAACCCATTATAGAAAAAACAAAGCCTGCGATCTTCAGAAGAAATCCATGTTGCGGGCACCTCCTCAACAAATCCCTAATCTCTCCTGTGCCTCGTACAAAGGCTCGAGTCAAACCGCCCAATCGAGTGATCTCGCTTTAAGTCAGAGTGTCTTACTTGGTGGGAAGTATTTAAACAAACCTCTCGACTTAGCTCATCCCATTGTTCACACTCTCGAGTTAGGGTGCCTAGCCAGCTTCCTAGCCTTATCCCTTAAAGAGAAAGGGAATAGGCGAAGACGATAAAGCATCATCACACCCCATTCATCTTGATAGTATTGCAAATTTGTATGAAATTCGCAAGATGAGAGTTGGGATCTTCGAATGAAAGCCCCAAACCCCAGTTCATTGTACCATCGAGATCGGGCCACTTTAGCTCAAAAATTATTCGCATTGATCGGGACATTGGCAATGCCACCATAGTTGCGATTGATTGGCGAAAGTAATCGCGACGCTTGTCAGTTGGGCCACCGAGCCACCGAACCTCTGGTACGGTAACTCAACATTGACCTGTTAGCCTAGTTGTTACCCCGTTATTGCCTCTGTTGTTGTCTTGGCCGCCATGGTTTGGTCCTGTTGTCTTTCTCGCCCATTTAGTAGCCGCACTATTTCGCCTAGCAAAAAGCTTCAACCTCCGGTATGAATGGTGCTAAGTCTCCTTGCTTTGAGCGGGTGATCATGCACTACCCGAACCAACTAAAGAAAACAAGTTAACCACAATAGAAGTAAAATCGAACAAAATAAAAAAAAATAAAAAAATGTCCGGATTAAGAATAGTTCTATTTATCGCAATATTAGTACTAAAAATTTGATTAATCCCACAACGGCGCCAAAAACTTGTTCGCCTATTTTTATAGCTTCACCGCAAAGTGTACTGGATCAGTTTATAGAATAGGGTTTGCAAGGTCGAATCCACAGGATTAATAAATTAATGTACTAAGTATTGGATTATAATAGTCCTATTTTTATCTAAACTATCGAAATTTGAAGGTTTGGTTTTATTACTACTAAAGCGAGAAATTAATCCTAAAAATAACAAAGCAAAGAGTGATTAAAAGATCAAGTATGAATGGATGGATTCCTGGGTTATGGTTTCAATTAATATCCCACTTTTATGCTCAGGTTAAGCAAACCAAGGTTAAACATATTCTTCTCTATAGACCAATCACCAAAGTAATTTACCCTCTCTCTCGAGATGTATGTAAAAGCGTTGATTGGAATATCTATGTTAGCATCTCTACTCAACATGAGATATCCAACTCCCAAAAGTTCAAAAGATTAAAAGATCTCACAAATATTCACGGACTTCTCAATCATGCAATCTATTTGTGTCAAGTACTCAAGATCTAGTATTGAAAAGATCTCACAAATATTCACAGACTTCTCAATCATGCAATCTATTTGTGTCAAGTACTCAAGATCTAGTATTGAAACTCATCGGTTAGAATTATGGATCAATACATCAAACAAGTTTAGATCAAAGGCCTTTTGATAAAACAAGAATTAAAGCAAAGTACTTGAATAGAGAAAGAAAACATTAACTTCAATTATCCTTAATCATCACATAAAAGTGTTTATTAATCTACTCCCAAACCCGGGAATCACAAGAGTTTTAGCCAGACATTGAAAATAAATAATTCATAGACGAATTATTCATAATCAAAATCTAACTAATTGAAATACGATACGATGGAATGAGTGACTCGGGGATGATGACGATCTCTCGATCTATCTTCAATCCTCAAAGGTGTGGTTGCGGTCTTGATCAATCTCTCGAAGTTTCCGATGGAAAACTCGCTCTTTTCTCTGGTTTCTAGGGTAAAAATCAGCGTGTCCTCGTTCGTGGCCGCCCGGTCTATTTGTACTTCGTCGGGTCGAAACCTAGTTGAAATTTGACAAACTCTATTTTTCCCACAAAAGACGGCACGGCCAGTGCCTTTTGCCGCCTTGGCCGTCTTTGGGTGCCGAACCTTTTGTAGTCTTTCTTCAGAGGGGCACGGGCGTGCCAATATGGCACGGGCTGCCCGTGCCCTAGGCCGCACCTTGAGTCCTTTTGTTTGGGTTGAGCACGGTCCTTTGAGGAGCACGCCGCCCGTGCTCACTGGAACAATATGCCCATAGGCTATTTTTTTCCGTTTCTCGCCCGGTTCGTCCAACTTCTTCTCGACTCGACTCCAAACTTCGTCACTTGAGTCAAGTATTGGCGGTTGCAATGCTCGAATTGTTGCCACTATGCCACAAATATAGATAAATTCCTACAAAACGAGCAAAGCGTAATCCAATTCCACAAAACAAGAATACAACCCAATTTACTTGTATAACGCATGCATATTCCCTCATTCTAGCCAATATTAAGCCCAAAATATATGCAAAATACTACCAATCGAACAATGTTCCAAGTATTGGTCATCCGGTCTATGCTCACCTACGATTAATGTTCCAAATATCAATTGTCCGGGACCTAGTATAAGGCCAAGATCAAGATGACTATTATCCTGATACGAGTTGTGATAATATTGATGCTTTGGTTGTGATAATATTGATCTTGGTTGTGATAATACTTTATCCGATGATGGTTGTGATAATACTCGATCTTTGATCTTTGGTTCGATAATAATGCAGATGATTTTGGTGAGTTACATACCGGTGATGTTGATACGATCTCAATATAATAATCAATTTGAAAATGACCAGAAATGTGCTAAATTTGAGAAATTTTGTGAGTGGAGACGTGAATTACATAAGTATTTTCAAAAATCAAAACCAAAATACATCAAAAGATAGAAGTGCTAACATACATCCGATATCCATAGAGACAATGAATTGAATTACAATAGGGATGAAACAATAGTTCCCACAGACGAAATAAAGCTATATCATGCCATATCGTGCACCCTATGCACGATATAGGTTTTAAAATGTGTGCCACGCCTTAATCTATATTGTGCATATTGGCACGATATGGAACTATATAGGTTAGCTTATTTTAAATCAGAATCGTTCCCAAGAAGACGATAATGGCACGATATCGTGCATACCGTGCCACTTCGTCTTCTACCTCATATCGTGCGAACATGAGCCAGACCAAGAAACCCATTTTTAACTCCTAACCAAAACACAAACTCTTACACCCAAACTTCAACGAAACACCTCCATGCTCATTATCCAATAAATTTACCAAAACTAACATATATACTCATTAATAATCATTTCGAACAAAAACCTAACATTATATCCAAATCTTTTCAAAATACTAAAAATGAGAAAGAAACCCTAACCTGTTCGGGAGCGGAGGACAAGGGAGGGGTGGTCGTTTCGATGGCGACGATGGCAAGATCGACGGCGGCGAACTCTTTGGTGGAAGACATGGGACGATATACACGATATGGTTTGCACGATATGTCTTCTTCTTTGTTATGTTTTCTTTTTTTTTTTTTTTCTTTAGCTTTATGTACCTGTTCGCCTATTTTTTTAGCTTTCACCGCAAGTGTACGGATCGGTTTATAGAATAGGGTTTGCAAGGTCGAATCCACATGAATTAATAAATTAATGTACCAAGTATTGGATTATAATAGTCCTATTTTTATCTAAACTATCGAAATTTGAAGGTTTGGTTTTATTACTACTAAAGCAGAAATTAATCCTAAAATAACAAAGTAAAGAGTGATTAAAAGATCAAGTATGGATGGATGGATTCCTGGGTTATGGTTTCAATTAATATCCCACTTTTATGCCTAGATTAAGCAAACCAAGGTTAAACGTATTCTTCTCTATAGACCAATCACCTAAGTAATTTACTCCCTCTCTCGAGATGTATGTAAAAACGTTGATTGGAATATCTATGCTAGCATCTCTACTGAACAAGAGATACCCAACTCCCAAAAGTTCAAAAGATTATAAGATCTCACAAATATTCACAGACTTCTCAATCATGCAATCTATTTGTGTCAAGTACTCAAGATATAGTATTGAAACTCATCGGTTAAAATTATGAATCAATACATCAAAAAAGTTTAGATCAAAAGCCTTTTGACAAAACAAGAATTAAAGCAAAATACTTGAATAGAGAAAGAAAACATTAACTTCAATTATCCTTAATCATCACATAAAAGTGTTTATTAATCTACTCCCAACCCCAGGAATCACAAGAGGTTTAGCCAGGACATTGAAGATAAACAATTCATAGACAAATTATTCATAATCAAAATCTAACTAATTGAAATACGATACGATGGAATGAGTGACTCGGGGATGATGATGATCTCTCGATCTATCTTCAATCCTCGAAGGTGTGGTTGCGGTCTTGATCGATCTCTCAAAGTTTCCGGTGGAAAACTGCTCTTTTTTCTCGTTTCTAGGGTAAAATCAGTGTCCCCTTGCTTGTGGCCGCCCGGTCTATTTGTACTTCGTTCGGGTCAAAACCTAGTTGAAATCGGATGAACCTCTGTTTTTCCCACAGCAGGCACGGGCTGCCCCCTTTGGCATGCCCGGCCATGCTGGGTGCCGAACATCTTGTCAAATTTTCTCGAGAGGAGCACGGGCGTGCCCATATGACACGGATTGCCCGTGCTATAGGCCGAACCTTGGGTCTTCATGTCAGGAGCACGGGCTGTGCTGAGAGCACGCCCGCCCGTGCTCACCGGAACAACACGCACTTGGGCTATTTTCTTCCGTTTCTTGCCCGGATCGTCCAACTTCTTCTTGATTCGACTCCAAACTTCGTCTTTCATGTCAAGTATTGGCGGTTGCAATGCCCGAATTGTTGCCAACATGCTACAAATATAGATAAATTCCTACAAAACGAGCAAAACATAATCCTATTCCACAAAAACAAGACTAATACCAATTTACTCATATAACGCATGCATATCCACATATTCTAGCCAATATTAAGCCCAAAATACATGCAAAATACAAGTCAATCAAACCCCCAACTAAAACTGTTGACAATCCGGCCAACACTTTATAAGCAAGATAACACAATTGGGGAAAAGAAGAGCAACTCAAGAACACCGCATCATAATTCATGTCATCTATCCATTGACATCAAACACAAATCAACCAAGTTTCAAAGAGTTAACACGGAGCACAAGTTTATAAAAATCAAGGTAAAACACTTCAAATCACGCCTCTCGAGGATAAAGTGTATACTCCGCTCACTAGAATGATAAGGGACATGTATTCACTCAAGTCATATCAATGTTGAAGAATTACCATATGCTTGCAAATCGTCTCACATCTCCGCCACTCGTTTGTATGCAATTCACAAATCATAAAGGACTTTATTTAAGGTTGTAATGAAGGCTCTTTGGTTAAGGTAGGGAAATATGGATAAAGTGACTCAACTCTAGCGTATAGATTGGAAAACACCTTTGTTCTTCTCTAACCATTTTTCTAATTCCACTCGACTATGTGCTTCCAATCGCCTTATATCCTCTCACTTTTCTATTTCTCCCTTCTTTTTTCATACACATTATTCTCTTCGCCTTACATCACAGCTTCTCGGCTATTTTTTTTCACTTCTCTCGTCGACTCACTTTGCGATCGTTTTTTTTTTTTCGACTTTTGTGAGTATTTTTCTCCTTTTTCCTCTTTTATTCCCAAATTCCCAACATGTACATATTTTTTCGACTTTTGACACTCCTTCATTCAATCCTTTATTCATCCCTTTTTCTCAACTCTATACGCTTAAGCTCGTGGTAACAATTATATTACATAAGATTCGAAGGCTTAAAATGTGGCTATCAAAAATTAGGCAATAGGCTCAAATTGGTCCGACTAGGGAAATCAAATATCATAAGGTAGGCAAAAGGCCTGGGGCTTAACAAAGATGGCCTAAAATCATCTTCATGAATGCATACAACATGTGACTTTGACGGAGAAACCATAGCAAGTTCTAGAATTCAAATCAAACATGAATGACACACTCAATCACAAACAAGATCGCATAATATGAAAGCGAAGAGGGCTCAAAAGCTCACAGGCTTGTAAGTGCATAATTCAAAGTATGTTCACCAATATTCAATAATCACATGCTCCATATGAACTATTTTCAACCTCGATCAACTCACACTCGAAGATCCAATTCAAAACAACACAAACCAATTCACAAATGCTCCCAAGGTCAAGATCTCAATCAAAACACAACAAACACACTAAAGCGGTCAACTCACTCCCTAACAACTAGGAAAACAATAAACGTGCTAAAGCGATAAACGTGCTAAAACCATAAAAACAATCAAACATCTAATGTAATGCAACCTATATGCTCTACATGCAACTAAGTGAATGCAAACGCCACACCCATCAAAAAAATACTACCTCTCCACCCCAAACTTGAATAAAATTATAGTGCATTAAAGAGAAGGTAGAATTTCAATGAAAGGTGTGGATAGGACTGATCACTGTGGGGGTGGCGCGAAAAGTGGCTCTAGGAGATATGCCACATTTGTATCTCGATGCATTATGCGCACTATCTCCAACTCCCGCCCCCTGCGCGTCTTATGTCTCGCTTTCTCCCGAAGGAGCACGGGTCGTGCCAAATGGCACGGGCGGCCCGTGCTAGGGGCCGAACAATTGAGCCCAAAAATGCAGGAAGAGCACGGGCCATGCCAAATGGCACGGGCGACCCGTCTTAGGGGCGAACCTTGTGTTCGATTTTTCATTCATATTTTTTTTTGAAAAACAAGAAAATCATATTCTATGAAAACAAATAAATCCTAACTTAGAAAAGGAAAAACAAACCAAGAAAACATGGGAAGAAATAAAAACAGAAAACCATTGGGTTGCCTCCCAACAAGCGCTAAATTTAACGCCTATAGCTTGGCCTGTTTTACTCAATCACGGTTCGGCCAAGTGATGCGAGTCACTTTTTCATGTTCGTCTCCTTGCCTATTCAACTCGCATAAATTCGACTCTCCTTTGAATGTTTCTAGCGTAGAAGTCACCCGTCGATCAAATGCCATGTTCTTCTCGTTTGCATCATTCGAGAGATAAGATATCGCGTCTTCCGATTGGTTTTTGTCGTGTGCTTTGCTTTCTCACAATTTAGTACGCCCCGCACATGATCTATAGCGCACACACAATAACTCGAGTTAGAAATATTAGCACTTAAATCAACAACAACTATTGATTTACAACTCTCCTTTTATCATGATGGTTCCCGATCTTATAGATGTAGAACAACACTTGCTCATCATTAACTCATAATGTGAGCTCTCCTTTTGTACGTCTATCAATGCGTGCACATGGCTAGGAATGGACGCCCGAGTATCAGAGGGACGTCTCGATCTTCCTCCATGTCAAGCACTAGAAAGTCCACAGGGAATATAAACTTGTCTACCTTGACGAGCACATCCTCCACGATTCCCTTAGGATATGTGAGTGATCTATCCGCTAGTTGTAAGGTGATGTAGACGGCTTCACCTCTCTAATCCAAGTTTCACGAAAATGGACAAGGGCATTAGATTAATACTTGCTCCTAGATCACAAAGTGATTTCTTAAATACAACACCACCAATAGCACACGGTATAGTGAAACTCCCCGGATCTTTGAGCTTCTGTGGTAGTTTCCTTTGAATGATCGCCTTTGCACTCCTCGGTCAAGTTGATTGTCTCCAATTTTGCCAACTTTTTCTTCTTGGACATCACTTCCTTCAAAACTTCGCATAGTTAGGCATCTGCTCCAATGCGTCGCAAATGGTATGTCAATATGCGCTTCTTAAAGATGTCTAAGAATTTAGCAAATTGGGCGTCTATCTTTTTCTTTTTAAAACGTTGAGGAAAGGAAGTTGTATAGAAAAGTTTGAAAGATCGAGTTAGAGAAAGATTTAAGCTTCTCGGCCCTTTTTGTTCAAGACGATGATCCTCAACTCCTTCCTCGGCCTCAACCTCGCCATTTGCTTGATTTTTTCGCATCTCCCAAATGTTGATCGCATTCAAGCAGGCGCGCCGCAAGTCAGCGGTGTGCGGTGGCGCACGCCGCCGTGCCGTCCTGTGATTTTTCAAAATTTTCTGGTATTTTCGGCCCTCGTATTCCGTTCCACTCCTCGGCGAATGGCGTTACAATCGTTCCTTTGGATTAACCTCGGTGTTGCTCGGAACCGCCTTTCGATCCGCACACCAATAATAGTAGCTATTTGACCAATTTGGGTTTCTATACTTTTCATTTGGGACCCCATTGTGTGACTTGAGATCCCAATTGTGTGACTTGGTTTTCAATTTTATCTATCTTTGCCTGCGTCCTTATTGAACTCCGTTCCTCGTCTCACCCATAAATGAGGTGAACATTTCTTCCATAGTTGGCTTAGCCTCGGATTAATGACACCATTTGTCACACTAAACCCCCTTGGTGGTTGCATCACATTCTTCGTGTTCGCATATGAGAAGTTCTCGTGGTTCCTCAAGCCCGGATGGTAATGTGTGGGAGTTTGATTATTCCGGGAAATTGTTGAAATTCTCGGTTGTTGATATAATTCGTTTCTCTATCGGATCTAAAGGAACTTCCCATTATTTGCAGCCGTGTTTACCTCATTTGCTTTAGTCAATGCACTCGATTGATTGGTCAAGACAGACATTTGAGCCAATTCCTTAATTGGGTTCAAATCAAATGACTTGGCTACCCTTTTCATATTAGTTCTTTCGAGGGCCATTGATAGCTATTCATGGCCATCTCTTCCAACAAATTGAATGCATCTTCCGGAAACCTCGCAAGTAGAGCGCCGCCCGCTGCAGCATCTACAAAAGATCTCGTCTGTCCTATCAACCCATTGTAGAAAATGCATAGCTGCTGATCTTCCAGAAATCCGTGTTGCGGGCATCTCCTCAATAAATCCCGGAATCTCTCCCAGGCTTCATACAAGGGCTCCGAATCGAACTGCCTGAACTGGGTAATCTCACTTTTGAGCTGTAGTGTCTTACTTGGTGGGAAGTATTTAAACAGAAACCTCTGACTCAGCTCATCCCAGTTGTTCACACTCCACTGAGTTAGGGTGCCTAGCCAGTTCCTAGCCTTATCCCTTAAAGAGAAAGGGAATAGGCGAAGACGTATAGCATCATCAGTCACCCCATTCATCTTGATAGTATTGCAAATCTGTATGAAATTCGCAAGATGAGAGTTGGGATCTTCAGACGGGAAACCCCCAAACTGATTCTGCTGCACCATCGATATCAGTGCTGGCTTCAGCTCAAAATTATTCGCATTAATTGGGACGTTGGCAATTCCACCATAGTTACGATTGATTGGGCGAAAGAAATCGCGAATCGCCTGTTGTTGGACTGCCGGAGCCACTGGAACCTCTGGTACTGGTAACTCGACATTGACCCTGTTGGCCTGGTTGTTACCTCCGTTATTGCCTCTGTTGTTGTCTTCAACTCCTGCCATGGTTTGGTCCTGCTGTCTTTCTGCCCGTTTAGTAGCCGCACTATTTCGCCTAGCAAAAGCCTCAACCTCCGGTATGAACGGTGCTAATTCTCCTTGCTTTGAGCGAGTGATCATGCACTACCTGAACCAACTAAAGAAAACAAGTTAACCACAATAGAAGAAAAAAATCAAACAAATAAAAAGGAAAAGAAAAATGTCTAGATTAAGAATAGTTCTATTTATCACAATATTAGTACTAAAAATTTGATTAATCCACTAAACGGCGCCAAAACTTGTTCGCCTTATTTTTTTTTAGCTTCACCGCAAGTGTACGGATCGATTTATAGAATAGGGTTTGCAAGGTCGAATCCACAGGATTAATAAATTAATGTACCAAGTATTGGATTATAATAGTCCTATTTTTATCTAAACTATCGAAATTTGAAGGTTTGATTTTATTATTACTAAAGCAGAAATTAATCCTAAAATAACAAAGTAAAGAGTGATTAAAAGATCAAGTATGGATGGATGGATTCCTGGGTTATGGTTTCAATTAATATCCCACTTTTATGCTTAGATTAAGCAAACCAAGTTAAACGTATTCTTCTCTATAGACCAATCACCAAAGTAATTTACCCTCTCTCGAGATGTATGTAAAAGCGTTGATTGGAATATCTATGCTAGCATCTCTACTCAACATCGATACCCAACTCCCAAAATTTCAAAAGATTATAAGATCTCACAAATATTCACAGATTTCTCAATCATGCAATCTATATGTGTCAAGTACTCAAGATCTAGTATTGAAACTCATCGGTTAGAATTATGAATCAATACATCAAACAAGTTTAGATCAAAAGCCTTTTGACAAAACAAGAATTAAAGCAAAGTACTTGAATAGAGAAAGAAAACATTAACTTCAATTATCCTTAATCATCACATAAAAGTGTTTATTAATCTACTCCCAACCCCGGAATCACAAGAGGTTTAGCCGGACATTGAAGATAAACAATTCATAGACAAATTATTCATAATCAAAATCTAACTAATTGAAATACGATACGATGGAATGAGTGACTCGGGGATGATGACGATCTCTCGATCTATCTTCAATCCTCGAAGGTGTAGTTGCGGTCTTGATCGATCTCTCAAAGTTTCCTGGTGGAAAACTTGCTCTTTTCTCTCGTTTCTAGGGTAAAAATCAGCGCCCCTTGCTTGTGGCCGCCCTGGTCTATTTGTACTTCGTTCGGGTCGAACCTAACAAATGAGGCACGGTCGTGCCCCTTGGCACGCCCTAGCCGGCTTTGGGTGCCGAACATCTTGTCAAATTTTCTCGAGATCACGGGCGTGCCCATATGGCACGGGTTGCCCGTCTTTATAGCCGAACTCGGGTCTTCATGTCCAGGTTGAGCACGGGTTGTTCTGAGAGAGCACGCCCGCCCGTGCTCACCGGAACAACACTCACTTGGGCTATTTTCTTCCGTTTCTTGCCCTGGATCGTCCAACTTCTTCTTGATTCGACTCCAAACTTCGTCTTTCATGTCAAGTATTGGCGGTTGCAATGCCCGAATTGTTGCCAACATGCTACAAATATAGATAAATTCCTACAAAACGAGCAAAGCGTAATCCTATTCCACAAAACAAGAATAATACCCAATTTACTTATATAACGCATGCATATTCACATATTCTAGCCAATATTAAGCCCAAAATACATGCAAAATACAAGTCAATCATGTACCTTTTTGCCTTGGAGTGTGTGTATATGTACGTGGGGGATTGTATACGATTTCCAATGGGGTTATACGGTTTTCAATGACTCTATTCATTACTTCAATTTCAAAATTCAAAACACCCCAACTTAAAGGAGGACAATTTCACAATATGGGTAGAAAATAGTTTTTTTATTTTTGTGGGTAGAAAAGAGTACTCACTATTCATAGTGGGTACTTAAAATGTTTTCCCCGAATCAATTGGTGTAACTAAAATCTCAAAATAAATCGGTAAATTAACAAAAAAACAAAACTCTGGATGTGGTCTTCAAATGCAAAAGGGTATTTCATCTCATATTCCACCGCACGGATGATTGTCACGTATGTAAGAGTTACCATATTGTTGAGGACAAATTTGACTTTTTCCAACATCTCCTATTTTAATTATTTTACGCATTATTAATCTATAAATTATTTAATTAATTATCTAATATTATTAATCATTATTGGATCGCAAATATAATTATCCGCCCACGCCGCTATTTTCTTGTACACGCCCAAGTGGCCCATCATCTCGATTATAAAAAAGGTCTCTCCTTATTATTTGTAAGTATTCAGCATTAATTTGAATTATATTCTTACTCGGATTTCTCCTACTTCCTGTTCTAATCGAACGTCGGAGTGGCCTTCCGAGACAAACTAGAGCCTGTTGCTATTGTCGCAAGCAAGTTTCCATCTCAAGAATTACTAGCTCGGGAGAAGACTTGAGTTTTTCGTAATCCCTTTACATGGAGTAATCTGATTTCAACAAAGATCACATATTAATTTTGAAGCTTAAATCAAGCCTAATTAAATTGTGGTTTTCAATATGATAATCATTCACACGCGACAATCATCCGCGCATTAAATAAAAAATGAAATGCCCTTTTGCAATGGAAGATCGCATTATAAACCCATTATCCACTTTTGCCTTCATATATAAAAAAAAAAAAAAAAAAGTCTTGCCCCAATAAATTTTGTCATCCTTACTGTACGTATAGACTCTAACATTGACCCTGCGCCTGTCGTAGGGTGGCCTTTCTCCCAAGTCACATATCTCTCTTCATTGCTTATCCTTTCAAAATAATAACCATTAAATTAAATTAAGGGATAACTACAAAAACACCCCCTTGAAGTTTGGGCTAATTACAAAAAAACCATGAGATATTTCAAATTTACAAAAAAAAATGCGCGCCCTCGGGTTTTCTTTTGTCTTAAATTTAAGGGTGTAATTGTAATATTTTTATAATTATCAGGGGATTTTTAAATGATTTTTATTTGTGAAGGGGAATGTAAAACAGAGTCAAACTCAAGTATTTTTTTTTCTTGTAATTGTCAAAAACCTCTGGATTTTTTTGTAATTAGCCTGAACCTCAAGGGGTTCTTTGTAATTACCCCTTTAATTAATCAACATTTTCAATGTGTAGCTCATACACTCAACCATTTACCTTAATTAAAGTAAAAACCTAGGTCCAGACTGTCGTCTGTTTAGACAATTAGACCTATATCAACAGCAAGAAAAATAATGATTAGCACATACTATGAACTAATTCAACCATAGATATATAGGATTTTTCATTTACAACTAATTAAGCAATAGCCAACAGGAACACAAGTACTTTAGCAGCTATGTGTCTAATCACAATTATGGACCCAATAATACAGTGGTCATTTGACAGTAAAACAACCTCATTATTAATCTTGATAAGCATTCAATTTCTTGAGGACCACCGTTTTTATTTCTGAGTAATATCAGTGAAAGAATAGTGTACTGAAACTCGATCTGGAAGGTTATACAAAAAGATTATATTTGAAATTTAATTTATTTAATTATGTAAGTAGTGCATGGCTTATAAATTAGTTATTTAATTATGTGTGTTGATGGACTTATATAGTTTGATTGACATTTTTGTTGAATTAAAAAATACGATTATGGATTGTTTGTTTTCATCAAAAGTAAAAATTTGATTTTATTTTTTACTGATAAAAAATGAGAAAATATAAAAACAATTTACATTTGTTTGAAATTTTACAACTAGCTCCCAAATTCTACTGACATTTTATGTCCTTTTGTACACATGCATATCAAGTTCAGTTTCAATTAAACTACTAACATATTATATATAGTTTTTATAACTCAGAAATTACCTTGATATATGGAATTTGATATGAATATATAAAACTTAAAAATATCATATTGCCCTTCATATTTTAGAAAATGACCAAATTAAACATGACAAAAATCCGCGCATTTTTAGTCGGGACAAACCATGGACTGGCCCGACTTGGATTGGAGTCGTGGGGATGACACGAGCTATATTAGCCATAGGATCATTATGGGGCTAATCACCGATGACGACACGTGTGATGACAGTTCCACACAAGTGGACCAATAACTATAAACACCCCAAATTTATCCCAAAATGTATAATATCATTACTGGATTCACTTCATTTTTTTAATCATTTTTCTTGATTTGAACTTACATTACTATCGTAGGGTCTTGGTTGGGTCCACCCAAACTAGCGAGCCTAACGATTCAAGTCAATTCCCTATTCAAAGTACTTGAGTTCACCCTACCAAAACCGACCCGAGGTGCGTACGTACGTACACTGATTTTGTGTTAAATCAAAATCATAACTAATTCCTACATACTTTTATTTCCACATAATAATATTTAAAACCCTATAAATACAAATTGAAAATTTGAGAAAAAAAAAAAACAAGGGGGCAAAAAATCTGTGGTTTTTGACATGACAACAAGTGTACAACTGAAAACACTACTGCTGGCAAACAAAGTACAAAATCATTTTACTTGTTTAGGGCTATTAATTTAACCTTCACTCTTTATACAAACCATATAACATGCCAACATTTTTTGACTGTCCACATGCAAATGTACACAAAAATAGGTCCTAAATGGTACTCACCTACTAAAAGGGATAATACAACGGACACAGAAAAGAGGGCCCGAGAAATAGGCCCGCCCTAAAAGTAGACATTACTGGTGGGTCACTTTAGGGAATTGTATTAGGACCACTGTACCAGAAAGAGGGCCTTACTTCTCTTTAAACTAATTATTAACATCTCTCTCTCTCCTTTTCATCACTTCCTTTTAAATGTTATAAATCATACTGCAAATGCATGCTATACTCATTGATGCCTTCTTTTATAAATTAATCATCATTTTCAATCACCACCATTATAATTCATCAACTCTCTCATCAGTTTCTGAAACTTTATTTTTTTACAAATTTTTTACAAAAAAGAAAAAGAAAAACATTATGGTACACACGAAGAAGTTTCGAGGTGTCAGACAACGCCACTGGGGATCTTGGGTGTCAGAGATTCGCCACCCTTTGCTGTAAACTTTCTTTTCCTTTTAAACATCACATTCACACACACAGTCTCGGAAGATTTCTTAGCACGAGACTTTTTTCGTATTTCAATTTGGTGTTTCATTTCTCGTATTCTTAAATAAAGTTTGATATATGAATTATAGACACTTGAGGCGTTTATGTGAAAGACCAAATTGAAACATATTCGATATGCACATCAGATTTCTTGTTCCGATTTGTGCGTATAATCCAGTTTCTCTTCCACTCTGTCAGATGATTGGCACATATTTACATGATAAACATGTGTTGTTGATTTATCATACGTAACTTACACGTGTTAATTGTACTGGAACATGAAACTGATTCCGCAAGATTTCACAATGTACAAATATTAGAAAACCCTATTCTTTTTTAAAGTATTGGTATCGAAGTTTGTGCTTGATTATTTATATGGATAAACGGTCTGGCCCCCTTAGCCAGTTTGGTTCTATATTTTCTTGTTTGAGTTTATTTCAATTGTTTATCTTTTCATTTTTTTTTCACATAGGAAGAGGAGGGTGTGGTTGGGGACATTCGAGACGGCGGAGGAGGCGGCGAGGGCCTACGACGAGGCGGCGATTCTAATGAGCGGCCGAAATGCAAAAACAAACTTCCCAGTCCCGGCCAATCAAGACAATGGCATTAACGACATTTCACCATCATCATCATCTTCCTCGTCATCATCCGCCTCAAAAGCCACGTCACTCTCATCCATTCTCAGCGCTAAGCTCCGAAAATGCTGCAAAACGCCGTCGCTTTCTCTCACTTGCCTTAGGCTCGACACGGAAAGCTCACACATTGGCGTGTGGCAGAAACGCGCCGGTCCCGGTCCGAATCAAGTTGGGTCATGACCGTTGAGCTGGGAAAGAAAAATAATAATAATAATCATCAGAGCCCGGGCTATGGCGGTGGCTGCGCAAGAAGAGCAGCCACCGCCTCTGGCCGAAACAGAAAAAGCCTCCGTGGGGATCACGGAGGTGAGAGATGGGATTGATGAAGAAGAAAGGATTGCGTTGCAAATGATTGAGGAACTTCTCAACAGGAATTAATTAAATCAGTTTTAAAATTAATATAATTAATTAATTATCACTATTAATTGTTAATTACGAGTTTCTTATAATGTTATGATATATTTATATATCTATATAAAAGGAATTTGTTATATGATACGTTGGGTTTTAATTAATCATTTAGATAAAATAAGGGGTTTAGTCATTGGATATGTCAATTGTCTATATGAAATTGTGTTGCTTATTTTATACATATAATGATGTATCTTGTGTATGTGGAGTTAAAGAAAATTATATATATTTGGTATTTGTAAAAGTCCGATGTTTTGGATTGAGATTTTCTATGGCATTTTTCTATTCCACTCATTATTCTATTGCATTATAAAAATGACATGTGTGAAATATGATGTTCATTGTATAAAAACGTCATTTATCTAATATATGAAATAAAGAGTGGAATGTAAAAATCTGATCTCGTTTTTTATAATTGATTAATTGCTTGTTTTGTGAAGATTAAATTATTTCTGTTTTCTATGGGCTCCATTTTTTGTTTCTTTCTGAGATAATAAGGTCCACTCTTTTGCCCAGGCACTTATCTTTTGTTGCTGTCATAGAATCCCAATATTATTGTAAATAAAAATATTATATTTTTCTTTATTCTGTATTATGGTCCAGAAAATGGTATACATTATGAATTGTTTTAATTATGTACAAATGGAATTGAAACCGGGTTCCAAATCGGATCCCGAACAAGATAGGCCGTTCCTGTTCAGATTCCTGGTCTCAAAACGGTTAAAACCGTCGGTGGAACCGTGATTGAACCGGCATTTCAAAGTTAAAACCAATGTTTTCTATTATTATTTGGTAAAATATACTATAACAAATGTTAAATGTTTATTATGATGTTTCATATTCATAATCACACTAAACATGTTTTAAATCAGATATTGTAAGCGAACTACATGAACTTTGATTCCTTTATGCCCTAATACTCTATATTAATAATTTAATATTATTATTAATATCAAGTACAAAACTCAATTGAATATTAAGTCCAAGTTTTTCTTTCTTTTCCCTCTTTTTGTAATCGAAATTGATAAACCATTTTTAAAAAAATCAAAAATTTTCAAAAGATAAACAATTGGTTCTCGTTAAAACCGAACCGTCGCTTTTTTTTTAGGTCTTTTTCTTCCCAAAAAAGAAAAATAGAAAAATGAAGGTTGAACAAATATGAGATTTATATGCCAATTTTTAAAATACCAAGAAGATTATTAAACTTAAATATTTGAATCAAATTGTTAGCTCAAAGGAAAAAAGAAATGATATTGACCCAAACCTGGACAAAATAATATTAATTATTGAGCCAAGATTAATATATTCACTGTGGAGGAAGATAAAATATTTAATGAAGTACCAATTACAACTTGAAAGTGAAAATGAATTATTATCTTTTGTGGCATAGAGTATATAGGTACATGATTAATTATTCCTACTGCATCATTCAAGATGTGCTTTAATTATTAACTATTCAATCAAATACTACAAATTAAATCGTTACGAATAATTATATGGGAAAGAACTAGCTAGCTAGTGATTTCATTAAAACTGTCTAATAATAATCTAGCCTTCAATTCCAGAAAATTAAAACAACCCTTTTTGTCACTGATATTTGAATAAAAACTGTCTAATAATAATTAGGCCTATAAAAATTCGCACATTTTATAGAAAATCAGATTTTGAAAAGGAGAGGCATAAAAAATTCGCACATCTTATGTAGCAATTTTGGTCCTATAAATTTTCATTTTTGTGCAATTTAGGTCCCATAAGTTTTATTTTTGTGCAATTTTGGTCCCAAATGAGATATATATTTCATCATTTGAGGACCAAAATTGCACAAACTTAGAAATTATGGGACCAAAATTGCAACAAAATCAAAATTTGCGGGACCAAAATTGTACATAACATACTTAATGGACCAAATATGCCAATTTTTAATACATACGGGATCAAATTAAAATTGCTACACACAATAATTACTGGACTAAATATGCCACCTCCTTATATTTATAGGACTAAAATTGCAATTAAGCTAAAATTTGGGCTAGAGATAGCCGAGTCGGCCGTTATGCCCCAAAGATATATACATGTATAGATAGATACACACAGACATGATGACGTAAACGTTTATTATTGGCCATGATGATTAACAACAATATATTAGTTTATTTACAAGCCCGACCAACTAATTAATCAACTTAATTTAAACAAGGGGAAAATCAGATCTTTAAGCATATAAAGGACAAAATTAAGAACTGTCAATTATTGGGCGATGAAAGCCAATATTGCCCAAATTGATGTTATGCCTAATAAATTACCAATCTAATAAGCATATATCGAATTAACGATGATTAGGATATATATGATGCCAACATAAAATTGACAGAATATATAAACCATATATATGCCGTTTTGTGCAATTGAAAACTTGAAGGTGTCGTGTCAATATAAATCGGATCCGATTCCGCATCATGCATGCATGGATGTGAAATCTGTAAACTGATAGACTTAAGATGGCCCCACACACACCACCAGGGATCGGGGGACAAGGATGGGCTATGTCTCCCAAAAATTTCCAAAAGTTTATTTTCTCCCCCTAAAGTTTTTTAATTGTAGTTAAAATATATAAATCCCCTCCCCCCCCCCAAAAAAAAAAAAAATTGATAAAAACTTCAAACAATTTTTCGCCCCAAAGTTAAAATCCCGCATCCATCGCCGCCCACACATAAATCGTACCCATTGATGTAGCTAGGGGCCAACTCCCCCCCTCTTTAATAAATAGAAACTAGTAAGCAATTTTTTTTTAAAAAAAAGTTAGGATTTATATGAATTTTCTTGGGTTTTCTATCCGCCCGCCCGACTTTCATGTATCGGCCCACCCTTATCGTGGCATGGCTACGCCATTAGTACCCAATATGAGAAGGAGAGCACAAATCCCTGATATTAGATAATGTAGGACAACTTACAAATGACATATTTCCACAAAATCTTGATGCCTTCAATCTGGATAAATTGCAATTCTAGCCCTGAGCGGGAATGACAATAATAGATTATTAGTTATGTTAAAATCACAATTTCCAAAAAAGTCTTGTAACTTTCAAAAAGATCCTAACTTCAGTCCTCTGGTCGCCTAAAATTGAAAACAAAGCCGGAAAAATGTCTCTGTCCACATTTCCAGCTAAACTCACAGATTGTAGATATACTGATACAGTATTATATTAAAATATTATTAGCCACTTTGGTATGCCAACGCGTGCTTAGGCCACAATCGGATGCGATATTTTTATCATTTTCGATCCTCTACTGAAAAATGTGATTGCTTATAAAAAAAATTCAAAAAATATATATATCATTCACTCATTTTCACTTTTTTGGTTTGTTTCAGAACATGTAATTTTTTTCAAAATGAAAGGATATTCAATCAATCGCATCCTTTGTTGTTCACTCTCATCAATTCAAATCATCAACAAGTGATGAAAAAATTGGTATTTGGAGCTTTCAAGCTATTTCAAGAAGTTCCTGAATTGGGGGAAGAATCCCATGTGGCTCAAGATCATTCATCAGGCTCTAAGAGCCAAGGCATTTTCCAATTGTGTAACACATTGTTCATAAAGGGCCTATATATGAAGGACTTCAAAAGTGGGGGAGTCCTATAAGAGTAGGTTAGATATCGATTCATCAGTTTTGTCGTAGATTTATAAATTCACCCTTAGTTTCAATTTTAGTAGGTATATAAAAGTAGGGTACTAGATCAAACACTTATATTAGGGTTGTATTTGATGGTAGTTCTTTGACCAGAACAAAAGATGGAGTGTGATAGACTTGGTCTTACAAGTTAAAGTGATTCAACGAGAAAGTAATTAATGAATTTTCACGACCACGAGCTTGTAGCTCAAGTGGTATCGTTCACCCTTTGTAAAGGTGTTGACCGAGGTTTGAATCCGATATCTTTCAGTTTCTTTGAAATTTATCTGCTCCCCTCCAATCAGTACTCCAAACTTATTAAAAAAATTAATGAATTCACGCAATATATATAATATACAATCCATCGGTTTTTTAATTGGTCATTTGTCCATACAAAAATAATTTTTAGCCATTTTTGAGTTCAATTGTCCACTTTAACCTTCTTTCATTTCTCAGGACTGAAAATCATTTATCGGTACCAAAACATGTATCGCATCGATTATTGGATGAATGTGTTCAAGCTTTGATTAGTTTTACCAGAGGAAGGCTTTCCTCCTGATTCGTGTTTCTTTCAGGTAAATCCGATGAGGTTATAGTTTTTTCTGTACACACTCAGCATGATCATTCGAAACCCAACCACCACATGAAAACTCTGCATTTCAAGACTCCATGAAGATAATCCAACCTTCCAAAAATATTTTTTATTTATTATTTTTTTTTTTTGGGAAAGAAAGTTGTAGAGTATCGGTTTCTAAGCAAGGTACATTTGCAGATTGGTGATAGGTGAACAAGTCAATTTTCCAAAGCTAAAATTCATAGGCTATAATTTTGTTGTACACAGAGAAGATATCAACTGCATTAGTGTGTTCTCATTCATACAGGACAGTTGGGTTGTAACATCCTTATTTGAAATCATCCAAATACCGAGAAATAGAGTAAAATAAATAAATTAAAAAGATGAATTGGAAAGAATTAATTAGAAGAGGTTATTTTAGAGGAAAATTTGGCTGGCAACATCCAAATTGCTTCTCCAAACGCGAAAACCCAAAAAGAAGAATGATGATGTTAAGGAAGAAAAACAAAATCAACGATGAGTCCTTTTCTATAAGAGAAGGAAATAAGAAGCTTTTCTTACAATATTTAAAAAGTACATGATTTGAAAATGGAAGTATCTCTAATAATTTCATCGTAATCTTTACACATATTTTGGAAAAGTGAAGCTATTCTAAAAGGGAAAAAAAATGCAATTTACATGAGTAGAAAATTACAAGTAAAAACGCTTGATTGTGAACTTACTTTAAATCGAAAGAATAGAAAAACCTACTTTCAATATGTTAATTGTGTTGGTTGGAAATCATGTCAAACATAATCACAAACTAGAACCCAATATACATTAGGCCAAACAAATGAAAAGTAAAGGAAAAGCTAATTATGTATAGGACAAGGGGCCTAATCAGGGGAAAAAAAGGTTACGAAAAAAGAATACATTAAAAAACTAGTAAAGTCAACTATTTATATTTTGAAGGAGACCATACTCAAAAGAAAGGAAAAAAGAAAAGAAAATTCTTTTTACTAATCATATAAAATGGTAGTAACTATGTCATAAATTATATTTTCTAATCAAGCTTGCTTCCAAAAAACTACATATATAGCTTAGGAATTTGAACAATATTTCATATTTATTAACTAAACGAAACGATAATAATTTGTTTTGAGGGGGTCAACTAAAGGGAAAAGATTTCTTGTTCCACTTCCCTATTCCACTTAACTCGATGAATAAAACGTGTCATCAAGATATATATGGTGTGTTGATGTTTTAATATATCTACACGAGATACTCCGGATGATGGAACAAGAAATCCATCCCAACGAAACCCAACTAAAGCAGAGGAAGGATGCTCAATAAGCAGAAACGAATACTAATATACACAAAAAATGATATTAATCGCAATTTTGCATTATAGTCAAAGAAGAAATTGAAGTTACACTACCTGTGTTACAGGGGGGACAAAAAAGAACTTGGACATCATGTTTGCTGCATTTGCTTTCTTAAATCTCCAAGAGGTCCATAACCTTTTTCCTGCACCTTCTGGTTCTTACATGTGCATTTACCGATGTTGAGATTGGTGCCACACTGGAGACATAATCCTCTACAATTAGGATCACAAACAGCACTAATGGTGATCTCTACATGTATAAGGTCTCTTATGTTCTTCGAAATGTCGATGACTTTTTCGTCTAGCGGAAAATATAGCTGATCGTCTAAGTCAATTAAAGCATTGTCATCATCCTCTGCATCACTCATTCCCAAAGTTTTGTATTTGTCTTCTCAAAAATGACACCCATATTTATGGTCTCTGGTTCTCTGATGGGTTCTTCACATAATAAAAGTGAAAAGTCGGAGTACACACTCTGAGCAGCAGGCTCACCACACCTTCACCATTGGAAAATTAGAGAAAAGGTTAATTACATAAAATACCGTTGAGATAAAGTCTAATTATAAGAAAACACCCAATCATTTAAAATTACAAAAAAAAACTCTTCAAAATTGTTTCCATTTAACAAATTGCACCCATAGTGGGGGTAATTGTTAAACAAATACAAACCTCAAAGGGGCGCTTTTAATAACTTAAGGGGTATTTGTAATTTTGAAAGATAACTGTGACTTTTTGTAATTAGGCTAAACCTCGGATAGTGTTTATAATTTACCATTAAAGAAATTACAGAAAGCTCAAGAATGAAAAATATAAGACCACACGAGAACAAAGAAACAGTTTTATTATTGAAAATCACTGAGTTATGCAATAACAAGTATTTACGCCACTAATACACATATTCTGTCTTGCTGACTAAAATGGGGCCATCTTAAAAAACAGAGGTAAGAGCTGCAGAGTAAAACAATCAAGAATTCAAGCTCATTTAACTTATAACATAACCTCTCAGATTTAGGACCAGAACATGGTTTGTCTGATTCTTCAATATTTCTCTTCTATAGCCAAACAATCTAGTCAATCCCACAACCAAATACAAATCCATTTCACATATAAGAAAACAAGAACAAGTTTCATGAGAAGAGATATTATACAAAGAGAGACAAGAACACAGCTCAGATAGAAAGAAAGCAGCTGGTTCTACCAGTCAGAATGTGAGATAGGCCAACAGAGAGTCAATTTCCTGAGTCCATGATATGGATTTAGCAACTCATCCAGCTCCAGTAATCTCCGAAAAATAATCATTGCTACTGGTTTAAAGCTATTATGTTTTTTCTTAAGCAAGGAAATCCAATTATGAAAAGAAATACTGCATTAATCATGAAGAGGTAGACTACTGTAGCATTTCATTTCAGGAATGGCATATTAAGTGGAATCTCCCCCAATGAAGTTATTCGATGATTAATCATTCAATTTCAATACAAATGCATTGGAAAAGAAGGAATATAATTAAAGATGAATCGATAAATTGTAATTTTATTGATCATTACACCGAGACAGTAGAACCATCATAGATAGCTCTTCCGCTGCCACCCAAATTCTAAACTGTTTTCACTGTTCCAGGCTATACTGCGCTCCATGATGTCACAATGGAACAGAACCACTGGCCATGTTAGGTTCTGATCGTTCCGCGAACCATGTTTTGATATGACAAAGGACGAGTCTAACAAACAAAGATACAAGAAACTAAAATTGAGGAACTATTAAGAGAAACTTTATCTATGTTTATCCAATAAAGTTGTTCTATGAAATTCATGTTGATAAATATATCCGGAAAGTTTAAAGGCGTAAGTTTACATGGTCGGAAAACTTCGCACACTAATAACTAGGATAATTGAATTTTGGTAGAGAAAGAAGTTTGACTCTTCTTGAGAAGAAATTGCCGCCTATTGGTGCTAACAGGTTTTTGGCGCTCGTCTCCCAACATACAACAACTTTTGAGAGATTAGTATTAAAACTCTCAAGGAAAACGATCCAACAAGATTTGAACTCTGTCGGAGAACGTTGAAAAGAAATGCTATAAAAAATATTACCTAAATCTTTTAATGCCAAAGAGAAATGCCCCAATGAGAAAGAATGATCCTGCAAATACTAAAGTTAACCCTTAAATATAACACTTTGACAATATAAAGGGATCGAAAGCCTTTTCAATTTTCCATTAGGTTGCATTTGGATGGGAGGATTTGAATTTGGGGAGAGGATTTGGGGAAGAATTTCAAATGACTCAAAATAAGAAGAATTTGAAATCCTCCAAATGACTCAAAAACGGCTTCTGCGAATTTGAATCCATCATAGAATGAATCCTTAGCTCCAAATCCGTCAATCCAAATGGAGCCTTAGGGATGTTCAGTGTTCTGCCCACCATCTTCCAATTACACAATTTACATGATTCAAGTGGTTTTTTACTTCAATTTCCAGTTCACCAAAAGTAAGTTTTGAACAATCAACTATACTAACCCACCAGCAGAATAAAACGTTAAACCAAAAAGTACCCGTAATCATGATAGGAGATATACTTAACGATTAGTCAAAATTTTCTTGACTACTTAAACGATTAGTCAAAATTTTATCAAACCGAAATTTAAAACCAATTTGCAACAATTCAAACACACTAATTTTCTTGTTATACCTCATTATTAACTTCCCAAGTTCTTTCTTCCAGTAGTCAAGCTAATTGTAAATAGCATATGACCAAATACATAAAAACTCTTACACATATAATCAAATACACAAAAACATAGTCTTGCAACATCTATATAGAAAGTAGCATATCATCCATTGCAACTCAACATCCACCCACAAACACCAATTGCTAATAGCACAACTAAGTTTCTTGCAGCAGCCCATAAGCAAACAAGGGAAAGTTATCACAAAAGCACAGAGGCAGCAAAAATCACAGCAACCACAAAATCAAGGCTACACAAACCAAAAACAAAATATAAAAATAAAAATACCTGTTGCAATTAAGAGCAAGGACAGTTCTAACAATCCCATCCAGCCTCAGCTTCTGCTTCCTCCTCGTAACATCCACCGAAATCAAAACCGGCGTTCCGTCAGGATAATCTTTCACGGACTTCAATACGCGCAAACCCATCTCCGAAGCTCGAGTTTTCGAAAACTCCGAGGAAACCTTTCCTAACCCTAACCTCTCAAGAGTCGTGCAATACTCCAAATGCGAGATACTCGCGTTCCTTTTATACATAATCGCGCCTTCCCAAGGGCAA
Source organism: Rehmannia glutinosa (assembly GCA_016081115.2). NCBI lineage: Eukaryota > Viridiplantae > Streptophyta > Magnoliopsida > Lamiales > Orobanchaceae > Rehmannia > Rehmannia glutinosa. The sequence continues at coordinate 356,050 of JABTTQ020002263.1, read as the reverse complement.
CCCTCGTCGTCATCTTCTCCAATTACTTCTTCCCCGAATTCCCAATCACTATCAGAGGGCTTTTCGGAATGGATAGCGAAGTGGGAACTGCTGTGGGCTTTTGTGAGGGTTAAATTTGATGGGGTGAATGGTTTTTTCAGGATTGTGGTTGCTGGGTGGTTCAGTTGGAATGGCTTGTGGAGTTTTACATTGAATTGGGTGGGAGTGGTGGAGGGGATGGCGATTGAGCGGAGCATTTCAGGTTTTTCAGGAGGTTTAAGGCCGTGGGTTTGCCGTTTGGGAACGGAGTTCAGTCTCCAAAGGTGGGATTTTCGGATATTTTATGTTCCTAATCATTATTGATAAAGAAAATATAATACCCGTGTAACTGGATTTATCCAAAATTACAATTTTAATGTCACAAATTTATTTGTAATAATTATAGGAGATTCAAAATACTAATTAAAAATATTAAAAAAGAAATTCAAAAATTAGAAGAATATCATACAAATAGTTCACTTCAGATTATGAAAACTTCTCTCGCAAACTAAACTATTTGTTCTATTTCCAAGTGTGTCGTCTTTGTCACAACAAAGAATTTTCAAATCCCATCTGTTTTTAACTTTCGATCTGGCCACATAAAGTTGATCATGACATTGTGATAAAATTCTTTATATTTGGGATTATAATTTATCTAATTTTCTTTGGAGTTGATATTGTGAGAAATTCCTTTATTTGGTATTTATAATTTATCTTTTGGAATTGAGATTTGAATTTCATAGTAGCAAAAATTAGAAACTAAAAGGTGAATATAAACCAAATATATTTTTGAAAGATAATATTTTTAAATGTATGTCAAACCCCAATTTCGTTAGTTGTTAGATTCCTTGATGTGTTTCTAATTTGTTGAGAAAATTAAAAATAATTTGATAGATCCTCGTAGTTTAATCATTATCCTGGTCTCAAATTGATAATTGAATAAATTCGTTTATTTCAATTTTAATTGTTGGGATAAAGCTCATTTATATTTATGATGGGCTTATTTAAGTTGATTAAAATTGGATTGAATTATTTATTTAATTGTGAATATAATTGGTTAGTGGGTCAAACCTGGGTTTAATAATAGTAATTTAAAATATACGTTGGAGTTATCATGAATCGAGAATTGAAAGGTGCATATAAAGCCAAAATATATTTGAAAGATAGTAATTTTAAAATAATAGTGTGGATAAATCCTTGATATTTAGGGGATTACTTCTTATCTCTTAAAGTTGTTATTATCTTTTAAATTCAAAAATTTAATATATATTATCAATTCACCTCTAATTTGTAGATAGCAATGTCATATGGATAATTATAAAATAGACATGTGGAATTGGGAGAATGGAAATGACATATATCAAAATTAATTTTAATTGTTGGAATAGCTCATTTATATCTATGATGAGCTTATTAATTTGATTAAAATTTGGATTAAATTATTTATTTAATTGTGAATAGAATTGGTTAGTGGGTCAAACATAGATTTAATAATAGTAACATAGATTTAATAATAGTAATTTGAAATATTCGTTGGACTTAACATAAATCGAATTAAAAAGTGCATATAAACCAAATCTAACTCCGCTGCATATAGACAGGCAACCCGCCTATATGTTGTCGGTCCCCAAGCCCTGATAAAGGAGGAGGGTTGCGTTAGGTCGACAAAACAAAGATAAAACTCTTGTCATTTCCTTATGGTATGGATCATATAAGACATCGTGATAAAGTGCTAGATGCTCCCCGTAGTCGAGTGCGCCGCAAGTCCGATCATGCGGTGTCTTGGCAAGGACGGCTACACCTCCATAAGGGCTTGGGTGTAGTGAAAAATACACAAGAGCCCTCACACACTAATAAGAGGAACACAAATGATAATAAGAAAATTAGAAAGTATAGAATTGGCAAATGAACATAGGTACTTTGTGGGTAAAACTATAGAGCTCGTAGATATTATGAAAAGACGAAACATAGATATTATGTGTATCCAAGAGACTAAATGGGTAGGCGAGAAGGCTAAGACACTAGATACTACAAAGTTATAAGCTTTGGTATAGTGGAAAGGATAGAACTAGGAATGGGGTGGGTATCATTGTAGATCCTCTCTTCATAGATCAAGTAGTAGGAGTAACTAGAAAAGGAGATAGAATCATATCCCTTAAAATTGTAGTAGGTAAACTAACTTATAAAAATTGTTAGTGTATATGCACCTCAAGTAGGATTAGATGATGCTACTAAGGCTAAATTTTGGGAAGATTTAGAAACTCTAATGCAATCAATCCCTCAAAATGAAAAAGTCATCATAGGTGGAGACTTAAATGGACATGTTGGGAAGGATAATGAAGATTATGAAAGGGTCCATGGAGGATATGGCTTTAGCTCGCGTAACAATGAGGGTAGAACCATCCTAGACTTTGCAGTTGCTTATGATTTTATTATAGGTAATACCTTCTTTAAAAAGAGAGACGAACATTTAATCACATTTAAAAGTGGTCCTAACAAATCACAAATTGACTACTTTCTAACCAGGAAAAACGATAGAAAAATATGCAAAAATTGCAAAGTAATACCTGGAGAAAGCCTCACCACCCAACATAGACTACTAGTTTTGTATATCAAACTTATTAACATACACTTAAAGAGAAAGAAAATTAACATACCGAGAATTAAGTGGTGGAACTTAAAGAATATAGAAAAAGAGATAGTTTTGCCAAATCTCTAGTAGAAACCATTGATTGGAAAGTGGAAGACAAAGCCGATGAAACATGGAAATATGTAACTACTCAAATGAAAAAGATCGCAAAAACATTAGGGGTGTAAAATGGTAATAAATGGAATAAAGAGTCATGGTGGTGGAATCAAGAAATCCAAGAAAAGGTAAAGGAAAAACGAACTAGTTACAAAGTATTGTATTTACGTAAAAACGAAGAAAACCTTAAAAGATATAAAGACGCCAAAAAAGAAGTAAGAAGAGCAATATATGAAGCAAAAAACAAGGCATATGAAGATTTCTATAAGAAACTAGATACTAAAGGAGAGAAAGATATATATAAAATAGCAAAATTTAGAGAAAAACAATCAAGAGATCTAACCCAAATTAAATGCATAAAAGATGAGAATGAAAATATTTTAGTGAAAGACGAGGACATAAAAGATCGATGGAGGAGGTATTTCAATAATCTTTTTAATGAACCGAAGAGGAATGAAGTCACATTATGGGAACTAGGCCAATCTGAATCGAATAGAAACCGTACCTTTTATCGTAGAATTCAAATTCACGAAATGAAAAAAGCACTAAATAAAATGAAAATCGGCAAAGCGGTTGGCCTAGATGATATACCAATTGAAGCGTGGAAATGTTTAGGTGGAGTTGGAATATCATGGCTTACTAAATTATTTAATGTTATTCTAAAAACTAAGAAAATGTCCGATGAATGGAGAAAAATATATTGATACCTATATATAAAAACAAAGGGGATATACAAAATTGTGCAAATTACAGGGAATTAAATTAATAAGTCATACAATGAAACTATGGGAAAGAGTTATAGAAGCAAGAATAAGAAATGAAACTAGTATATTAGATAATCAATTTGGCTTCATGCCGGAAGATCCACAATTGAAGCTATACACTTAATTAGACGATTATGTGAATAATATAATGAGAGAAAACAAGATTTACATATGGTTTTTATTGATCTTGAAAAGGCATACGATAGAGTCAACCGTGATATAATGTGGCGCGTATTGGAAAAAAGAGGAATAAAAATAGCCTACATAGATGCCATAAAAGATATGTATGATGGTATAACATGTATCGGGACACCAACAGAATATCTAGTGAATTCCCAAACACTATAGGTTTGCATCGTGGATCCGCTCTAAGCCCGTACCTTTTTATCCTAATAATTGATGAAATCACTAAATACTTACAAAAATCCATCCCCTGAATGTATGTTATTTGCGGACGATATAGTTTTAATTGATGAAACAAGGGAAGGAGTAAATGCAAAATTGGAAGTTTGGAGAGAAGCACTAGAATCAAAAGGTTTTACTATAAGTAGGGCTAAAAAACAGAATACATGGAATGCCACTTTAGTAAAAACAACAGAACAATGAGACGAATGTTAAAATTGATGGACATGAAGTGAGTATAACAAAGAGTTTTAAATACTTAGGATCTATAATTGAAGAGAACGGAGAAATCAATAAAGATGTCACACATAGGATCCAGGCGGGTTGGAATAAATGGAGGAGTGCATCTTCTATCCTTTGTGACCGTAAAATACCATTAAAATTGAAAGGAAAATTTTATAAAATGGCCATAAGGCCCGCAATGCTTTATGGAGCAGAATGTTGGGCGACTAAATATGAACACGAACAAAAAATGAGGGTAGCAGAGATGAGAATGCTAAGATGGATGTGTGGACACACTAGATTAGATAGAATAAGAAATGAACACATTAGAAACAAAGTGGGAGTAGCACCAATAGACGAGAAAATTAGAGAAACACGATTAAGATGGTTTGGACATGTTTATAGGAGACCTTTAGATGCACCTGTGCGACGTTTAGAAAGGTAGAGAATCACCGACACAAATCAAAAGAGGGAGAGGTAGGCCTAAAAGACTTGGAAAGAAGTTATTAAACATGACATGTTATACCTAGAAATAAATGAAAATATGGCTTATGACCGTAAACGATGGCGCGATATGATCCGTATAGCCGACCCCACGAGTGGGATTAAAACTTAGTTTGTTGTTGTTGTTGTTGTTGTTGTATATAAACCAAATCTATTTTTGATAGATAGTAATTTTAAAATAATAGCGTAGATAAATCCTTGATATTTAGATTGCTTATTATCTCTAAAAGTTGTTATTATCTTTTAAATTTGTAATCTTTTAAATTCCAAAATTCAAAAATATATTATCAATTCACCTTTGATTTGTAGATAACAATGCCACATGGATAATTTGTGAAATTGGGAGAATGAGGAGTTGACACGTGTCAAAATTAATAGGATGATGACATGTGTCAACTTTGTTTTCTTTTATTATATAGGGTTGAAATACATATATAAATATATTAAATATCTTAAATTAATTAATATATTATAAGGAAAATTCCTCAAAAAATGTGGTAGATATACATACATATACATATATAAATATAGGATTTGGTTCAAATGAGACCACCCTCCCTAGGTGAGACAGTGTGGACTCATCTTACCCATTGATCTTAAAAAATAAAGGGATGTGATTAATTCAGTTTTTTAATTATTTTCTAATTTTCGCTGATTTTAAGGGTAAGATTGTAATTTTGTAATTCAAATTAGTGGTCCCAGCGAATTTTTGGGCTAAATAGACACCGCCGGATTTTGTGGCGGATTTTAAGGAACTGTTTTTTTCCAAATATTTTTATTTTACAAATAGTTAGAGTTCTTCTCTTCGCATAATTAGACATCAAATAATGCATATTTAGTTATTTTTTGTTGGCACTGTTTTACTTAAAACAAGACATAATTGAATATAACGTCTTTGCGTATATGTAGTTATACTACACTACATAAATAAGTTCAATATAATGTATATTTAGTTATAAAAATGGGATGTTGCTTTTGAAAATTATAAAAATGAGATGTTACATAATGTACTGCATATTTAGTTATTCCACAATGCATAGATAATTTCTAGATAATACATAATTAGTTGATTTTGTTGCATAGTTCATGACGTCTTGCATAATTGGATATATTGTACTACATATTAGTTTTTTTACGTTGCATAGATAGTTTTCCGATAATGCATATTTAGTTGAGTTTTGTTGCATATTTAGTTTTCGAACTCACTGTTCGTTATTTCTCTGTAATATTACACCGATTTTTCTTGTTTTTTTCTGTAATTTTCGAGTTCTTCACAGTTTTCTTTATTTGCGTTAATGGAGGAATGAGAGAGAGAGAGAGAGAGAGAGAGAGAGAGAGAGAGAGAGACGTGAGATTTGAGAAATTGGAGATGTATGAGAGAGAAAAAGATTTGATTCCATTTTTGTAACTAACTTGTTATGTTATTTTACCCTACTATCCTTATATTGATTAAATTAATATTTTAATATATTTTTTATCCATTAAATCATACCCATTGATTAATAGTGAGGGATGGTTGAGATTAGTCCATTGTGTCTCACCTAGAGACATGGTCTCACTTGATCCTCCCCCTATATATATATAGGATTTGGTTCAAATGAGACCACACTCCCTAGGTGAGACAAAGTGTGGACTCATCTTATCCATTGATCTTAAAAATGAAGGGATGTAACTAATTCAGTTTTTTTAATTATTTCCTAATTTTCGTTGATTTTAAGGGTAAGATTGTAATTTGGTAATTCAAATTAGTGGTCCCATGGATTTTATGGGTTTGAAATTGACACTGCTTTAGGATTTTGTAGCGGATTTTAAGGAACCTGTTTTCTTTCCAAATATTTTTATTTTACAACATAGTTAGGGTTCTTCTCTCTTTGCATAATTAGACATCAAATAATGCATATTTAGTTATTTTGTTGACACTGTTTTACGAAAACAAGACATAATTGAATATAACGTACTGCATATGTAGTTATACTACACTGCATAAATAGGTTCAATATAATGTATATTTAGTTATGAAAATGGGATGTTGCTTTTGGAAATTATAAAAATAGGATGTTACATAATGTCTGCATATTTAGTTATTCCACAATGCATAAATAGTTTCTAGATAATACATAGTTAGTTGATTTTGTTGCATAGTTTATGACGTCTTGAATAGTTGGATATATTGTACTACATATTAGTTTTTTTATCTTTGCATAGATAGTTTCCAAATAATGCATATTTAGTTGAGTTTTGTTGCATATTTAGTTTTCGAACTCACTGTTCGTTATTTCTCCGTAATATTGCACCGATTTTGCTTGTTTTTTTCTCTCGTAATTTTCATGAACCGTAATTTTCGAGTTCTTCACAATTTTCTTTATTTGCGTTGATGGAGGAATGTGTGTGTGTGTGTGTGTGAGAGAGAGAGAGAGAGAGAGAGGGAGAGAGAGACGTGAGATTGGTATTGTGAGATGTATGAGAGAGAAAGAGATTTGATTCCATTTTTGTAACTAACTTGTTATATTATTTTACCCTACTACCCTTATATTGATTAAATTAATATTTTAATATATTTTTATCCATTAAATCATACCCATTGATTAATAGTGGGGGATGGTTGAGATTAGTCCATTGTGTCTCACCTAGAGACATGGTCTCACTTGATCCTCCCCCTATAAATATATTAGATATACAATTTTGTCGTAACATTGATTTTGCCAAATTGATAACTTTTTTTATTAAATGCTTGATTGGATTTTAATAGTTATATATGGAAATAGAAAATTTAATTATTAAGTTGATAATAAAATTGATATAGTAAATCAATTTATAATTAGAAGAATAAGGTGGTGGCATGGTTAGCCACGTGGCTAAATATGATGGTGACACATGGATTTGAAAGAATAAGGCGTTGACACATGTACCAAATTCCTCAGATGAAGACATGTGACAGCTTGTTTTTTCTTTTAGTATATAGGGTTGATAGAGAGGTTATCTATTATCGTTTTCAATTTTGTATCCAACAATCAAAAATAAAAATTAAAGTTTTATATTTACATTAGTAAAATATACTTTCAATGAAACTATTTTACTTTTCTCTTTTAATTTTATAGTTGAACAATAATTTAATTTTCTTAATTTCTTCAATATTTTGTAGTTGTTTTTACAATAAATTAAATTTAAAACAATACACTGAAAAATCCAAAATTAAAATCATAAATAAATGAAATTAGGAAATAATATAGTATAAATTGAATAAATACATTGATTTTTCTACTAATTTTTACATTATATTATATTTTTATTTTAATGTTAAAATGAATAAAATATATTTCGTAAAATAAGTTATAACCCTACAAGAAAGTTAAAAAAAAAGAAGAAATTAGAAAATAATTTCATTGAAAATAAATTTTATTGATGCAAATACTAATTAATATTTCTTTTGTGGGTAACATTGAAAGAAAATAATATAAAGTACATGTACATTCGTTTATATATATATGTATATATTTATTTATTTAACTTATTTAAATTAGGTATTAAAGTGTAAATTATGCAAAGTTCAAAAAACGCAGTAAGAATTGCAAAAAACAACATCCAACTAATTTGAGGTGAAAGGCACTCTTCCCCGTGCATGACACATGGTTAAATCTCCAATGAATATTCCGCCTACTACGGTGAATCAAAGCGGTTATGTGCAAAACTCGTATACTACATGAGTCAATTTGAAACTCAAACATGCACATGGTGACATGGTCATAGGGTGTCCATGGTTCCGGAACCACTGGTTTCGGTTCCTTATTTTGGAAGAACCGAAACTATTGTCTCACGATTTCGGTTCCAAAATCGGAACTGACGATTCAGGTTTCATTTGGAACTCGGTTCCTCCACGGTTTCGATTCCGATTTTAACCGAAACTATTTGTTTATCTTTTGATAAATTTTTATTTCTTTAAATGTTTATCAATTTCATTTACAAAAAAATGGGAAAAGAAATAAAAGAATTGGACTTAATATTCATTTGAGTTTTGTACTTAGTGTTAATAATAATATTAAATTATCTATGTATACTCTTAGAGCATAGATGAATCAAAGTTCACGTAGTTCGGTTACAACATTTGGTTTAAAACGTGTCCCATGTGGTTATGAATATAAAACATTATAATAAATATTTAATATTTCTTCTAGCATATTTTACCAAATAAAAATAAAAAACGTTGGTTTTAACCTTGAAACTTGTTAGTAAAATAGTGTATGGTTTCTGTTTTTAGAAAATGACTAAGAAAATAGTATGGCTTAAGTCGATGCCTGAATTGGATTCGATCTCATAAGACGAAATACGCCCGTATCTGAGTGCTACGGTTACGGCGTTCGTCTCTAAGATACAATGACTTTTACTGTTCGGTTAGCGACTAACAAAACCGAAACTACAAATAACAACAAGAGTTTGAACTTTCAAGCTTTTGATGGAGGGAAGTCAATATGCTCGAATGCAATGACATGTTAATTATCTGAAGATTTTCGTATGTTTTTCAAACAGCAGGGGTCGATTATTATAGGCCTCAGGTGCCTCGTATGGAAAGATCAAGTCTTTTGGCTCGAAAAGACACATTTTGCACTCGAATGCAGACGCACATGTTCATTGACGCCGCGACCGTGCGCCTTCCCGTGCGTGGATGCGCAAAGTTAGGCCTGGCGCGACGACCCGACGCGACGGGCCGTGCGTCTACTCGTGTCTTGGTGCGAACACTCCCGTTGAAAATCGTTTAATTAATTATTTATTTTTAAAGTTTTTGGCCCAAAAAGAATAAGGGCCTTGAAGCCCAAGCTCGGGCCCACGGCCCGCGACCCATGACCCGGTCAGGCCGAGCCACCAACGGGTGGGCGGGCGGCCTTGCGCCGCGCATGTGCTTTGAGTCAAACCCACAAGCATGTAGGTCATCACCCATTAAAAACTTGGTGCCCCCAGGGCCCAAACCCATAAGTCCAACTTGGATTTATTAATTGTGCAAATTTTGCTTCATTTTCCTATGTGGGATGGAACATTCCTCCTTCCCCACATTTTCTATTTTCCATACCATTTATTTGTATAAGTGGCTAACTTCTAGCATTAATTTCTCATTCACCCGGAATCGTTTTTTGAGAAATTCCAAAGGTTATTCTCATCTACTCTCTTAGTAGAATTTTTACAAATAATTTAATTTCATTTTTCACTAATGGAAACCACTTAATTATTTAGTCAAAATCGGGTCAACACCCATTTCCAAAGACCAAATTCCAACAATCCCCCCACATGAATGAAATTAATACATGCGTGTATGCAGATTAAGCTTGAAAGTCTCGGCGAATCGTTATTGCATCGAGGATAGGTAGCTTGTGGCTTTGAATCTTCCTTAGTAAAATACTATTTGTTTAGTGACGTGATGTCTTGAACTACTCAGGCCGTTTGTGTAAACCGAGACAACAAAGATTTACACAATAACAACTCTAACACTTGTTGTTCTCACGTTATGTCCATTTCTACTGGACCATATCTTAGATTCATAAATGTTTCTTTGAAGCGGTCATTAATTCTCACTTATATAGGTGATCTCCTATTGAAGAGTATCTGCCATACTCCACCTTTCGGTATAGGAATCATTAAAAGTTTTAAACTTAACCTCACCACATTCAAAGCAGTTTACATTCACTTGGATGTTTTCGAGAATGAGCTAACACATTTTCCAAGTGTTCACTAAACATTCATAACTTAGTTGTCCCATTGAACCAAGGTCTTGGGATCGCCAATTCACAAGTTTGAGTTACCGCTATGAACATTCTTTAAGTTGTGGATTTTAAAATCATTCCCCTTAACATTTATACAATTTATCTCGATTTATGCCTTTCGTAGCGAATCCGCAAGGTTTTCCTTTGACTTCATGTAGTCAACCAAATAACCCCATTCGAATCAACTCGTATAATGGTATTGTTGTTACCTATTTTTTTAGCTTCACCGCAAGTGTACGGATCAATTTATAGAATATGGTTTGCAAGGTCGAATCCACAGGGATTAATAAATTAATGTACCAAGTATTGGATTATAATAGTCCTATTTTTATCTAAACTATCAAAATTTGTGTAAGTCCAGCTGACTACGATAATCTAGAGAGGGGGTGAATAGATTATCTCCATCTTTTTGATTTTACCCTCTTTTTCGAACCCGAATGCTCAAAGACAATAATAAAGGTGCAAAATGTAAACAACACACGCCGATTTATAGAGGTTCAACCCACCTGGGCCTAATCCTCTACCACCCCAAAGATATCCGGGATGGATTTCAAAAAGAAAAAGATTTTATTAATTACCAAAATTAATACAACACCAACTTACAACAACACCTTGAAGAGCACCACACTCTTCTTCAAACACCACCTTTGAGATTACCACAATCTCCAACGGCACCTTGTGAAGATTACCACAATCTCCAAATTTGAAGAATACCAAATTCTTCAACACCTCAACAAGAAGATTACCACAATCTTCTTACACCTAACACCTAGATCACCCAATTGTGTTCTTACCACAGAACACTCACAATGATATCTTGTGTTGAATGATAACCCAAAAATTCAAGATTACAACTCGATAATGAATTATACAATTGAGTGCAAGTGTAATCAAGAATAGCCTAGACCTCAAGGATGTGAAAGTGATAAGCTAGGCAAATTACAACAAGAATAAAGACAATAGAAGACCAAGTGTTTGCTTGAGAATATCTTGTTGTGTTGTGTTGTTCTCTCTTATTGTTGTGCTTCAAATCTTCCTCTATTTATAGGAGATGATTGATACTTGATAGGCTCCTCTTGGAATCGATATCTACAAAAACATTGCAACTAAAATCAAGATTATAGTTAGAAATCAATTTCACAAATTAAGGAAAAGATGTCTGTTGCACAACGGTTAGAATTTTGTCATTAAACCGGAGGCGACCGTCGCGACGATAGAAGTTTGAAAGAACACAACAAATTTTACACGGGTGACCGGTCCAAGGGGGTCGACCGACGCTTTGTGTGGGTGCGACCGTCGCACCCTATGGGGACCAGTCACCCCGACCAATTTTTGGAGTTCTCGGAGTTCTGTTTCGTGAAATGCGTTCTCGGTATCGGTCGCCTCTTTGGTCGACCGATCGACTCCAAAAACGAAATGTTGTCCGATTTTTGACGAAAATAAACCTCAAGAAATATTCAGAAAAATTCGTAAAAATATTTTAAACCGATCGGGAGTATTTAGGACAACATTAGAAATATAGTTTTGATGAAATAACACATTAACACAAAATCATCAAAAGTGTTGTCCGATATAAACTCCAATAAGTACTCCGAAAAATAGTAAAAATATTTTAGACAAATCGGGAGTATTAGGACAACATTTAGAAACACAGGTTTCAATGTAAAAACCCATTGACACAAAATCATTGAATGTGTTGTCCAATATTGTCAAAAATAAACTTGAAGAAATACTCCTAAAATATTAAAACCATTTTAAATCATTTTGGAGTATTTGGACAACTTTTAAAAAATATTGTTTTGGTATAAAAACAAAATCATCAAAATCATGATAAAACCATTTATCTAACAATCTCCCAATTTTTGATGATTACAAACCAAAACAATTTTAACAAGGTCGATTTTGAAAACAAAACATTTTTACCTAGGTTAAAAAGAACTATCCGTTGTGAGCAACAACATTCCACGAATATAATCACAAGGATGGGAGTAAAGATATTCAAACACATATAGCAAAAGCTCCCCTATGAATATGCACAACAAGAGTAATGTAAAAGCAATCAACCACAAGCTAAAAGCTTAGCTTTTACATATTGATCTTAAGTACAAGAGCTTGTAAGCTCCCCCCGTCAACAAAATATCATTAGACAAGTGAATGAGTCCATCATACAACAATAGAACTAAGTATAATGCACAACTTATGGCTTTAGGAAGCCATAGCTTATAGCTTCTTTTGTTTAGCTTAACTTAGCTTCTATGAGCTAATAAACATAACCTGTTTTTACCCCTTTGGAATCATCAAAAAGAATGTTAGCACGATAAAAACATCATATAATCATATCAAAGTGCGCAACTAAACCAATGTATCGAGCTATTTTGAACATAGAAGCTTATAGACCAAATAGGAGGAAAGAGTCGATCATACGACTTGTAGAAGCTTTATGAAACTCATTTGATTTGCAAAACATGATCTCTATAAATATACAAGGTTTTGAAATCGAGAGAATCATGTAGGTGATGAATTTTTCATTGAGACATTTTATCGAACACTTGGGTGTCAAAAATTGAAGAAGATATATATAGCCCTTGTAAATGTAATCAAGCCAAGTTTTTCATCACCAAATCAGTTCAAAAACAATACAATGCACCCTAGATAGCAAGTTCATCACAAACATATACAAATTTCATCAAGAAAATACATATAGGCCAAGTTTTCAAAGGTTCAACCCAATTGAGATAAGGAAGTAGAATTCTTACCATTTAATCGGTAAAGACGAGCAATGATGATGATAAACGAGCAATATAATCCCCAAAATATGTAATTTATGCAACAAAACTCATTTGGAGTGAATTGTGTGTGCAAATGACAAAGGGGACGAAGAGAGGAAGAAAAACGTCAAAATGCTAAGTCCGGAAACAGAAAGCATTTTATCTCAAAATCGCCAGGGCGACCGAGTTGGAGGGTCAAGCGATCGGTCGGAGGCTAGGGCGGCCGGTCGGCCTCAGCTCCTTCACCCACCGCTTCTTTCTCGCTTTTGCGATTCAAGTTTGATCCAAAAATCCGATTTTTCGCCCCTAAGTTTTGAAAACGTGCAAAATGCAAACGTAGACCTCATTCAATATACATTATGTCATAATCAAGCTCGAAATGAGGTAAAATACTCGGCGGTGAGCGATTAAAAGTCCGCGAGTTATCCTTGAGACGGAATTAAACACATCTCAAGTTTTTGTTAAACATGCAATCCCTTTGAAAAAACATCAAATCTCAATATGTTTAGTTCGATTATGATGGACCATATTTTGAAAATTTATTATCACCGGACTTGTTATCCCGAAAAACAATAACATTTTAAAACTTTGGATGAATAAGTCATAAGAAGAAGTGCCTTACAAATATTTGAAAATTTCTTTTAACTAACACTTTAAAGAGATTTGTTGGGATTGTTTTAAGTCGAGCATATAGACATAAGGCATATCGAATATCGAGTCTAAGGAGTAATAAAGGAATAAACATACCTCAAATTCGTTTGTCAATCAACATGTCTACCTCAACCTTTGTCAATTTTCACATTTGTGGCCATATAGGTTGAAATGGTTCTTTCTTCTTCAATGCCTCACTTCTTCTTTTGAGTGTGGAATATAATCACCTTCTTGGCATTGTTGAACTTGAATTCCAATGATCAAATTTGAGCTTCCCTAATCATGCTCATCTTAGGTTCACCTTGCATTGACTTGGAAAAATATCTTGCACAAATATTCATTAGTAGCACCAAAAATATTATCAACATAAATTTGCACAAGTAAACAACCTTGCCCTTTTTTCAAAACAAGAAGTGTAATATCAACTTTACCTTTTGTAAAATTATTTTGCAAAAATAAATAAGTCTATCAAACCATATACGGGGTACTTGTATCAACCGGTCTCTTTTATAAAAATCATTTGGCCTAAAAATTTTAAACTCCGATAGTCTTCTATTTGAATAAAACCATTTAGAAAATTGGATTTAACATCCATTTGGTAAAGCTTGAAATTTTCTCAAAACAGAATGAGCAAGTAAAGTGCAAATAACTCTTAAATGTGCTATGAGTGCAAATAATACATCAAAATCATTACCTTCTTCTTGACAATACCCTTAGGCTACTAACATTGCCTTGTTCATCAAACTTGTTCCGAAATACTAAAAATTTCTGCAAAATCTCAACAAAGAATCTTGCACAAGAGCATAGTAATATCGAATAATAGAGATACTATAGCAAGTAACACATACTATGCTTAAAGAAAATCATCAAGAATACAACATGTAAGTTCAAATAAGTTTGTAGAAAGCTATATAAGGTATCTTTTGAAATATGAAAATACGAGCACATAGTTGAGACCTCATTTACAAAAACATATGAACAAAAGCTTTGACATAAGCATCCAAGAATAATGGTATTTATATGTGCAATAAAATGCATGACTTATTAAAATAAGCACCTAGGCATATGGCATAACATGTATCGAGTTTATGATATGAATAGCAATAATGAGCGTACCTCGATAGTTCATATCTCTCTTGATATATTACGAGTTGATAACCATTGAAAGAGATATGTAAATCCTACACAATTCTTAAACCAAATTTTGCACAAACATAATAATACATGTGTATGTTAAGCAATAAGAGAGATCTTAAGAATGCTTGTGCTACATAACTACATAGGAGATAATAAACCACATAAGTCTAAGTAAATGCACAAAAGTTTTAGAAACATTATGCAAGGTCTTCTTTTCAAAAATATTTTAAAAACACATAAATATATATAGAAGACCTTGTAAATTTTAAAACTCATTTTGCAATTTAAACACAAATAAAAACATGCAAAAATAAAATGCATATTTAAATAGGAGAGACACGGTTTACCAATTTCGCCATTTCCTTGGTTGTGTCGTTCTCATTGTTGATGATATCTTCCAGTTTGAAAATCTTCATGTTGATGGTGGTTTCTCCAATTGGTCCATTTCAAGCATTGTGGTCTTCCCATTTTTGAAAGTGTCTTTTCTCTTGGAAAATCATCTTGTTGATGATGTCTTTGCCATTTCAAGGATAGTGTTCTTCCCATTTTTGATTATATCATCTTCTTGGAATTTTACTTTGTTGAAAATGTTTTCTCCTTCTTTGATCAAATGAGATGTTCATTTGATGTCTCCTTGCGGCATGAATTTTCTTTGATTATTAATCCAGGGTACCTAAAATGACATTGTTTTGTGGTACCCTCAAGTGCTTGGGTCCTTTGGGATTAGTCTTGAGACTTTTAGGTCTCCAACAATAATTAGAGCTATTTCTAGCCCGACAAAGTATTTACCGTATGACCCTTCTTACAAAGAATAAAAGCAAGTAACATCACTAATATGCATAGGAACTCGATTCCTTTTCATATGATTTATACCATTAGGCTCATGATCATGTTCACTATTCAAGCTATCACAACCATTAACATTCACAATATTGGGCAATTTATTGGTACTCAAGTTTGATTTTGATAATTCAATTTTCATGCAATTCATATCCTCAACAAGAGTACTATTTTGTTTTTCAAGGTTTCTAACCTTGTCAAGTGTGGTGGTGTGAGCACAAGAGTACTCCTTTCATTTGCAAATACTCCATATATGGCTTCTAACCTTTGCCATACTTCATGTGCCGATCGAATTCCTACAATATGTTCATATTCCAAATTAGTAAGTGAACAATGCAAAATATTGAGAGTTTTACCATTTAGGAGATGGTTTTCTTTTCTTCATCATTGAGCTCCTTGAGAGCTTTGGAGGTGTATGGTGTGTCTTTCATTGGAATGGATTCTCCATTTATGACGATGTTCCAAATATCGAACTCGCAACCTTGTAAATAACATTCCATTCTTTCTTTCCAAAATATAAAATTTTTGGAATCAAATAGTGGTGGCTTGGTGGTAGAGGTGCGGAAGATGAGCTTCATTCGTAGCCAACGATCGTTTCTCTTCACTCTCGATTTGAAACGAGCTTGCCAAAGAGTTTGACTCGATACCACTTGTAAGTCCAAGCGGCTACGATAATCTAGAGGGGATGAATAGATTATCTCCATCTTTTCGATTTTACCCTCTTTTTCGAACCGAATGCTCAAAGACAATAATAAAGGTGCGAGAATGTAAACAACACACGCCGATTTATAGAGGTTCAACCCACCTAGGGCCTAATCCTCTACCACCCAAGATATCCTGGGATGGATTTCAAAAGAAAAAAAAAGATTTTATTAATTACCAAAATTAATACAACACCAACTTACTGACAACAACACCTTGAAGAGCACCACACTCTTCTTCTTCAGCAACACCACCTTTGAGATTACCACAATCTCTCTTGAAGATTACCACAATCTCCAACGGAACCTTGTGAAGATTACCACAATCTTCAACCTTGAAGAATACCAAATTCTTCAACACCTCAACAAGAAGATTACCACAATCTTCTTACACCTAACACCTAGATCACTGGTGTGTTCTTACCACAAGAACACTCACAAGGATATCTTGTGTTGAATGATAACCCAAAATTCAAGATTACAACTCGATAATGAATTATACAATTGAGTGCAAGTGTAATCAAGAATAGCCTAGACCTCAAGGATGTGAAAGTGATAAGCTAGGCAAATTACAACAAGAATAAAGACAATAGAAGACCAAATGTTTGCTTGAGAATATCTTGTTGTGTTGTGTTGTTCTCTCTTATTGTTGTGCTTCAAATCTTCCTCTATTTACGAGAGATGATTGATACTTGATAGGCTCCTCTTGGAATCGATATCTACAAAACAATTGCAATTAAAATCAAGATTATAGCTGTTAGAAATCAATTCCACAAATTAAGGAAAAGTTGTCTGCCGCTAGCGGTTAGAATTTTGTCAAACTTGAGGAGGCGACCGCGCATCGATAGAAGTTTGAAAGAACACATCAAATTTTACACGGGGACCTGGTCCAAGGGGTTCGACCGATCGCCTAGAATGGGGACCGGTCACCCCGACCAATATTTGGAGTTACGGGAGTTCTGTTTCGTGAAATGCGTTCCCAGTACGTCGCCTCTTTGGTCGACCGATCGACCTCCAAAAATGAAATGTTGTCCGATTTTTGATGAAAATAAACCTCAAGAAATACTCCAAAAAATTCGTAAAAACATTTTAAACCGATCGGAGTATTTAGGACAACATTAGAAATATAGTTTTGATGAAATAACACATTAACACAAAATCATCAAAAGTGTTGTCCGATATAAACTCCAATAAATACTCCAAAAAATAGTAAAAGCATTTTAGACAAATCGGGAGTATTAGGACAACATTTAGAAACATAGATTCAATGTAAAAACCCATTGACACAAAATCATTGAATGTGTTGTCCAATATTGTCGAAAATCAACTTGAAGAAATACTCCTAAAAATATTAAAACCATTTTAAATCATTTAAGAGTATTTGGACAACTTTTAAAAAACATTGTTTTGGTATAAAAACAAAATCATCAAAATCATGATAAAACAATTTATCAAACAATTTGAAGGGTTGGTTTTATTACTACTAAAACAAAATTAATCCTAAAATAACAAAGCGAAAGAACGATTGAAAGATCAAGTATGGATAGATGGATTCCTGGTTTATGATTTGATTAATATCCCACTTTTATGCTCGATTAAGCAAACCAAGGTTAAACGTATTCTTCTCTATAGACCAATCACCACGATAATTTACCCCTCTCTCGAGATGTATGTAAAAGCGTTGATTGGAATATCTATGCTAGCATCTCTACTCACATGAGATACCCAACTCTCAAAAGTTCAAAAGATTATAAGATCTCACAAATATTCACAGACTTCTCAATCATGCAATCTATTTGTGTCAAGTACTCAAGATCTAGTATTGAAACTCATCGGTTAGAATTATGAATCAATACATCAAACAAGTTTAGATCAAATGCCTTTTGATAAAACAAGAATTAAAGCAAAGTACTTGAATAGAGAAAAGAAAACATTAACTTCAATTATCCTTAATCATCAAATAAAAGTGTTTATTAACCTACTCCCAAACCCGGAATCACAAGATGTTTAGCCGGACATTGAAGATAAACAATTCATAGACAAATTATTCATAATCGAAATCTAACTAATTGAAATAA
Source organism: Rehmannia glutinosa (assembly GCA_016081115.2). NCBI lineage: Eukaryota > Viridiplantae > Streptophyta > Magnoliopsida > Lamiales > Orobanchaceae > Rehmannia > Rehmannia glutinosa. Next base: position 337,469 of record JABTTQ020002263.1, on the reverse strand, counting down.
CGATACGAAGGAATGAGTGACTCGGGGATGATGATGATCTCTCGATCTATCTTCAATCCTCAAAGGTGTGGTTGCGGTCTTGATCGATCTCTCGAAATTTTCGGTGGAAAACTCGCTGCTCTTTTCTCTGGTTTCTAGGGTAAAATCAGCATCCCTTGTTTGTGGCCGCCCGGGTCTATTTGTACTTCGTTCGGGTCGAAACCTAGTTGAAAACGAATCAAACTCTATTTTTCCCGCAGAGGAGCACGACCGCCCAGTGCCCATTTGGCACGACCAGTCTTTGGGTGCCGCATGAAATTTCCAATTTTCTCAAGAGAGCAGGCGTGCCATATGGCACGGGCTGCCCGTGCTATAGGTCGAACACTTGGTCTTCACATCCGGGTTGAGCACGGGCGTGCTAGAAAGCACGTCTGCCCGTGCTCACTCACCTGATCATTGGCGATTAGCTATTTTCTTCCGTTTCTTTCCCGGTTCATCCGACTTCTCCTTGATTCGACTCAAACTTCGTCTAACATGTCAAGTATTGGTGGTTGCCGCCCGATTTGTTGCCAAAATGCTACAATTATCGATAAATTCATACAAAATGAGCAAAGCGTAATCCTTTTCCACAAAACATGAATAAAACCCTATTAACTCATATAATGCATGCATATCAACACATTCTAGCCAAGATTAAGCCCAAAATACATGCAAAATACATGTCAATCAAACCCCCAAACTTAAACTGTTGTGATCCGGTCAACACTTTATAAACAAGACAACACAAATGGGGTAAAGAAGAGCAACTCAAGAACACCGCATCATAATTCATGTTATCCATCCATAGACATCAAGCACAAATCAATCAAGTTTTAAAAGGCTAACACGGAGCACAAGTTTATAAAAATCATGGTAAAACACTTCAAATCATGCCTCTCGGGGATAAAGTGTATGCTCGACTCACTAGCATGATAAGGGACGTGTATTCGCCAAGTCATATCAATGTTGAAGAATTACCATATGCTTGCAAATCGTCTCACATCTCCGCCACTCGTTTGTATGCAATTCACAAATCGAAAAAGGACTTTGTTTATGGTTGTAATGAAGGTTCTTTGGTGAAGGTAGGAAATATAGATAAAGTGACTCAACTCAGCGTATAGATTGGTAAGCACAACGTTTTTTTTTCTCAAACAATTATTCTAATTCAATCAACTATGTACTCCCAATCGCCTTCTATCTCATCACCTTTCTATTTCTCCCTTATTTTTCATACAAATCATTCTCCTTCGCCTTACATCACAATTTCTAGCCTATTTCTCGCTCTCAGACTCACTTTTTCAGTCTTTTTTTTTTTTGAAATTTCTTTTTGTTTTTCGACTCTTTTGTGAGTATCCTCCTTTTTCTCATTTTCTTCTTTTATTCCCAATCACCCAACATATAAACTATTTTCTAACTTCTCGATACCTCTTCATTCAGTCCTTTATTCTATCCTTTACTCAATGCTATACGCTCAAGTTTAGGATAACAGATATATCAAATTAAGTTCTAAGGCTTGAAATATGGTTATCAAAAAATCAGGCAATAGGCTCAAATTGGCTAACTAGGGAAATCAAATATCATAAGGTAGGAAAAAGGCTTTGAAAGGCTTAACAAAAATGGCCTAAAATCATTTTCATGAATGCAACAACATATGACCTTGACGCGGAGATACGAGCAAGTTCTAGAATTTAAATCAACATGAATGACACACTCAATCGCAAAACAAGACTCGCATAATATGAAAGCGAGAAAGGCTCAAAAGCTCACAGGCTTGTAAGTGCATAATTCAAAGTATGTTAACCATGATTCCATAATCACATGCTCCATATTAACTATTCTCAACCCGATCAACTCACACTCAACATCCAATTTAAAACAACACAAACCAATCCGCAAATGCTCCCAATATCAAGATCACAATCAAAACACAACAAACACACAATAGCGGTCAACTCACTCCTACAACTAGGAAAGCAATAAACGTGCTAAAGCGATAGACGTGCTAAAACCATAAAAATTCAAACATCTAATGCAATGCAACCTATATGCTCTACATGCAACTAAATGAATGCAAACGCCACACCCATAAAAAAATACTACCTCTCCCCCAAACTTGAATGAAATCATAGCTCATGAAAGAGAAGGTAGAATTTCAATGAAAAGTGTGGACGGGACCTGTATCAGCAACAGGGGGTGGCGGCGGGTAGTGGCCCCGGGAGATATGCCAATTCTCGATCCACTGTAGTGTCCGCAATATCTCCAACTCCCGCTTACTCATGTGTTTGGTACCATAAGCTCGGGCTTGGTACCTTTGCTCTCGCACTTCTCGAAAAGCATCAAGTCTTCTATGTCTTTGTCGTAAGATTTCCTCAAAGGCATGAATCTATCATGATCGTCTTTGTCCCCACGCCTCGCCTTGGCAAGAGCTCTACGGAATATCGGTTCCCCTATGTGGGCCGCCCGATCGAAGCCTCCTCGCTCGAATCCTCTCATGCCAATCATACTCCCGTCTCCATCACCAAGTCCTCGTCGTGCGGCAACCCGGCTACCCTTCGCATTTTCCGTGGCCGCCAAACCTCCATGACTCGATATGTTCATCCGAGTACATGAGCCAATTGATTTGGTTGTCAACCACAACCGTGAGTCGCGTTAGGAAGGGAAAACGCAGACCCGACTTTTTTGTTGAAAAAACAGAGGATATTCTCCTCATTGCCGATGATCTTCATGGTGTGAAGGCCGCTCATGTTTGATGCTTCTCACGCTCGCGCTAATGGCTCCATACGACTTATGTCAACTCCAAAATGTTGTGCGATTGGGGTTATCATTCCCCCAATTAGTATTTTCCCGCGTAATGCTATTGTACGTAGACGGCGTGTTCCACAAAGTATGCCGCCATGTTATAAGGGGTGCGGTGAGCATACACCAAAGTAGGTATAGCTCCACTCGCTTGCATACCCCCGTTGTTGTACCGGGTGAACACAGAATGGGCCAACACTTTTTGAATGTAGTGGAAGATGGGGTTGTAGAGTGATGAGGCCTTGGAGGTGCGTGCCGCGTATTGCATGAGGCCTCATTTTTCGGGGTTTCATCAACAAGCGCCAGAATTCCACGTGAGTTGTAATTTGCGTTGTTCGCACGACGGCGTCGATGGTACCCCAAAATCGATTGATTCGGCAATAGTGAAGTTTCTCCACGCGTTGCCCAACCTGAAATGGATTTTTCGAGGCTCATTCCGTGGTAGCGTTTAGTGACACTGGACGAAGTGCTTAAGAACTCAAGTGCGAGTGTCTTGTAGGTTGGCCACCGCCACTTGCATGAACGCGTCCATCCAACTCGTTCAAACATTTGCCACACCTCCTCGTGTATCTCGAGTGTTCAGGTACATTCATTGTCGGCATAGCGTGTAGGTGCGAAGGAACGAGTGATGAGCCGATTCCACCCATCTAGTATGTCATTCTCGGTAATAGTGAGCCCATAAGCCTCGGGGCTATCCGGTGTGGTGGCGCTCGTGCAGTTTGGGCCCCCCATCCTCGTCTACCTCGGTTCGGTCGTGGTTCAACCATGTTTTCAAATTAGTACCTTAAATCCCGAGAATTGAAAGAGAGTTGGATTTTGAAACCCTAGGTGCTATCTACCCCAAATCCTTGCTTCCAAGCAATTTCACCAAAGGAAATTTGTGTTTAGAGTAGTGTGGGAGATGAGTAGTGTTGAATTTCTAGGAGAGTTTTCAAAACTTTTGAGGAGGTTTTGAGCTCTTGTTCGTCCGTGCGCGAGGAGAGGAGGAATTTGTGAAAAAAAAAAATCTCTCGCCGTCCAATATATCTTTGCAGAGACATGAGCATGGGCGTGCTCATTCGGCATGGGCCGCCCGTGCTAGGGGCCAAAGAATTTGGCCCACTTTACGAAAGCGCACGGGCCGTGCCAAATGGCACGGGTGGCCCGTGCTAGGGGGCGAACGAAATACTCTTCGGTGGGGATGCGGCACGGGCGTGCTCATGGAGCACGACCTACCCGTGCTATGTGCCGCACCTTGTTTTCGATTTTTCACTTTTTTTTTTTTAGAAAAATAGGGAAAACTTCTAACCTATGAAAGCAATTAAATCCTAACTTAGAAAAGGAAAAAAACACAAACCAACAAAACATGGGAAGAAATAAAACAGAAAAACCGTTGGGTTGTCTCCCAACAAGCGCTAAATTTAACGCCTATAGCTTGACGCCCGCTTAGTCGATCACGGCTCTAACAAAGTGAGGCATGTCACCTCTTCCTTTTGATCCCGGCTCAAGTAGTGCTTGATCCTCCGGCCATTTACCATGAACGTCTCTCTCCGTCTCGGCTCACCAACTCCACTATTCCCGGAGGATTTAACACCTTCTTTATTACAAATGGCCCCACCATCTCGACTTAAGTTTTCCTGAAAGAGTTTAAGACGCGAGTTAAACAATATGACTTGTTCACCCGGTAAAAACTCTCTCATCTTTATCATTCAATCGTGCCATCTTTGGGTTCGCTCCCTTGTAAATGCGGGAATTTTCATACGCTTCATCCCTAATTCCTCCATCTCATTTAAGTGTAGGAGCCTCTTCTCACCCGGGCCGCTTGGAAGTCATAATTTAACTTTTTCACGACCCAAAACGCCTTATGCTCCAATTCGATGGGCAAGTGACACGAGTTCCCGAATACTAACTGAGTGCGGAGATGTGCCCAATGGTGTCTTGTATGCGAACCGATATGCCCATAATGCGTCATCTAGCTTCATGGCCCAATCCTTGCGATTTATGTTTACCATTTTCTCAAAATCGCTTAATCTCGCGATTGGCTACCTCTGCTTGCCCGTTTGCTTTTCATGGATGGTATGCTAATGCCACCATGTGCTTGACCCCATACTTCGCAAGTAGAGTGCTCATCATATTATTCACAGTGTGACCCCCTGCCGCTAATCAAAGCTCTCGGGGTTCCAAACCGAGTGAATATATTTTTCTTTAAGAATTTGAGCACTACTCGCGCATCATTAGTCTCATGCTAGAATTGCCTCAACCCATCGAGATACGTACTCTACTTCTAGTAGAATGTATTGATAACCCGACAAAGATAGGAAGGGGCCCATGAAGTCGATCCCCCACAAATCAAAGAGTTCAACTTCCATCACATTGGTCATAGGCATCTCATGGCATCTCGAGATGTTCCCCATCCATGGCATCTATCACAACTTTGTACAAATAGATAGTAATTGTTAGATAACGTAGGCCAAGATAATCCACTTTGCAATACCTTAGCCGCCGTATGAGTCGGACCGAAGTGTCCCCGGAAGGTGAAGAATGGCATTGTTGTAGAACTCCTCCCAATATTCTTGAGGTACACAACGTCGAATGATGGTATCGTAGCACCTCTTAAAAGAGCGGGGGGTCGCCCCACATGTAGAACTTGACGTCATGGAGGAATTTATTCTTTTGATAGGATGATAAATCCGGAGGCAAGACCCCCGCAACCAAATAGTTAACAAAATCGCATACCATGGGAATTTAGCTTGTAGCATCGAAAGTTGCTCATCGGGAACTCCTCCTTAATTGCCTCCGTGTCTTTCTCCTCCTTCTTGTATTCCGGTCTGGACAAGTGATCGGCTACTACATTCTCGCAGCTTTTTCTATCTCGAATCTCCACATCGAATTCTTGTAACAAGAGGATCCACCGAATCGAGTCTCGGTTTGGCATCCTTCTTGTCAAATAGATATTTGATTGATTGTTGCGTGGTCGGTGTGGACTATCGTCTTGGTTCCAATCAAGTAAGATCAAAACTTGTCGAATGCAAACATGATTGCCAAAGATTTCCTTCTCGGTGGTTGTGTAGTTTTGTGGCATCGTCTAAAGTTCTCGCTCGCATAGTAGATGACTCGAACATCTTGTCCCTTTTTCACCCAAAAAAAGCCAACCGCAAAGTCACCGGCATCACACATTAGTTCGAAGGGCCGACTCCAATCCGGAACTACTAGAATTGGTGTTGTCGCCAAAGCCTTCTTCGAATCTCAAAAGCCTCGCAAACAATCATCGGAAAAATTGAAAGCGATCTTTTTCTAATAAGCGACTTAAAGGTTTAGTGATTTTAAAAAGTCACGGATAAACCTTCTATAGAATCCGACGTGCCCCAAAAAGCTTCTAATGGCTTTATCGTTTGTTGGAGGTGGGAGTTTCTCAATTGCCACAACCTTCACTCTATCAACTTCCAAACTGCGAAAGAGACTTGGTGGCCGAAAACAATGCCATCTCGTACCATGAAAAGGCACTTTTCCCAATTTAAAACAAGGTTAGTCTCTTCGCATCTCTGCAAAACTAGAGAAAGGTTATCCAAGCAATGATCATATGAATTTCCAAACACGAAAAAGTCTTCCATAAAAACCTCCATTATTTTCTCAATGAAATCATGGAATATAGCCATCATGCATCTTTGAAAAGTAGCGGGCGCGTTAAAAAGTCGAATGGCATTCGCAAAATGCAAATGTACCATAGGGGCATGTAAAAGTCGTCTTCTCTTGGTCCTCCGGGCAATCATGATCGATTATACCTGGAATAACCATCGAAAAACAATAGTAATCTTATCCCGCCAAACGATCAAGCATCATATCAATAAAGGGAAGGGGAAAAGGATCCTTGCGAGTAGCATCATTTAACTTCCTATAGTCTATACAAATTTGCCATCCAAGAACTACTCTAGTCGCAATAAGCTCATCACTTTCGTTTCTTACTACCGTCATCCCCCTTTCTTTTTGGCACCACTTGTACCGGACTTACCCAAGAACTCGGAAATAGCATATATAATTCTAGCATCTAACCATTTTAAAACTTCTTTTCTAACAACTTCTTGCATTGTAGGGTTTAATCGTCTTTGATTTTGCAATCAAGGTTTATAGACATCTTCCATTCTAATCTTATGCATAACAATCGATGGACTAATGCCTTCTAAATCGTGAGATTGACTAACCTATCGTCGACTTATGCTTTCTTAACACCCTTAGCAATTTATCGAGTTGAACTAAAGTTAAAAGAGATGATACGATTATCGGACTCATGTTATTCGCTCCAAGGAATGCATATTTGAGATGCTCGAGCAAGGGCTTGAGTTAGGTTCGATTGGCCTTGCTCGGATGGACGCACAGCCGCCCGTGCTTCGAGCATGGGCGTGCCGTCTTTAGATCCTTGACTTTTTCTTCGACTACGAGGCACGGGTCGTCGCCGTCTTGACTTTCTTGGATTTCTTTGACCTTAGGCACGGGCCGTGCCGTCGCCGTTTTCTTCAAGTTTTCCTTCGGCTATGCGCACGACACTGGCGTGCTCAAGAGCACGGGCCGTGCACCCCTATATAACTAACTCCCCCGTGCGTTTTAGTGTGTGCGCGCCTCTTGCACTCCTCGGTAGTTCTGCGCATATTATCCAAAAGCACAAACGCAATCATACAAGTCTTGGTTATCAATATCAATAGTCAAGTTCGACGTTGAAGACAAATGTGTCAAGCCAAACTCCAAATTATCCCTAAACAATGTATGATCCGCATACTCATGAATGTAAGATTCAACTACGTCTATGAAATTACACGTCTCAACACCATCATGAAATTGAAGTGCCTTATAGATAATAAATAAAACATGCTCATCATTAACCCGTAATGTGAGTTTTTCCTTTGCACATTTATCAAGGCATTTCCCGTAGCTAGGAATGGACGCCTAAGTATCAAAGGAATGTCTCTGTCTTCCTTCATATTCAAGACCAAAGAAATCCACGAAATATGAATTTATCAACTTTGACAAGTACATCCTAGATGATTCCCTTTGGATAAGTGAGTGATCGGTCCGCGAGTTGTAGGGTGACCGTGAGACGGCTTCACCTCTCCCAATCCAAGTTGCACGAAAATAGACAAGGGCATTAAGTTAATACTCGCTCCTAAATCACAAAGTGCTTTCTTAAAGAAAACATGGCACAAGGGATAGTGAAACTCCGGATCTTTTAATTTACGTGGTAGTTTTCTTTGGATTATTGCATCGCACTCCTCTGTCCAGTTGACCGTCTCGAAATCGGTCATCTTGCGCTTCTTTTGACATAACATCCTTCAAGAATTTAGCGTAATTGGGCATCTGCTCCAATGCGTCTCCAAAAGGAATTTTAATATGCAATTTCTTAAAAATATCTAAAAACTTAGCAAATTGTGTGTTCGCTTATTTTTAGCTTCACCGCAAGTGTACGGTGTAGTTTATAGAATAGGGTAGCAAGGTCGTATCCACGGAGACTAATAAATTATTATGCTAAGTATTGAACCAAGATAGTCTTATTTTTATTTAGACGATCGAAATTTGATGATTGTTGTATTGAGATTAAGACAATTTAAATCACTAAAACACAAGATTGAGATAATACAAATGATAGAAGTATCAAGATAATGGAATGGATTTCCGAGTTAAGGTTTCGATTAATAATCCTCTTGTTGTCCGATTAAATCAAAGCCAAAGTTATTATCAATATTCCTATAAGACGATCACAAAGCTATTTTATCCCCTCTCGAGATGTATATAAAACGTAGATAGAAATATCTATGCTAGCATCTCTACTCAACAATAGATACACAACTCCCAAAAGCATCAAAGATCAAATGTCCTCACAATATTCGCAAACCTCTCGATTCATGCAAATATTTGTGTCGAGTATTCAAGATCTAATATTGAAACTCATCTCTCGAATTATGAATCAATATATCAAACAAGTTAAATCATTGATCAAGTGATAAAACAAGAATAAGCTCAAAATACTCAAATAGGCTTTAAGATAATAACTTCAACTAAGATTAAAACATCCAACAAGAGTTCATTAATCTACTTCCAAAACCCGGAAATCTCAAGAGTTTAGCTACACATGATTTCTAAACAACTCATAAACAAATTGTTCAAAGCCATTACAACTAAAATGAAAGATTGAAACTAAAAGAGAAGCAAGAAAAACTTAGGGAAGTCGACAATCTCTCGATATATCTCCGTTCCTTAAGCTCCGATGCAACCCGATTGTCTCCTTGATGTCCTCTTTCCAAGAATAGACCACTTGTCTTGTGTTGTAGATCCCAAAATATGTCTCGATCCTCCCTGTGTGCCCCCAAAAGCCTTTTTATACTCCCCATCATGTTTAGGGCTTAATGCAAATAGATTATGGGATTCAGTAGCAGACGCACGGGTCGTGCGCCCACGCACGGGTTACCGTGCGCCACCTCTCTGGAATACCCCAACTCTCTGTAGGGCGCACGGGTGGTGCGTCGGAGCACGGCTGCCGTGCGCCACTCGGTAAAAATCCTGACTCTGTAGGGCGCACGGGTGGTGCGTCGAGAGCACGGCTACCCGTGCGCCATGCTGCAGCCTTTGAATCCACCTTATACGGTGCACGGGTGGTGTCTTGAGGCACGCCCAACCCGTGTGCCCCTGTTTCTTCCGTGAACGCTCAATTTTCGCTCTTTTAGGCTTCACGTTTAGTATATCCACTCATTTCTCCGCGTTTCTACTTTGCTTTCCTCATATTTTTATTCAATTAGCTTCAAATATCATGAAATTCCTACAAAATAAGCAAAGTGTAATATCTTTTCCACAAGGAGTGAATATGTAACGTTTAACGTGAGTATATGCATGTTTACTTATCATTATAGCTTGAAATACGCATCAAAATACATGCAAAATTCACGCTTATCATTGTGCGTCTAACTTTTTCTTTTGAATAAGTTGGGGAAAAGGAAGGGGAACATTAAGTTTAGAAATATCGGGGTTAAAGGAAGATTTAAGCTTCTCGGCCCTTTTTGTTCAACACGACGTTCCTCGGCTCCTTTCTCGGCCTCAACCTCGCCAATTGCCTCAATTTCGATCTCCCAAATAAGATCGATTGTCATTCCGGCGGACGCACGGGCTGCCCATGCGGTGGCGCACGGCCGTGCCATCTTGCGATTTTTCGAATTTTCTCTCGGTATTTTTGGCCCCTCATATTCCGTTCCACTCCTCGGGAGGAATGGATTTACATTGCTCCTTTGGATTAACTTCCGGTGTTGCTCGGAATCCGGCCTTTCGATCTTTGCCCACCAATAATCGTAGCTATTTGACCAATTTGAGTCTCAAGATTCTTCATCCGGGACCCCAATTGGGTGACATGGTTTTCGATTTTATCCATCTTTGCCTCATCCTTGTTGAACTGTTCCTCGTCTCACTCATAAACGAAGTGAACATATCCTCCATGGTGGGCTTAGGATCTGCAGATAATAACACCGTTTGTCACATTAAACCCGGTGGTGGTTGCATCACGTTCTTCGTGTTTTGCGTAGGAGAAGTTCTTGTGGTTCCTCAAGCCGGATGGTAATGAGTGGGATTTTGATTGTTCGAAATTGTTGAAATTCGGTTATTCACATAGTTTGCTTTCTCTATCGGATCTAGAGGAACTCCCCATTACTTGCACTCGTGTTTCCCTCATTTGCTTTAGTCAAAGCACTTAACTGGTTTGTCAATATGGCCATCCTGGTGCATCAACTCTTTTATTGGGTCCGAATCGGAGACTTCGGCTACCATTTTCACATTAGTCCTCTCGGAGGGCCATTGATAGCTATTCATGGCCATCTCTCCAACAAGTTGAACGCGTCCTCCGATAACCTCGCAAGTAGTCGCCCTGCGCAAAGATCCACAAACGATCTAGTCGTCCCATCAACCCGTTGTAGAAGAAAGCAATTGTTGATCCTCGGGGAAATCCGTGATGCGGGCACCTTCTCATCAAATCCGGAATCTCTCCCAGGCCTCGTACAAAGGCTCGTCAGTCAAACTGCCTAAACCGAGTGATCTCGCTTTTAAGTTGTAGTGTTTTACTTGGTGGGAAATACTTGAACAAGAACCTCGACTCACTCATCCCAATTGTTCACACTCCCTTGAGTTAGGGTGCTTAGCCAGTTCTAGCCTTATCCCTTAAAGAGAAAGGGAATAGGCGAAGACGTATAAGACCATCGATCACCCCATTCATCTTAATAGTATTACAAATATGTATGAAATTCACAAGATGAGAGTTGGGATCTTGGGGACGGGAAACCCCCACCGATTATCTTTGCACCATCGATATCAATCTTTGGCTTTAGCTCGAAATTGTTCGCATTGATTGGGACATTGGCAATTCCCCCATAGTTACGATTGATTGGGCGAAAGTAATCGCGAATCGTCTGTTGTTGGACTGCCAAGCCACTAGAACCTCGGCATTGGTAACTCAACATTGACCACTGTTAGCCTGGTTGTTACCTCCATTTTCGCCCCCATTATTGCCTCCGTTGTTACCTTCTACGCCCGCCATAGTCATTTCTGTTGTCTTTCTCGTCCGTTTGGTAGCCGCACTATTTCGCCTAGCAAAGCCTCAACCTCCGGTATGAGCGGTGCTAATTCTCTTGCTTTCGGCGGGTGATCATGCACTACCTCAACCAACTAAAGAAAACAAGTCAACCACATCAAAAGTAGGATTAAACAACAAACTAAAAAGAAAAGAAAAATGTCTAGATTAAGAATAGTTCTATTTATCGCAATATCGATTACAAAAAATTTGATTAATCGGCGCGCAACGCGCCAAAAACGTGTTCGCCTATTTTTCTAGCTTCACCGCAAGTGTACGGATCGATTTATAGAATTGGGTTTGCAAGGTCGAATCCACAAGGATTAATAAATTAATGTACCAAGTATTGGATTATAATAGTCCTATTTTTATCTAAACTATCGAAATTTGAAGGGTTGGTTTTATTACTACTAAAACGAAATTAATCCTAAAATAACAAAGCAAAGAACGATTGAAAGATCAAGTATGGATAGATGGATTCTGTGTTATGGTTTGATTAATATCCCACTTTTATGCTCGGATTAAGCAAACCAAGGTTAAACGTATTCTTCTCTATAGACCAATCACCACGATAATTTACCCCCTCTCTCGAGATGTATGTAAAAGCGTTGATTGGAATATCTATGCTAGCATCTCTACTCAACATGAGATACCCAACTCCCAAAAGTTCAAAAGATTATAAGATCTCACAAATATTCACGAGACTTCTCAATCATGCAATCTATTTATGTCAAGTACTCAAGATCTAGTATTGAAACTCATCGGTTAGAATTATGAATCAATACATCAAACAAGTTTAGATCAAAAGCCTTTTGATAAAACAAGAATTAAAGCAAAGTACTTGAATAGAGAAAGAAAATATTAACTTCAATTATCCTTAATCATCAAATAAAAGTGTTTATTAACCTACTCCCAAACCCGAATCACAAGATGTTTAGCCGGACATTGAAGATAAACAATTCATAGACAAATTATTCATAATCAAAATCTAACTAATTGAAATAACGATCTGAAGGAATGAGTGACTCGGGGATGATGACGATCTCTCGATCTATCTTCAATCCTCGAAGGTGTGGTTGCGGTCTTGATCAATCTCTCGAAGTTTCCGGTGGAAAATTGCTCTTTTCTCTGGTTTCTAGGGTAAAAATTAGCGTCCCTTGTTTGTGGCCACCCCGGTCTATTTGTACTTCATTCGGTCGAAACCTAGTTGAAAACGAATCAAACTCTGTTTTCCCTTGAGAGGAGCACGGCCGTGCCCTTTTGGCACGCCTGCACTATCTTTGGGTGCCGCATGAAATTTCCAACTTTACAAGAGAGCACGGGCGTGCCATATGGCACGGCTGCCCGTCTTTAGGTCGAACATCTGGTCTTCACATCTTGGTTGAGCAGGCGTGCTAGAAAGCACGCCCGCCCGTGCTCACCTCTATCACCGGCGATTAGCTATTTTCTTCCCTTTTTTGCTCGGTTCATCCGACTTCTCCTTGATTCGACTCCAAACTTTGTCTCATGTCAAGTATTGGCGGTTGCCGCCCGATTTGTTGCCAAAATGCTACAATTATCGATAAATTCCTACAAAATGAGCAAAGCGTAATCCTTTTCCACAAAACATGAATAAAACCCGATTAACTCATATAATGCATGCATATCAACACATTCTAGCCAGATTAAGCCCAAAATACATGCAAAATACATGTCAATCAATTGTGTCTTCGACGTATATGTCTAGACTTACCATTATACATACTACTTTGTGTCCTTCCAATTCTTGATTGACTATCACACGATGTATCATCACAAAGCAGGCACGAGTTTATTCCAACAAGGAATATCCTCTAAGAAGTTTCTAATCCATTTAGCTTCTTCTCCAGCTTTATCCAAAGCAATAAACTCGGATTCCATAGTGGATCGAGCTATGCATGTCTGCTTAGAAGACTTCCATGACACCACCCCTCCACCTATTGTGAAAACAAATCCACTTGTGGACTTGGAGTCTTTTGTGTCGATATACAATTGGCATCACAATATCCTTCTAATCTTCTGGATATCTCGTATAAAGTATCTCATAGCTCATGGTATACTTTAAATATCTAAGTACCCTTGTCACGGCTTTCCAGTGATCCGTACTCGTGTCACTTGTGAACCTACTTAGCTTACTCATTGAATATGCAATGTATGGACGTGTAAAATTCATTAAATACATCAGATGCTAATTACTCTTGCATATTCCAATGAGAAACTGGTTTGCCTCTATTATTGGCCAAATGTAGACTTAGATTTACAGGTGTCTTAGCCGGAGGATTATCAAAAGCATTAAACCTTCTAAGTATGCTTTCAACATAATGGAATTGTGACAAGACAATTCCATCCTGAGTTTTAGAGATTTTAATCCCTAATATAACATCGGATAATACCATATCCTTCATGTCAAAGTTCTTCTTCAACATGTTCTTAGTATTCATGATTAAATCATGACTACTACCCATAATCAACATATCATCCACATAAAGGCATCTTTGTAGGTCCCAATGGGTGTGAGTGTAAGGTTTAGAAGGGGGTTGAATAAACCTTACCAAATTTTCGATTAAGTCCTTTTAAAAGTTCGAGTTGATACTTCACAACTATGTCTGGGTGGACAACCAATTTAGTTAATCAGAGAGTTAGTCACTCAAAGACTCGGGATCGAGTTGTTGATAGAATAACTCAATTGTTAAGACTGAATTAGCTCAACTGTGGTTTGTTTTTCGTGGAAGACTTAACACCCTTAAGTTTGGTTTAGTAGAGATTTAAAGCTTGATTTAGTACTTAGAAATTATCTAATGGATAGCAAATATGTCAGCAAATTAAACAAATATGATGCGAGGAATTAAAGTCTTTGAAATGTAAATGACACGATAAGTTTTTATAGAGGTTCGAAGATGGGGTAATTCTTCTACTCCTCTCTTCTCCAACTCCTGGAGGAATCCACTAGGTATTGATCGATATACAAAGTGGTAACAGTCCGGATACAAGTCTTGATCACACAGTGACTTGATCCTTTGGGACTCGATCGGAGACGCCTTGATCACTCAGGTGGCTTCTCGTGCGACTCGAGCTTCTTCCGCAGGCGGTGCCTTGCTACTACAGACCCACTTGCTCAAGCTCTTTGGATTTGATCACGAAGCCCTCCAAAAGCTCAAGACTTGGTTCGACCTTGAACCTTCCTACAATCCTTCGTGGAATGTAGACCCCTTGATTCTTGATAATTTCCTCTTCAACCGATTGAAGTTATCTTTCCTTCACAGGTGAGTGTTGGATTGATGTTCTTCGTAGTGTAGGCTTGAGGATTGAGCGTTTAATAACTTGAGAATATTTTAGGTTACAATTCTAATAATTGCTTGAATGTTTGTGGTTCGGGTAACTTTGCTCTCGGAGTTATTCCTCGGCCTTTTATAGTGATCTTTCAAAAAAATTGTCCGTTGAAGAGATAGGCTTATTTTTGAAAGTCACTTGTGGTCGTTGGCTTGCCTTGTTGCGATCCTTGGAATTGCCATTTCCTCGTATGAATTGTTCTTGACTTTTGAGTTCGACACGGTGTAGTGCTTCTCATTGGTTTATTCCTTTTGCACGCTTAGGGACTGAGCACTTCGAGAAAGGTAGCATGGAGATATTACTTGTTTAAGTAATTCTCTTGAGTTAATGCAATGGATCTTTTTCAGTTATCTCGACTTGACCGCATTTCCTTGCTTTCCCCCGAGGTGACTTAGAGTCGACTTCCAATCATTGGATGACTCTTCTGTCACTCCAACTTGAGACTTGGCTTATCTTGAGTTGACTTGACCGATACTCCTCTCACCGCATCTTAGCTGCTCCTTGATCGAGTTCTCGTCTCCTCTTCTTTGCCATACTCACCGCTTTTGCAATGAGTCTTCCTTGTAGTCTCCGGTTGTCTTCTTGCATGTTTGGGCATAGGCGACTCAACTCGGCTTGACCGGCTCTATTTGTTACAATGCGATTTACAACAAATATTGGGGTGCCAACTTCCTATTATAAGTTTTACATGGAATTCATCAAAATCTAAACAATAAATTTCCCAACAATTTCCCCTTTTTGATGATGCCAAAACTTAAAACATTCAAAATGTAAATAACAAAGATACATACGGATAGTGCATTTACGAGAGAATGTATGTGTAGAATCAATTCTTTTATTGATCATAACATTCTTGTTCTCATTACACAATTGTTTACAAGGTGTATCAAAGCAAACATTTATCTACACAAAAATAAAGAATTTACTGACTTTATTGCGGAAGACTTACATAGTATGTATTTACATAGTAAAATACATGAAGTGGTGGACAACAACACTTCATCTCCTCCTTCGCCTCTTCTTTCAAAAATCTTCCTCGATTCTGTCATCTTACGGTCTTCTTCTTTTTTCTCATCTTGTTTTTTTTTTCTTTTCATATGCCTTCCGGCCGCTTCATCTCTTCTTAATCTTTCTTGTCTCTCCTCCCAAAGCTGAGTTTGTCTCTTATTTTCTTCTTCTATTCTTTTCGCATACTCGGCATTGCTTTTAGCCACTTGCAGTTGGCTACTTGGTCAAGACCCAATGATGAATCCCTCCTTTCTTGCCTGGATCTATGTACTCAATGTTTTTGGGCGGAGGCCTGAGTGCAGAAACCTCTTCCTCCACCACGCTTCTTCCTCCTCGGCGTGTATTGTCTTGGGGTCTTCTTTCGGTGAGTGACCAGGCGGAGTGACCAGCAGAGTGCCGGTGGTCTGCTGCTGTCGGCTTTCTTCACATAACGTGAGACCCTTTTCCCGATAAGTCCCAAGCTTGAGCCATAGACATGTTTGCAAAGTATCCTTGGATGCGAGCATTTTAAATTCATCAACTGATCTTGGCTCATTTCCATCGAGATGGCATAAGTGTCTCTGTCTCTTTGGAATGCCTCCATGTTGTTTCAAGATATTCATAACTCGGGCATCCATTCTTCCTTCCACTTCCTCCATCCCTGCTTCAATTGTCTTTCTCTTTTCAACCATAGATATAGCAGAGTGTTGGAGTGGCGAGAAATCATTGGGAGTTTGTTCTTGGCGATAATATCACCCGTGACAAGATCTTGTTGGGGGTTTGTGCAATCATCAAGGTCACATCTTTCGATCCTTCCCCCTCAACAGGACTTTCCTTTCTTTTGTTTTGACACTTCCTCACTGTCTTTCCTTCACAATTGCTCCATTTTCTCAACATCGAACTCTTGTGCTTTTAGGTATTCCTCTTCCCCTTTTTGGCATCATCAAAGGAGAGAGGAACCCACGAAACATCTTGGCAAGCGGGAAGTCGAGCTGCGATAGCCGAGTTCTCCTCGAGTCCACTGCAGTATGCGACGGCCTGACGAAATTGAGCGCGTGGCGTTGGACTCTATTTGAAATTAGCTTCATCTCAACCATGAGAAGGCTGAATTTTCTATCCATGTTTTCTTCCATACTGGGAGATCACTTTCATTTTGCTCACACAAAGATTTTATCTCGGCGGTGTGAGCTTCATGCATATGCTTGATGTGTTCTCTCAATTTCGTTTTGCATCGGCATTCTCGGCTCTCCATACCCGGCAACTTGTTGAACAATGTTACGAAATATCTAGCTTGTTCCACACGCATTGTTTCTTCTTTGTTGCCACCATTCCCGATTCGACTATTATGCCTCTCAAGTCGTGATGAGTTAGCATCTCTATTATCCGAGTCTCATGTCCATAGAGGCCTGGTGCCTCTCCATCCGTTCAATTTCAAGAAATAATGCTTTGAACACCTCTTTCACTTGTTTAACCGCTGTTGCGGTGACGGCCATGCGGCGTCAAAGTCATAGTCAGTCGGTGAACGATGGTGTCGGATGGAAGAACATGATCCGTCAGTGCAGGGAAACACGCGAGATCGTTCTCTTCGACTCGTCGGGGAGGTCGGAGTACCTCTAGAGAGAAAGGAAATGATTCTACAAAGGAATCATCACGGCCAATCGGGATTTGTTCAATGATGAGAGGTGCGTGAATTTCCTTTTTGAGTCGAACCTGCTTTGCGGCTTGGGAGCTGCGTAGTGGACTCTGTTTCACCAGGTCCTTTGTGAAGTGGACCCAACTTGCCGAGCCCATTGTCTCAACGGCCGTCGGTCTCACTGGTTTTTCCAATTGAGTGGGTGGTCCTTGGCCTTATCGTCCGAGCGTCATCGGACGATGATGAGATTTCCATTGATGGCTCACCATCAAAATTGAAAGTTTGACGAGTAGTCTTGAGATCGAGACTTGCTCGTGATTGGAACATCCTCACCGAGTCTTTTGGATGCATCACGGGGGATGACTCGGCTTCTTCGCCGCGCCCGATCCCGAGAAAGGTTACATCAGGATTATCCAGGGAATCATAAAGCGCTTATCTCCTTTTTCGGATGGATCAATGATAGCGGGGAGGATGTTCTCTACTTGACTTCTTTACCACGGGAAGTCTCAACCTCCGTTGGCCTTCATTACCTCCTGCCTCTCAAGCTGCAATGAGGCCTGGACCTCCCTTTCGGCGATGTCGGTATGTCTTAGGGTCTTTCGTGGTGGCATCCATTGGAGTCTCAACCCCATGGATTGCACTTTCATCGCCAGTGTTAACTCCCCTGGGTCGTTCCTTCCTTCGTGCCTCGACCCTCGGCGGCGTCATTATGCCCAGGAGCGGTTGGCACCTCACCGAGACGATCTCAATCGCCTCGAGCTTCGCTTGATGGCAACTTGCTTTGTTCATTTTGTGTTTGTACTTTCTCCACTTCGCCTCCTAGATTCGTTGTGGAGTCATCTGCAACATCCTCCGCCCTTGCTGCGCAGAGAGTTTCCCCCTCGGGCACACCGAGTGACTTGGAATGGGGTCACTCGTCTCCAAACTCCCGTTTCTCTACCGAGTGTTCGACCATTGGGGTAGGTGGTAAGACACCTTCATTAGGGGTTGGCTCAACCTGGGTCCCCACTAACCCGTTTCATCGCCAGGTTCCCTTTATTTCTTTCTTCCGAGTGAGTGGGAAGTGGTGGCGGCAACAACGGTGGCGATTTGTTGAACCACTCCCATTGGATCGATTTCACTGTTTTGGAGGACTCTCCTGGTCCCTCCATCAATCTTTTCTCGTGAAGGATTACGATTCGTGCAATGCTTGCTGCATTTGCACTTCTTCTCGCGGGCGGCAAAGAGTCCTGATCCTCATCAGCATCGGATAAGACATCAAGGAGATGATGTGTGTGTTACGTGGTGCGGTGATAGAGGCGAGATCTTTGGCCTTCTCACGTGCCTCGCTTCATCTCGCTGTCTTTCCTTCTCCTTGTCCTTGAAGATCTGCAAGATATCTGTGCGATTTTTCATCCAAAGGATCTTTGAGATCACGCGATGGTCGATCCAAGAAAGTTCAGATTCTTCTTCCTCTTCTATAAATTCAGCGCTGAACTATTCCCTGGATCGACTCAACTTCCACTTCCTCCACTCTCGCAGACGATTTTGGATGTCTGGATAAGGTGGGGATAGGATCATCACATCACTATCGGCTCTATTAGCCTCTTCTTGTGTCTCACCGCGAACTACACCGTGTCTTCGATTTGCCTCTGTTGATCGCCTTCAGCAGACTTAGCGATTTCATCAATAACATCCGGAGATTCTACTTCTCCGGCGAGCCTCTCGGATCTGCTCCACCCGAGTGGTGACTCGGCCGGTTTCTCAAGCTCGGAGTGCTTGATGATTCTTCATCGTCTCTTAGTTCGTACGAGGAGGGATTTACGGTTCGAGAGAGTGTCTTCGAGTCTTGGCGGCGGGGCGTCTTTGTGTTTTTCTTACGAGGAGCTGGCCATTTTGGCTTATCGCTTCTCCTCTTTTTGACGATCGAAGAAGGTATTTGAGAGTCCTTCTCGACCGCTAACTTCTTTGGGGCGAAGACACGGCTGCGGGGCGGTGACTCGAGCTGCGGGCGGCGGGTTTGTTTTTCTTTCTTTGCGGGAAGCGTGATCTTCTTAGCATTTGCGGGCGGCTTTTCTTCTTAGGTGGAGAGGAGGCAGTTTGTATCTTGGGTCACCGATTCCCCTCACTCGTGTCGGCTCTCTTGGCGTAGGCTCTCTTCGTGCGCCCAGAGGGTTTGATCTCGAACATCCTCTTGTTTACATGGAACGCCTTTCCATGTCTAAGAGGACTCCTTTCACCTCCATCACTAGGCCAATCACTGGCCATATCCTAGGGATCCTCCAAATGCACCATCTTCCTTGAAGGATTTGTTCCCTACATTCAGCGGCGTAGTCGATGTAGACAAACTCAGCCAGTTTATTTTCCTTTCTTCAATGATCGCGGCCATTACGATCAACTTTGCATTTGAAATTGGTCAAAGCCGCCAAATTTGATGTCTATGCATTTGGCAACTATGTCCAACGATTTGTGGTAATCCTCCTTCAAACCTCTTGTTTCTTTGTGTAAACTATTTTATCGGCATAGTCGGGCTTGCTCTTCCTTCCAAGCGGCCCAGGTTTACATCGGCTTCGTTGATTTCGATGCTCCTTCCGTCGGTAGTGGCGGTGTTCACCAAATCCTTGGCGAGAGATGGTGAACTTCTTTCCATGAACAGATGATTTTATCCCTTCATCGTGAATCTCGGTGTTCACGTAGAATTGTGCGACCTCTTCCACATAGGTCATCGGATATTCCAACGCGAGAAATGGTTTTAGCTTTAGGCGTTTCCAATTTCTCGGCAATTTTCTTCACTAGGGTGTCGTCGGACCCCTGTTTCACCATGCTTGTCGAAATCCACAAGAGACCCGGTGTGGATTTGCTTTCCTAACTTGACAAAATCATAGGTTGATGCCATTTTTTAGGATTTCACCAAGAAAACTTAGAGGTTGATTTGAAGATAGATAGGGTTTTGAGAGAGTTTTGCCTTTGCTTCCGAGAGAAATGAACGGTTTTGGTAATATGAGAGAGAAAGAAAGAAAGCTTAAGTATGGTTTATGAAAGGGCGTGCGGGTGGTTTTTGAAATGTAATCGAAATCAACGACTTAGATTTTGCACGCCCGATTTAGCATTTAATGTCTCGTATTTAATGCGGCAAAGATTTATATCCAATCATAAGCTTGGTGTGCGGCTTTTGCCTGTACACGTCATAATTATCTTTGACGTAATTCTTAAAACATTCCCGCTTAGTAAAAACGATCGCGTTTTTGTCACTTTGCTAATAAATGACTCAACTTTTTCCCTTAGCCGATTTAACTCTTCTTCTCACGAGTTCTCTTAGTGACTCAATTTGTCACCGACTTCGGTATAATAAATTGTCTTTCCGATCTGGTGATTTACTTAGGCTGATTTGTGAGTTCACTCTTTTTCCCTTTTTGTGTTTCATTTCTTTTCTTTGATTCTTCCGAGTGTCATTTCGGCTCAATTAACCCTAACTCATGCTTGAGTTCTTCAAATCTTGACTCACATAATGGTTTTGTGAAGATGTCGGCAATTGTTTATCGGTTGAGATATATTCCAAGATGATGTCCTTCTTTTCAACATGATCTCTTATGAAGTGATATCGACATCGATATGCTTTGTTCTTGAGTGCAACATAGGATTTTGAGTGATTGCAATTGCACTTGTGTTATCACACATGATTGGAATTTCCTTTTCCTCAACTTCATAGTCTCTCATTCTTTGTCTCATCCATAGGACTTGGGCTACAACAATTTGCCCGCAACTATGTATTATGCTTGGTTGTAGAGGTGGCTATTGAGTTTTGCTTCTTGCTAAACCAGAAATCGGCTGTTTCTAGCATTTGACATGTGCACGAGGTGCTTTTCTGTCAACTCGCATCCGGCATAGTCAGTCCGAATAGTCAATTAGTTTGAATCCACCTTCCTTTGGATACCATAAGCCAACTTCTTGGCTTCCTTTCAAGTATCTCAAGATTCTCTTAGGCGATGTCATATGGCTCTCTTTTGGAGCAGATCAAATCTTGCACATACACCTACAACAAAGGTGATGTCGCCCGCTTCTTTGTGAGATAGAGCAATGATCCATAAGTGCTCAGATCTTGTTTGATCTGAGACTTGCCATCCGCATCCACGTCCATTTTGGTGATGTATTCATTGGTATTTCACAGAAAGACTTTTCTTCCATACCAAATTTTTTCATTAAATCTCTGGTGTATTTTGTTTGACTTATGAAGGTTCCATCCTTCATTGTTTCACTTGGAGTCCAAGGAAGAATGTCGACTCTTCCATCATGCTCATTTCAAATTTGCTTTGCATGAGGTTTGAAAATTTTTCACATAGCTCTTTGTTTGTGGATCCAAAAATGATGTCATCCACATATATTTGAACAAGCGAAAGTATGTTTTTCTTGTCTTGGATTACGAAAAGTGTTCTATCGACTTTTCCTTTTGTGAATCCATTCTCGATTAGGAATTGTGACAAAGTATCATACCATGCTGCGGGTGCTGTTTCAATCCATACGAGCTTTCTTGAGTTTGTATACCTTATCTCCAAGAGTCTTACTCGCTCAAATCCTGGAGGTTGTTCAACATACACTTCTTCTTCCAATAAACCATTTAGGAATGCACTTTTTACATCCATTTGATATACAATGAAATTCTTGTGAGTGCATAGGCAAGAAACATCCTTATTGCTTCCAATCTTGCTACGATGCAAATGTTGCATCAAAATCTATTCCTTCTTCTTGGCAATATCCTTTGGCTACTAGTCTTGCTTTGTTTCTTACCACAGAACCTTCCTCGTTCATCTTGTTTCGAACACCCATGTAGTACCAATAACGTTTTGATGGGTGGGTCTTTGAACTAATTCCCATACTT
The DNA here is from genome assembly GCA_016081115.2 of Rehmannia glutinosa. Taxonomy (NCBI): domain Eukaryota; kingdom Viridiplantae; phylum Streptophyta; class Magnoliopsida; order Lamiales; family Orobanchaceae; genus Rehmannia; species Rehmannia glutinosa. Next base: position 315,260 of record JABTTQ020002263.1, on the reverse strand, counting down.
TATTTCTTTCAAACCGATTGACTCTTCTTGCATAGCTTGATTCCAATGTGTGTCATCCAATGCTTGTAACACATCTTTGGGCTCTATTTGCGAGATAAAGCATGTGAACATAGCTTCTTGTTGAGTTACGGATCTTGTTTTGACACCTTATCTTATATCTCCAATGACAAGTTAAATTGGATGGTCTTTCGGCCATCTTACATCGAGTTGAAGTAAGTTAGTTGGATTGATCGTCTAGCAAACTGCTTTGATCGGCTCTCTCGTAATCACTTAGTCAAATTTTCCACTTTTTTTTGAGATTCATTATCTCATCTTCTTCCGAGTTTACAATTCCGTTTCGAAACTTGAAAGATAGGGATTTTTCGTATGTTTGGATGATTGAAACTTATCGGTGACTCTTCAATATCTTCTCCATTTACATTAGGCTCATCGAATACCACATGAATGGATTCCTCTTGCAACCATAGTCCTTTTGTTGAGTACTCTCTGTAGGCTTTGCTTTCACCGAGTATCCCAAGATAGCTTCATCAACTTTAGCATCGAAGGCCTTTAGATTGTCTTTGCCATTGTTGTGGATGAAGCATTTACATCCAAATATTCTAAAATATGCAACATTTGGTTTTCTTCCAGTCCAAATCTCATAGGAGTCCTTGTCGGTTTATTTTTATCATACATCTGCTTTTTGAGTGTAGCAAGTGTGTTGATTGCTTGACCCCAAAATCTTTTTGGTAACCCCTTGACTAACATGGTCCTTCTTTGCTTCTTTGAGAGTTCTATTACTTCTTTCGCAACTCCATTCTCATTTGTGGAGTCCTTGCTGCAGATAATTCATGACCAATGCCATTTTCAATACAATCTTGAGTTATTATCCCATTGACAAACTCGTTCCTCAAATCCGATCTTATTTTGATAATGGTTTGGCTCTTCTCATTTTGAATCCTCTTCATCGATTGTGGTAGTTTTTACGTAGAGTTTCTTTCTTCTTACACATGAATATTGTCCATGTATATCTTGAGTAGTCATCTACTACCACCAAGGTATATTTCTTCCCACTTATGCTTAGCGAGTTCCATTTGGGCCAAATAGATCCATATGTAGCGGATGTAATATTCTTGTTGAAGATGGACATGTCTTTTCTTTGAATGAAGATTTGATTTGTTTTCCCTTCGACATGTCACATATACTTTCCTTCTTGTATCTGATCCGGAAGTCCTTCCACAAGATTACTTCTTGCAAGCTTGTTAATCGTTTTGAAATTCGGGTGACTCGGCTTTTTGTGCCACAACCAACTTGATTGGTTTTTTGCTCTTTTGCTAATAGACGGTGTTGGGTGTAGCGGTTGACCAATCTACTACATACATGTTCTTTTGTCCGCATCCTTGCAACACAACTTCATTCGATTCAATATCCTTGATTTGGCATACACCCATGTTAAATCCAACATTATAGCCCTTGTCACAGAGTTGGTGATGCTTAGCAAGTTGAAGTTGAGTCCTTCAACATATGCAACATCTGTGATTTCTAATTCGTTCCTCTTGATGGATCCAATGCCTCTTATTTCACCTGGAGCTTCATTTCCTCCAAATATGACTTTTGCTCCTTTAACTTCCTTGAATTTTGACATGATTTTTCTTGTTTCTTTGTCATATGTCCGGAATACCACTATCCATGTACCAAGTTACTTGGCACTTTAACCTTGAACTGCAATCAAGGAAATTAAGTTTTAGGTACCCATACTTGTGCGGGTCCTGAGGGGTTAGAGTTGTAAGATGATCCAACCAACTTATAGCCAAATGATTTGACTCTAAGGGGTTGCCATCTATCGATGCCATAATCATAATTAATCTTGGCAAATTGCTTGGGGATTTTAGGTTCATACAACCTTGTCTCTTTTATCGTATGCATGTGTATGTGTTTTAGCAATCGCCTTCTTTGGGTAATTGTGGTGTCTCTGAGTGTAGTGCCTGGTGCATATGTGTCTTTGATGAAAGCTCTTATACTTTTGGAATGGCCTTTCTTTGAGTTCTGTGCCTTTGCCATTTGGGCTTATATTCCATAAGTCTATTCCGATAGTTCACATTATTCCAATCATCTTGGCTTGGATATTTTCTACCATTCCCATCATATGTATTTCTTTTATAGATTTTAAGGGTTTTTGGTAGCTCTGTTTCTTCTTTCTGAGTATTTTCTGTTTGGAGTTTGCCGAGAACTCGATTGAATCTTTTCTCACTGTCCTTTTCGCACTCAACCGGTTGTTTTCCTTTTCATTTATAACCAAGGCGCTTTGCTTGTAATTGTGCTTTAGGGTGAATGTGTGTGCACCACTTTGGAGTTTTGGATTTTTAGACTCTTCATTGCTTGAAGATCCTTTTTCCAAAATTACTTTCGGAGTTTGGCATAGCACAGAGGAATTAAATCTAAGCTGTCTTGTCTCCACATTCTCTTTGACTCATAATAAGATCATCCAATGATTTAGATGCCTTAGTGAATGAGGCAATCACATTTTTGAGGTCATTCTCCCTCTTTTCTATGGCGGCTATTTACGCTTATTAGCTTGGCATTTTTCGGCCTTTAAACTTTCATTCTCATCGGCTATTTGACTTAGAGTACTCGGCTCCTCGCTCATAGGTTAGGCGTGAGTTTTGCTCTTGAGTAGGCTGTTTTCCTCATTTAGTAGTGTGTGTGGGGATTTAATGTGTTCAAAATCTTTCATCATTTTGCCTAATGAATCATAAAGATCGAGTGGGTGATGAAGTGTGTGTGTCACGATGATCACTATCACTAGAATCGAGTTTGATGAGTTGGAGTGTACCTCATCTTCTTGGTCGAGTTGATCTTGTTCCTTGGCCATCAAACGGATCGGGGCTTCTTCTTCGAGTCACTTGAGTAGTCGGCTTCACTACTCTCTTACTCGGCTATGTTTTTGACTCGGATTCTCTGCGACCAACATTGCCCTTTTCTTTTCTTGTCTTCTTTCTCAAGACCTTTCTTTCTTCTTCATTCTTGTATTTGTTGACTACGGGATATGGGCGATCAATGGCATAGTGACACAGTCGCCTACGATTCGATAGATATTCAACCTTTTGATCGACTCTTTCCATTCTTGGATTGTCGACCCTTTGATATTCACTTTTTGATGATCTTTCTCTTGGTTGGCCTATTTTCCCTTGACTTGGAGGGAGCTGAGTGTCTTCTGGAAGATTCGCCCTTGCCTTTCTTGTAGTTCTTGTTGAAGAACTTGTTGAACCTTTTAACCATCGGGCTATTTCTTCCGGATCAATGACTTCTTTGACCTCGGCTCTTTCCATCCTTAGCAATTAGAGCAACCTGTTTTGGGTACAAATTGTCTCTTCCGATCTTTTCTTCTCGGCTCAAATTCGTAGGCTTAGAGATCGAGAATAGTTCATGGTTGGAGGTCTTCGATAGGTCCATGGAATGTCTTAGTGCCATGACCTTCATTTCCCATTCACCGGGAGACTTTTTAGGATCTTCATACACATTTCATTCTGTGTATATTCATTTCCAAGTCGAGATAGCTCGTTGGTGATTTACGTGAACCAAGCATCCGATTGATCCAGGTTTTCTCCTGCGATCATTTTGAAATTCTCAAATTTTTGTACGACCCATTTGATAATTTATTTTCTTTGATTTGCTCGAGCCTTCACAAATCAATGTTAGTTTGTCCCAGATTTCTTTAGCCATTTTGCATGATTTGACTTTATTGAACATGGCTTTGTCCAAGGTTTTGTAAAGGATGTCCTTGGCTACATTGTCCAGGTTGTATATTTTTCTCGTCATCATTTGTCCATTCGATTCTTGGTTTTTCAACCATAGGTGGTCTAGAAACATCATCGTCACCTTCAATTGCAGCTCTTCTTACACCGTGTTCACCTTTAAGATTTGCGAGTGGCCCATCCTCTATCATTATCCACATCTCATCATGTAATCTTTGATAGATGAGCACAATACGAATTTTCCAATCATCAAATTCTTCAATTGTGAACATAGGGATGCGTGTCAAATTTGCTTCCATGATAATAAATTTTAATGATAAAAAGAGTTTTTAAAATTTAAGTACTAAAGCGACTTTGAAAAGTTTGGAGATCTAGTTCGGTAACCGGTGTGGAAGGCTCAATGAACCAACCGCTCGATACCACTTGTAGGTCCCAAGGGGTGTGAGCGTAAGGTTTAGAAGGGGGTTGAATAAACCTTACAAATTTTCGATTAAGTCCTTTTAAAAGTTCGAGTTGATACTTCACGGTTGTGTCTAGGTGGACAACCAATTTAGTTAATCAGTAGAGTTAGTCACTCAACAGACTCGACTGAGCTGTTGATAGAATAACTCAGCTGTTAAGACTGAATTAGCTCAACTGTGGTTTGTTTTCAGCGGAAGACTTAACACCCTTAAGTTTGGTTTAGTAGAGATTTAAAGCTTGATTTAGTACTTAGAAATTATCTAATGGATAGCAAATATGTCAGCAGAATTAAACAAATATGATGCAGGAATTAAAGTGCTTTGAAATGTAAATGACACGATAAGTTTTTATAGAGGTTCGAAGATGGGGTAATTCTTCTACTCCTCTCTTCTCCAACTCCTGGAGGAATCCACTAGGTATTGATCAGTATACAAAGTGGTAACAGTCCAGATACAAGTCTTGATCACACAGCTGACTTGATCCTTTGGGACTCGATCTGAGACGCCTTGATCACTCGGTGGGCTTCTCGTGCGACTCGAGCTTCTTCACAGGCGGTGCGCTTGCTACTACTGACCCACTTCCTCAAGCTCTTTGGATTTGATCACGAAGCCCTCCAAAAGCTCAAGACTTGGTTCGACCTTGAACCTTCCTACAATCCTTCGTGGAATGTAGACCCCTTGATTCTTGATAATTTCCTCTTCAAGCCCGATTGAAGTTATCTTTCCTTCACCAGGTGAGTATTGGATTGATGTTCTTCGTAGTGTAGGCTTGAGGATTGAGCATTTAATAACTTGAGAATATTTTAGGTTACAATTCTAATAATTTCTTGAATGTTTGTGGTTCGGGTAACTTTGCTTCTCGTGAGTTATTCCTCGGCCTTTTATAGTGATCTTTCAAAAAAATTGCCCGTTGAAGAGATAGGCTTATTTTTGAAAGTCACTTGTGGTCGTTGGCTTGCCTTGTTGCGATCCTTGGAATTGTCATTTCCTCGTATGAATTGTTCTTGACTTTTGAGTTCGACACGGTGTAGTGCTTCCCATTGGTTTATTCCTTTTGCACGCTTATGGGGTGAGCACTTCGAGAAAGGTAGCATGGAGATATTACTTGTTTAAGTAATTCTCTTGATTTCTATGCAACGGATCTTTTTCGATTATCTCGAGTTATTGCATTTCCTTGCTTTCCCAGGTGACTTAGAGTCGACTTCCAATCATGGATGACTTCTTCATCACTCCAACTTGAGACTTGGCTTATCTTGAGTTGACTTGACTGATACTCCTCTCACCGCATCTTACCGCTCCTTCAATCGAGTTCTCGTCTCCTCTTCTTTGCCATACTCAAATTTGTCTTGCGGCGTGAGTCTTCCTTCTAGTCTCCGGTTGTCTTCTTGCATGTTTGGGGTGCCAACTTCCTATTCTAAGTTTTACATGGCATTCATCAAAATCTAAACAATAAATTTCCCAACACATACTATGACGTAATCATTTGTAGTACCTTTAATGTAGACACACTTGTCACATTCGTTGATCTTGAAACTGTTTGGCTTCATAGTCGAGTCAAACTTTTCATGCCATTGCTTAGGTGCTTGTTTTAGTCCATAAAGTGATTTAACAAGTTTACACACATTTCGCTCTTGACCGGTGCAACGTGCCCCTCGGGTTGTTCCATATAAATCTCCTCTTCAAGTTCACCATTCAAGAAGCGAGATTAACGTCCATTTGATGTATCTCAAGGTTATGCAAAGTCTGCAATAGCAATGAGAACATGAATGGACGTAATCTAAATGACAGGAGAATATGTATCAAAGAAGTCATATCCCTCCTTTTGTCTAAACCCTTTAGCTACCAAACGGAATCCATCTCGCTTTATACTTCTTTTTAAGGATCCACTTGCATTCTAAAGGTTTGCAACCGGTGGGAGATCAACCAACTCCCAAGTGTGATTTTGCATGATGGAATCTGTCTCATTATTGATAGTTTTTTTCCAGAGAGGAGCTTCTAGACTAGACAATGCTTCTTGATTAGTTAAGGTTCGTTTTCTAACATATAAGTTAGAAAATTAGGACCAAAAGACTTAGCCACTTTTGTCCTTTTCTCGCGTCTTGTTTCCTCTTCATCATTACTTTGAGGTAACCTTGCGGTTTCATAAGTTCGTTTACTCGAACTTTCTTTTTCTATTCTTTGTTCGGAAAGATATTCTCGAAGAATACAACATTCCATGATTCAATGATCATACCTTCATTTATATCGAAATTGCCGACTTGTGCACTAAGAAGCGATATACACTACTATTATTAGCATATCCAATGAAAGCACAATCGATCATCTTCGGACCGATTCTAACTTGTTTCGACTTAGGTACTTCGACTTTAGCCAAACACCCCCATACTTTGAGGTATTTATATGATGGTTTACGTCCCTTCCATAACTCATATGGAGTTTCGTTTTCACCTTTGTGTGGGATCTTATTAAGAATGTAGTTTGCGTAAAGTATGTCTTCCCCCAACAAGTTTTGGGGTAAGCGAAACTTAACAACATCCATTCATCATCTCCTTAAGAGTACGATTTTTGCGTTACGCAACTCCATTTGATTGAGGTGAGTAAGGTGTAGTCGTTTGATGAATTATACCCATTTCCGAGCAAAATTCCTCAAACGGAGCAACATATTCTCCGCAACTATCATTTCTAATCATCTTAATTTTGATTAAGCCGATTTTCAACTTCATTCTTATAAGTTTTAAAAGCTACTAAAGCTTCATCTTTGCTTTTCAAAAGATACACATAACAATATCTTGTGCAATCGTCTATAAACGTTATGAAGTACTTTTTCCCACCTCGAGTTTGCACAATTTTAAATCACACACATCTATATGAATTAACTCGAGTGATTTGGTACTTCTCGTTACCAAATGAAATGGTGCTTTGGCCAACTTTGCTTCAACACAAATTTTGCATTTGTCTTGTGAATCGGTTTTAAATGCGGTATTAATTCCGATTCACTAACCTTTTAATTGTGTTGAAGTTTACGTGTCCTAACCTATCATACCATAAATTAGAACAACCCAACAAGCAAACGAGTAACGTTTTTATTTTTAGCCTCTTGGCGGAAAATAAACATTACACTCATTTTAAACAGGCCCTTATCAAGGTAACCTTTACATAGAAACCGACCATTCTTGGTCATTACAAACTTGTCGGACTCAAACACTAGTCTAAACCCGACCTTACTAAGAAAAGGGCCGGAAGCCAAATTCTTGCGGATGTCCGGGGACATGCGACATCTACAAGCGTAAGCTCTTTTCCGAAAGTCATCTTGAGCACCACCTTTCCAAGCCCAACGATGTTGGAAGTCGAAGAGTTCCCGTGAACAGACTTCCTTCCATTAATCGGAGTGTAGGAGGATAACATCTCATTGTCGGCACAAATGTGACTAGTAACCCCGGTATCTATCCACCATTCGCTTGGTTATCCACCATATTGGCTTCAAAAATAATGGTAGTGAGATCGAGCTCCGACATGTCGATTGGAACCGACTTGTCCTTCGTCACATTGGCTCGTTGGTTGCCACCTTGATTGCCCTTTTTCTCGTGTCGGCAATCCTTCGCCATATGGTTCGGTTTGCCACAAACCGTAGCAATTACCTTTGAACTTTTTGGCCTTTCCTTTTTCTTTCCCTGAGTGCTTGCATTTCTTGCTAGTGCTCGATTCAAATAAGATTGGCCTTAGCCTCCATTTCGAATTTCATCGGATTTCACATCGATTTTCGGTTGTCTTCTTCGATCCGGCCGAACAATCAGATCCTTAAGCCCCATCTCTTTTCGCTTGTGCTTGAGGTAATTTTTGAAATCCTTCCACAATGGCGGCAACTTTTCGATTATTGCAGCCACTTGAAATGATTCATTCAAAATCATCCTTGAGACACTAAGTCTTGAAGTATGATTTGAATCTCCTGAACTCGGCCGATCACCGTCTTGGTGTCAACCATCTTGTACTCAAGGAATTTGTCGACAACAAATTTCTTTATCTCATGGCATCTTCCGTCTTGTACTTCTTCTCCAAAGAATCCCACAATTCCTTGGAGGTCTTGAACGTCTATATAGGCGTTATAGAGAGTGTCGTCTGGCAGTTCAACACATAGTTGCGACCGCAAAAATCGTTGTTATGCCAAGCATCCACAACGATTCTCCGATTGTTGTCGATTTCTTCATCTCCAACGGCGGTAGGGGTCGTCTTTGAGAAACAAATATTTTCGTCTTGCGATTGCTAGTAAAATAGTGTATAGTTTACATTTTTCGGAAAATGGCTAAGAAAATAGTATGGCTTAAGTCGAGGCCTGAATTGGATTCGATCTCCGCAAGACAAAATACACCCCGTATACCGATCACGGTTTGGCCATTCGTCTCTAAGATACAACGGCTTTTCTTGTTCTTAGCGGCAAAGACTAGCAAAACCGAACTACAACGAACAACAAGAGTTTGAACTTTCAAGCTTTTGAAGCGGGGAAGTCAATATACTCGAATGCAATGACAGGTTAATTATCTCAAGATTTTTCGTATGTTTTTCAAACAAAGGGGTCGATTATTATAGGTCTCGGTGCCTCGTATGGAAAGATCACGTCTTTTAGCTCAAAAAGACACATTTTGCAGACTGCGTAGGCGCACATGTTCATTGGCGCGCGACCGACGCGCGACCGACCGTGCGCTACCATCGTGCATGGATGCGCGAAGGTTCGGCTGACGACGACGACGACGACGCTTACGGCCATGTGCCCGCCCTTTTGTCTTGTGCGTGCGAACACTCTAGTTGAAAATCGTTTAATTAATTAATTATTTATTTTAAAGGTTTTTGGTCCAAAAGAATAAGGGCATTGAAGCCCATGACCCACGACCGGACGTGCAGGGCGAGGACCAACCGACGGCCGGTGGCGCGCGTCTTGTGGTGTGTGCTTAACCAAAACCACAAACATGTAGGTCCTCACCCTTTAAAAACTTGGGTGTCCCCAGGGCCCAAACCCATGTCAACTTGAGATTTATTAAGTGTGCAAATTTTGCTTTCTTTTCCTATGTGGGATGGAGCATTCCTCCTTCCCCACATTTTTCATTTTCCATACCATTTATTTGTATTAAGTGGCTAACTAGCATTAATTTCTCATTCACCCTAATCGGTTTTGAGAAATTCCAAATGCTATTATCATCTAATCTCTTAGTAAATTTTTACAAATAATTTATTTCCATTTTTCACTAATGGAAACCACTTAATTATTTGGTCAAAATCGGGTCAACACCCATTTGCAAAGACCGAATTCCAACAATACTGTTAGTTGCATCCGACGGTTCCACTACGGTTCTAACCGAGCGGTTCCCACGCGTTTTGAGACTAAGGATCGGAATCGGCCACACCTGCCCGATTTTGGAATCAGATTGACCATGGTTCCAATTCCAATTTGTAACCCAATTTTGGTTCCATTTGGCCACCCCTACATGATATGTATTCAGCTTTGGTATTTAACTTTTGAGGCTTTTGGATTTCGTTTCTACTACTTCGGCAAAACATTATTTTGAAATAAACTTTTACCATATTAAAAGTTCCCTCCATAAATGCACTTTCATCTCAATAGTCTTTGAAATAAAAATACTCCATTTGCATATTTATTCCTAGTAGGGGTGTAAACGAATCGAGTCGAACCGAACATAGTACCATTCAAGCTTGTTTGAATTTTAATCGAGTTTCAAAAATTGTGTTTGAGCTTGGTTTGATTAATGATTATTTAATCGAATCGAGCTCGCACGAGTTTTTAGTCGTCTTTGAAGCCGAATCGAGTAGAAGTAGAATTGATATTTTTACACATATTTTATTATTTTTTAACTAGTCGAGTTGAGGTTGAGTCGAGCTTTACATCTTATCAAACCAAAAAAATATGTTCAAACTTGGTTTGCTATATTAATTAATCAAACTCAAACGATGTTTTAACGGTTGATCTCGAATCAGGTATCGAGTAGTTTGGTGAATCTTTGCGTTAACCCTTAACCCTTAAGCAGAAAAATAAGTCCAAAAGAAAGGAAAGGGTGTCAAGATCAATCTTTGTTTGCTCGTGTCGTGACCAAAGTTGGGACGTGGCCTCCTCTAAATCCATCACAAACTAACAATTTCGACCGATCCAACAAACAGACAAACTTGATCAATAAACCTTTATTTATTGCAGCTCTGTTCCTCTCAAAACTTCGCCAAACAGGGTTTAAGGTTGTTCCTTGTTCGGTGAAAATGATGAGAGCCCTGTTTTTCCTGCTAATTCTTGCTTTCTTCATCTCTTATTCACAATCGAGATCCATAATTCCACGCCCTCAACCACTATCATCCTTCAAAATCAACACAACCCAGGTCTGATGGTTTTTTTTTTTTTTTTTTTTTAATTACCCTTTAATTTGGTCCTAAATTGTATTGGTCATTTTGCAGAATGCGGGAACTTGTTCTTTTACGGTCAGTATAAGGACCAGTTGCTCTTCCACTCGATACACACGAGATCGTATCAGTCTTTCCTTTGGCGACGCCTATGGAAATCAGGTTCCAATTTTTACTGCAAATATTTATTCACTTAGTTGCATTTTAGGGCATTTTTGGATTACTCATTTGTTTAATTTTTATTGATGGGTTACTATTTGTGAGGCAATCAATGGGGTATTTTTAATAAAGATATTAAAAATTGAGACTTTAGTACATGGAGGGAATTTTAACCAGTTCTTTTTTTCAGAATCGATTAATTTACTGGAATATATTATAATATGTACTTAATGAACAATGAACCCAAATTTAGAGGGATATAACTGGAATTTGGTCCCAGGAGTTGGCTGATCAATAAGCCCTTATTAGCAGGATATGTTTACTTGCATTATGTAATTTATCCCACAGTGATTAATGTTGAGTGAGCAAGAATGGGTGCTGTTATTATATAGAAAATGAGTATTCAATGGATGCAAACTTAATCGTGATCGTGTGTCGCAATAATAAGTATAACGGTTTTGTTATTTCGCTCAAGAGATTAATACAAATTGCACATAGTAGTTGCAGCTGATTTAAATCACGGTATTGAATTTTCAATATCGATGTATATGTTGGAGTTGTAAATACACAGGATTTCGATGGAAATTTCAAGGGTATCCAAAATCCGGTTTCAAATTTAGGAACATCATGGTGTTAAATGAAACTATGTTAATGGATTGTTTTGGAAAAGCCGTTAGTATCAATCGTTCAACACTTGTATATATTATGTTTCTACAGCGATTTTCATGTTTTCTTGCAACGTCACAACTCACAATTATATATGCAATATTCAATCTTTAAGTCTAGGCAGTGTTTGTAAGTTCTTACAAAGGTTTGTTTTCGCCATTTGGTTTTTGACTCTTGATTTAAATATATAGGTTTATGCACCAAGATTGGACAATCCGCGCTCAAGGACGTTCGAGCGGTGTTCGACCGATACGTTTCAAATAAACGGACCATGTACATACCAGATATGCTATTTGTACCTCTACAGAAGTGGATATGACGGGTGGATGCCGTATGATGTAACAGTGTATGGATATAATATGCAGCCCGTCACTTTCTATTACAATGTAATGATACCTGGTGATATGTGGTACGGATTTAATTACTGTTATGGCACGAAAGCTGTTTCATTAGCAACGGAATAAGGTAGTTTATCCTGTATGATAATATGCCACAACTGAAATAATGGGAATGAGGTTTGTAGAGATGTTTTGTTCTTTGGGTATTTGGTGTTCAGACCAAATTCTTGTATCAGATTTGTGATTCTGTTGATTTATGTTATTATGCCTTGGTTTTTCTTGTCTTAGTCAGTATCCATTTATAAGTTTTGAAAATCCTATGTTTTTGCAATTGATTGGAAATTCTAGTGCTACCACATATTGACAATCTGCTGTTTGTTGGGGGCTTTTTTTTTTTTTTTTTTCTGATTACAAATTCTAGAAACATTTGCAGAGAATAAGCCTGGGACTTTGAGGATTTACTTTTAGAATGAAAGTACTGCCTTTTGTCGTTTGCAAGATAAATAAGGGGTAATTCTAAAAATTACCTTTAAAGTTTAGTCTAATTACCAAAAAAAATATAATTCATCTTTCAAAATTACAAACATCATGTTGATATTTTTTTCTATTTTACAAATTGCACCCTCAAAGAGGGGTATTGGTTAAACAAAGACAAACTTTAAGGGAATGTTTGTAATATCATAATGGGATATTTGTAATTTGAAAGATACCTATATATTTTATGTAAATAGGCTAAACCTTATTGCTAGCTTTTGTAATTTTTTCTACAACTAAATTATACTTACATTCCGAAGTTCATGTTTGGATGCTGTTAATTTGAAACCTAATAGTTATGTACATTCTGAATTTCATCTCAACTTAAGAAGTACATGAATAAATGAAAACTGGAGGAACAAATTACTCCCTAGATAGCAATTCACAATTCAGATTAAGATCACATAAGAGATTTTCTATCAGCTTCACCCTCTGCAAAGAACCTCAAAAAAGACTTCCCAGAGCCTTTGCTTTCTCCCTCAGCACAAATTTCTGAATCTTACCAGTCGACGTTTTCGGCAAATCCTCAAAAACAACCGTCCGAGGCGCCATATAATGCGGCAAACAATCCCGGCAAAACTTTATCATCTCTTCAGAACTGACCTCAAATCCATCCTTCAACTTCACAAACGCGCACGGTGTTTGCCCCCAGTGATTATCCGGTCGTGCTACAACAGCAGCTTCAAGAACGGCCGGATGACGGTACAAAACCGTTTCTACTTCGACGGTACTTATATTCTCCCCACCAGATATTACAATGTCTTTCAATCTGTCTTTCACTTCAATGTAACCATCGTCATGTTTAACAGCAAGATCACCACTTCTAAACCACCCACCGGCAAAAGCTTCTTCGGTGGCATTTACGTCTTTTAAGTATCCGCTCATAACGGTGTTTCCTCTGAACATTATCTCACCCATTGTCACACCATCTGCAGGTGCACTCTCCATGGTGGCAGAGTTTCTCACATCAACTTCCTCCAGACAGTAATGCTCGACCCCTTGTCTCGCTTTAAATCTCAGCCGTTCTTCGCGAGGCAAAGAATCCCATTCGGGCTTCCACACGCACGATGTGCCCGGACCGTACGTTTCCGTGAGCCCATACAAGTGAGAAACACTGAATCCCAACTCCTCGATTTTCGAAAGGATCGGGCGGTGGAGGCGGTGCGCCGCCAGTCATTATCTCGACTTTATGAGGCAACAGCTTTTGATCGTTCGAGTTTACAATCATGTTTAAGACGGTTGGAGCCCCGCCCATGTGAGTGACTTGGTTAAGGGCAATGTTGTCAAATATTTCCTTAGGGGAGACATGTCGAAGGCAAATGTTGGTCCCGCCTAAGGCTGCTAAGCCCCAAATCAGACACCAGCCATTGCAGTGAAACATCGGCACTGTCCAGAGGTAGACGGGCGTATTGATCATCCCGTGAAGAGATGTTGTTGCGGGGCGTTTAGATACGCGCCTCTGTGGTTATAAACGACGCCTTTGGGCCGTGATGTTGTCCCTGAAGTGTAATTGATGCTGATTGGATCGAATTCGGTATTTGGCTGTTTAGTGATGTATTTGCTATCTCCACTAGCTAGAGACTTTCGTAGTCGTGTGTGTTGGAGACGGGATCGGAGGGGGATGGAGGGGTATATTCTGAAATTAGAACAAGAGCTGGGGTTTTAGTTTGTTTTCGTATAGAAGATCGAATGCTGCTTGAGCAATGTGAAGGAATTGGTAATCGGCGAAAATGATCTTGGCTTCGAATGTTGTAGCAGGACGGAGATCATCGATGGATCGTGGCGCGTGTTTAACGTGCAAATAACTGCTCAGCCATTGGCACTGCAAAATGCAGCTCTTGCATTGCAGGTATGTTTGGGGCCAGAGTTGCTACCTGTTCATCATTGTTAGGGAATTTGATTCCCACAAGTACTGAATGAGGACTTATTAAAGGGATAATTACAAACACTGCCCTTGAGGCTTAGTCTCATAAAAAAAAACATGTTATCTATCAAAATTACAATACCGCTTTAACATTTGTTTCTATTTTACAAGTTGCACCCTATTGACGGCGTAATTTGTAAAATAAATGCAACCTCAAAGGTGTATCTTTAATACCTCATGAAGGTATATATAATTTCAAAAGACACTGGAGTTTTATTTATCCCTTGATTAAATCCTCAAAGACAACTTATGACAATGAAATTTTTTCAAGCTCATTATGCATCAGATTCTGAAATTCTATCTTATGGCATAACCATAGGCTCATTTGGATTAATGGATTTGGAATACATAATAACAAATCCATCGAGATTGTTTGGATGATATCATTTTACAATCTCCTATTTAAAGTTATTTTTTAAGTCATTGTGGTGATTTCAAATCCATTTGGAGTCATTTAAAATCATTCACAAATCCCCGCCTCAAATCCAAATTCGTCAATCCAAATGGAGTCATAGTAAATTGAGAACCTTAACTGGACATAATAGAGACTGCTCAAAGACAAAAAAACACAGAGCATATCCAGAAAATTTACAATTTTGCAGAGAATAGCATACATTTGACATCATCTTATTATTGAGATACTGTAAAGCAGAGAAATATTTCCTCTTTGGAAAATTCAACGAAACTCTGTCTAAAATTCATCATTGTTGCATCACCAGGAAAATTAGAAAAAGAATAAAAACATTAGAAAAAGTCAAATTATACTGAAAACAGACAATGAATCATATCACAGTTAATCCTCCTCAAGAAACTTAAACAGGAAAAAGACGAACAAAGAACCCATTCTTTTCAAGAAATCAGAAAAAAAGGAAAAGAAAAGTAACTTACAGGCAGAAAAAAAAAAAAAAAGAAATTTCAAGAATTACAAATTTACCACATCGCCACGAGAAATCCCCAACTGGGCCAAGCCAGAAGCAAGCTTCACACACCTCACAAGAGTCTGTTCCCAAGTGAACTTCAAAGAACCGTACACAACTGAAGTTCTGTGTCTGTAAACTTTTGCAGCTCTCTGCAGAAAGCTTATGGGCGATAAGGGGATGTAATTTGCAGGGCATCTGACAAGACCCTCCATTGATTTCCATGATGAAGCTTCGTGATTTTCTGATAATTCACAAAAATGCCGAGAATTTTCTGAAGGGTGGACCTTTTTCACGCCTTTGAACAAACACCTGGCGTGCATTGAGCTAGCCGGAAAACGTGATTCATTGTTTGTGAAAACTGATAAACAGAAAAGAACTGTAGCAGTAGCATAAAATGTGTGGATTTCAAAAAGAAATACTCATCGTTATCGTTGACGAACATGTACGTAGATATGGACAAGAGCTTTTGAAAAGGACCCAGTTTTCTATTTGTTTTTTAAAAATCTTGTGAAAACATTATTATGTTATTTTCGCATTAGAAAACCGTTGCTTTCACCTAATTTTGTTATTTTCGTATTACTATTTTTAATGGATTTTTAAAGTACAACATTTGATAAATTAGCCTCCGTTTCGTGGAAGACCAGACATTGTGGATATGGACAAGAGCTTTGGAAAGGACACAGCTTCAATATGTCAACTGGTCCATGCAAAAGGTTTACTTTTTTTTTCTTCTTAAAACCTAAATGATGGTAAATATATTTAAAAATCAATAACAAAATTACACTTTCAACTGACAGAAGGGAAAATTTTAAACAAACATATGTCAAGGAGAAAGTTTACACGAGAGGAAAACAAAGTACTCATTGAAAGAGAAAAATAAGACTAAAAAACAAAAAAATAACCAAGCAAAAGAAAAACAAAATACCAAGCAAAAGAAGTTTAAACACACGCCAAGAAAAACAAAAAGAAAATCGGTATCTGACTCCCTCAAATCTACATCCACATCCGCAGGGGCGGACCTACTTGGGTGGGGAGGGGGTCCTGGGCCCCCCCAATATTTTTTTTAATTTTTTATATGTAAATTATGTGATTAATTATATCCCCCCTCCCCCCCCCCCTATTTTTGTAAAAAGAAAAATATGTCAATTGTGTGTTGTAATTATGTATTTTGGGATAATTCATGATGAATATTAACATTGTATTTGATTTGAATCAGTTTTGTAAAAACCGGTCTAGGCGGTCGCCTAACCGCCCCTAGGCCGAACTGGTTTGCCAAATCGGTGAAAAAATCGTTTTTGCCGAAAATCAGCCTAGTCGACAAACAATTGGGCCTAAGCGGTCAAAAAATTTGGTATAGACGGCAAAAACTGGACCCCTTAGTGTTGAATCTTGATTCCAGCCATGCACATCCAGACACCACCACTCCATGCTGACCTGCCATTACCACATCCCCAAACCACCACTAATAATTGAGCACAAATTGTCTTCATTTGAGACTCTGTTTTAGGCACATTAAAAAGAGAAAATGAAAAGCACGAGTTTTGTTAAGCAGACAATTATCCACAAATAATTGACTAGGGTCTAAATCTTAATTTGAGCATAAACATTAATTTAAATTATAAAACCTATTAATATATTTCTGATCCGATCTACTGAGAATCAAATAATATATAGTTGGCGGTGAGGATGATAGATTCAAATAATATATAGTTGGCAGTGAGGATGTGATGGAGATATTGATAAAGATATGATATATCTTTTAGGATTTTACATTATCTTATATTTTAGGAAGTGATTTGTGTTTAGGAATCTTTTATTCTGGTTTATCTTTTAATATTTTCTAATTAAGTTAGGACTTTTAGTTTGGTCTTATAAATAGTTGTTTTATTATTATTTTTAGGGAATTGAATTTTGATATTAATAAAAACGAGGGTTTTCTCTCAATTCTTGTCTCTCTTACGGTATTCTTATAGAATCAACGTAATAGGTGAGTTTGTTTCTTTGTTCACGCTTCTCCTGCATCGGTTGGTATCGTGAGACCGCTACGATCCTTAATATGCCATCTCAACACCACTTCGGTTTTGAAGCTATGAGCGATGACACTTTTTCCGTTCGCCGCCAGACGACTTGCGGCAAAACAAGTGCATATCGTCGCATCAAATATGACGAAATCAAGAGATTTATTGAAAATCGATTTCTTGGTATTTGTGAGTTTGCTCTACGATGTTGTACTCATCCGATTCACCACCCCTTTGGAAATATTTTCCATGGATATGGATGATTTATCCTATGGAGACGTTGAAGATAGTGGCTATAATGGGCCACCAATTTTTGATGAAGAAAGCAATGACAATACAATGAAGGTCGCTCACGAAAAACCTCCAAACTTTGACGAGGAGATTGGTGGTTATGATGGACCATCCATCTTTGATAAGGATTTAACTACTCGATTTCGACGGTTGACTATGCAAAACCACCGAAACTTCGACGAGAAAGATAACTTGATTATAATGAGCCACCGTTTTACGTCTGAGATTGAAATGATTGGTGAGGATCTTCAATTCAAAACAACAAAGAGTTCAAGTAACGACAAGATAAAAAATAAAATTCATGTTGTATCTACTACTTCGTCTATTGTTGTCCCTACATTCCAGCATGAATGGCAAGCTCAAGACTGGTCCGATGGATGCACTCGAATTCAGTCGTTGACATGGCAAAGTGGAGATAGTTTTCTAGAATTGATCAACCTGAATTATTTTGTTTTTGATCGAGTTCAGATATATTTTGAAATTCACATTGTGTTTCCATCTCGTCTTCCTCGCGCACCTCCATGGTTTGACAATTCTTCTAGTGACGATCTCCTTTCCGATTCGAGGACGAATCGTTTCGACCCCGGAGAGAATGATGGAGATATTGATAAAGATATGATATATCTTTTAGGATTTTACATTATCTTATATTTTAGGAAGTGATTTGTGTTTAGGAGTCTTTTATTCTGGTTTATCTTTTAATATTTTCTAATTAAGTTAAGACTTTTAGTTTGGTCTTATAAATAGTTATTTTATTATTATTTTTAGGGAGTTGAATTTTGATATTAATAAAAACGAGGGTTTTCTCTCAATTCTTGTCTCTCTTACGGTATTCTTATAGAATCAACGTAATAGGTGAGTTTATTTCTTTGTTCACGCTTCTCACTGTATCAGGATGATGGATTAGTAATAAGTTGTTTCAAGCAATCCCTATCTATTGACATCTTTGAAAATGAGATTATTATTATTAGTTAAGCATTTTTATAATTAAGCAAAGTTATATAAGATAAATTGTATATATTTTATTGATGAATATGTTGGGTTTGGTATACCACGCTGTCCCCTTTTTGGTGACAATCGGGGTTATTCTAAACGGGCTTTTTCTTTGGGTTATTTCCTTTGGGCTTACCGTCCGCGTCACTATTAATGAGCTTCTCACTCCTATAAGTGGGTTTCATGCCTCCCCCCACACTCGAATCCATGACCTTCAGGCTTAAGTACTAAGTTCTTAAAGTAGGGCTATCCCAAACAGGCTTTTTCCTTGGGATTTCTCTTTTGGCTTTCCGTCCGTGTAGCTACTCATGAGCTTCCCGCCCCTGAAAATGGATTTCATGTCTTCTCCCACACTCGAACCAAGGACCTCCAAGCTTAAATACTGAATTCTTAGAGTGTGAGTACCACGAATTGGCCAAGGTCTTCGAAACATAAACTATGAAAACACAGGAGATTCGCTTGTCAAAAGACAAGTGTCAAATTCTATATTGGACACTAATTAACATATTGTCAAGCAATCAAAAGATAAATCAAAGTATTGCAGGATGTACACAAGGCTACTATCATGCTTTAAGTCTAAGGACTAATCATGTACTATCGCAATATGATTCTTAATTCGACAATTAATATTCCAGTTAAGAATTTCCATTGGGTCGCGTTCAGTGAACTTGTTCTCTAACAAGCACCCACATATGTGCACTTGCGGCATAACGCTGGTGTTAATATTCAACATCCTCGTCGTACGAGCATGCATCATATGCACAAGTCTTCCTAAGTTATTCAATCTCCTATCTTGAAAAGTCCATTGACTTTAGAACTAATTCAAGACCAAATCCTTAGAAACATGTTCAATGATCGTCATTTTGTTCGTGATCAATTCAAGTTGGGTTTTGTTCTTCCTTCTAAGATCCCCACATGGCTCCAACTCGTCAATATGTTTACAAAAGCTTTGGGTCTGTCACATTTTTAGCATCTAATTCTGTCCAAGATGGGCCTACTCGATCCTCTTCGCGCTCCATCTTGATGGGGGTATTGGAATAATGGGTTTTCATTTTTTACTGTTTAGTTTACTATCAATATCGTGCTTTCTTAGAAATACGTTTTTCCGGTTATCATATCTTTCTTTTGTTAGTCTAAATACTGTAATGCTTGATATTTACATTTTATATTTTCTACGAGAAATATATTGAAAGCTTTGCATCTACGTTCTCTGTAAACCGAGTTTACAAATCTAACAAGTTCCCAAAACATTTGGGGCATAAATTCAGGAATTCATGTCATGTCTAACGTCTAAATTCCTTAACCAGTTTGCTAACCAACTATAGGTTCCTTTACCCTAAATTATCACATGACGTGTATGTGTGTAATACAAGATGTTGGAAGGACTTAGCTTGAGTGGCATGTGGCTTATA
Organism: Rehmannia glutinosa; assembly: GCA_016081115.2. Lineage (NCBI taxonomy): Eukaryota > Viridiplantae > Streptophyta > Magnoliopsida > Lamiales > Orobanchaceae > Rehmannia > Rehmannia glutinosa. The sequence continues at coordinate 295,414 of JABTTQ020002263.1, read as the reverse complement.
ACTTATAAGAAAGTTGGTTAGCTTTTTCACGATAAAATTATGAGACCAGCCAAAACATATAATATCTACTGAGAACAATGTATTCGCCAAAATGAAAAACAAATTTACACAATTTATCCACTAGACATGAAACGAGATCCAATATGATTTAATTAGCCTTTGTTAAATGACTCTATTACAATGATTTGAATGCACCCAAGGAATTGGATCCGACTAAACCCAATTTGATATAAAAAAAAATCAATAATTCACATTAGCTTACAAATGAATGTTGGTAGAGGACTAGATAAGGAAAGAAGCGAGATCCAAGGTCCCTAAAAACGTGCATAATCTTCAATTGTCAACGGCGACTTTTGGAATGGAAACGCATTACTCTATTGGCGCCATTAGCCATATGTTTGCATGTGACCTGACGGATATTTTAAGTTCGAGTTTGGTAAGAAAACCAGCAAATTAACGTATTTAGTAATTTACGTTGGTGTGAGAAAACTCAACGTTGTTATGTATATGAGCGATCATATGACTAGTAATTAATTAATAGATTATTATTGATCAAAGAAATTTCATAAATTGAATAATAATGAGAACCAAAAGATAATAGATTTGTTTTAGAAGTAACGAGTGACTAGTGTACGTGGTAACATTAATTTGGTTAATTAGAGTTCATAACATATATTACGTCATCATATCACATATAAAAAAATATACGAAAGCTAACAATTTGATTAATTATATCATATAGTAACAATTTATTTTTGAAGTTTTAAATGATAACTTGATAAAATACGATATTTTATAAATTATTGAAATCCTATATGTATCCTTTAATAAATAGCTGTGCCACTAAAATGATTTATTTTCTATTTGTATTCATATTTTTCTAAATTAATTATAACCTACTGATCATTTCTTTTAGTTTTTAGTATATATAATTTTACTCGATAATATATTATATATATTTTTATTGAAATTATTCATATTAAAAATGCATTATTTCCCGACTTAATCGTGAATATTAAAGACATGCAATTTTTTAAAATTAACTTGAATATTACGTACCCGAATTTCAAATTTTAAAGCTTTTCAATTATTCCAAAAATTGAAAATGTTACTATGATTTATAAAGTTGATCCTAAATTGTGAATCATGAAACTTAATTAGGGATGACAATAGAGCCGGGGCGGGTAGTTGTACATCCATATCAATCCCATCCATTCCCATACACAAAAATTAATGTATTCTAAAATTTCCATTCCTTGTGAATATCCAACAAGTCTAATAGTGACTTAGTAAATCAAGAGGATATGAAAATAATATTTAAAACATCATCAGGCGAAGTCAATAGATAGAGAAAGTGTGTCCCCGTACAAAACACTGTATTAGCAAGAAACGGAAGATAATTAATTATATTCAGCTTAATTAACAGTTAATCATATTAATGTAATGTGAATGACACGTTAATTATCTGTTCATTTTCTTCGAGAAATCAAAGCTCTCTTCCTGAAAATCTCTGTTTATAAATAGTTTTCAAGCTCGATGATAGCAGAATTGTACGGAAAGGTCTTATGATGAAGCTAATGATGCCTGCTAAAATGGTAATCCATTTCTCTTCTTTTCATATAATAGAAAATAAGAATGTATGGTCAAATACTAATTGAAAATGGTTTATATATGTGCAGGATTATGTAATGGTGTTGTTGTTAATGTGCATGGGTTCTTGTGCACTTGGAGCAACAACTATTTTCAATGTGATGAATTATGGAGCTGTTGGAAATGGAAGAACAGATGATTCACAAGTAATATTTGTTAATTCTTCATGGTGTATATTTTTCACTTAGTTTCTACATGTCTAGATAAGGGTATCAATTTGTGACACGACATAATAATCTGACACAAATTTAATATGAATTTAGCAGGTGGCTAGCCCGGCCCACCGAGCTTAGAGCAAAAAATGGGCCGGGCCAACAGTAATCGAGCCTCTAATTTTTGGAGCCCGGCCCAACCAGTGAAAAATACACTAAAACCATCGGACGGCGGTCGGCCAATTTTTCGAGCCGATAGGCGGCTTATGAGCCCGATTTTTTTTCGGGTCTGGAATATTATAGCCCAGTCCGGTAGAAATACCGGGTTGGTTTTTACCCGGCTGGTCGGGTCGACCCACCAAGCCGGGCCGAAATTGACAACTCTAGGTATAGGTAAAACTTTTTGTAGGTTCGAGTCAAATTTGGGTCGAGATACGGTTAACTCGGGAAAAAATAGGTTAGGTCAGGTTGACCCGAGTGTCAGCACGATAAACCTATTTAACCCACTTAATTATATAGTGGAGATGTTTATTTTCATATTTTGTGACGTTTTAGTTGATTATATGATGTTGGACAAATTTTTGAATTTATTTTTTAGTAATTTGTTGTATTTTATTTGTCATTTTAGTTTTTTCTCTTTTTTTTCATGTCAAACTTTAAATTATATTGGTATATCGTGTCAGATTACACGTGTAATAAATATGTCAAGTATCTTGACATGAGTAATTAAACGTATCGTATTTAGGTTCGTATAAAATATGTATGTAATACTCATATTATAACACGACCCACGAATACAATGGGTGACATTGAATTTTGTCTTTGGAAAATGAGGCTAAATTAATTACAAACACTAGCCTAATTGGAAGAAAATATCTAATTATTTTTCAGAATTACGAATAATACCTCTTTGATGTATTACAAGTTAATACTTTGTATCTGTTTTACAAATTACAAATACCCAATCTGGCCTCTAAAATGTGAAATTCGTAAAATATAAATAAATGTGAATGGAATATTTATAATTTCGAAAGATATTTGGTATTTCTTTTGTAATATTCCAAAAATAACATACAAAGTTTACTTTTAAAAGGGGCAATTATTACTATTGTAAATTTTACTTTTTGTCTGCTGCAAATAAATTACAGGCATTTTTGAAGGCATGGAAAGCATCCTGTCAGGCCCAGGTCAACTCCACTACAGTACCTGTTGTTTTGGTGCCCCCAAAGCAGACATTCTTTTTGAGCCCATTAACATTCAATGGCCCATGCAAATCCTCTCGTATTTATATGCTGGTAATTATATGTCTTTTACTCTAATTAACTCACTTTTAGTCGTTTTTTGATTAATGTGGCTTTTAATCACATATTAATTCCGACCGAGAACAGAGCCGAGAGAGGGGCTGGCGGCGGCAACCCCCCTCAACTTCGAATTTTTTCTAATTAATATAAATTTTGTATATAATATATTATTGAATTTTAAAATTTTGCCCCCTTTAAAATTATAAAAAAAATATACCTTTATCAACTAGTTTTAATAAATAAATAAAATAAATCTCAACCCCCAAAATTCATTTCTGGCTCCGTCCCAACACATTAGGCAAATATGCGCACGCATTTAGAAAAGCAATTTTCCAGATTTCAAATATTTGCATATGCTTAGAGCTAGTCAACAAATGGCCATCCCAATTCCCAACCCAAGCCCATCGAGCCCATATGCAAAAAAACCGGGCAGGGTTGGTGATGCGGACGAAGCGTAACAAGAACAACAATGACACAAATACTACCGCTGGTTGATTCGCGAGAATATCGGAAGTATTGGATAAAGCAATATAATTCTCAAAAGAACATGTATTGCAAAGAGAATAATCTCAAACTTAAATAATATTCAACCTCCTAAAAATAATAACAAAACAACTATTTATAATATCAAACTCCTACTTTAATAAAACTCCTAACAATTGAAAACTCTTAAAATATAATAAAATAACCTAATAAACTAATATTAATAGATAATAAGAAATCTTCAAATCTTTATCTCCATCATTCTCTCCGGGGTCGAAATGATTCGTCCTCGAATCGGAAGGGAGATCAGCACTAGAAGAATTGTCAAACCATGGAGGTGCGAAGAAGGGACGAGAGGAAAAACGAAGATGAATATCACAATACCGATTAAGAGAAAAAGAAGGATCAACATAATTCATAAACTTGATGGCCTTTGGTGTGACATGAATTCCACCAGCGCCCATTAAAGCTACGTCATAGGTATGTGGGCCAATATAGATTATGTAGAGGGCTTTTCCAAATATAATAGGGCGATGAAGATTGGTTTGTATTTGGGACTTAAATTCTGTAACTCTGGCGTTAACACGCATCATATGGTTGATTTGAACAACCAAATAGAACGTGCTTACTCCAGTGACGAATAAACAAGTGTTTGGATAAATCATATGGGATATTGATGTAGCAAAATTGACACCATGCTTCTGGCAATTTTCAATTTCTTTGTCGAAAATTGATGATACGTCATAACTACATTCATCTGTGTCAAACTTCGGTGATGTTGCGTAGTCAATTAGTGAAATTGTATCGTCATCTTCCTTGTCAAATATAGGTGGCCCATAATAGCCATCAATCTCCGCGTCAAACTTTGGAGGTTCTTCGTAACCAACCATCGAAATTGTGTCGTCATCTTCCGTGTCAAAGACAATTGGCCCATTATAACCACCAATCTCCTCGTCAAAGTTTGGAGCGGGTTAAGTCGTAGTCAATCTCTGGAACAATGTCTTCATCTTCCTCATCAAAAATTGGTGGTCCATCATATCCACCATCTTCAAAGTAACTTGAGCATAAAACATCCATGTCCGTGGAATATGTTTCCAATGGGGTGGACTGAATGGGCACAATATCGCAGACAAACTCACAACCATCAAGAAATCGTTTTTCAACAAGCCTTTTGATTTCTTGAAATTGGATGCACACGATATTGAATTGTTTTGTCAACAAGTCGATCTGTTGTCGGATCTGCGGCGATGTCGTTCATGTGTTGTGGAATCGATCCGGGCCCGAGATGGTTCGGGAGCGTAGCACAGTCTCTCGAATACCAACGCGTGATGCAAAAAACCACGGATAAGCGAGCAACGAACAAAAGCATATGAATCTTCACAAAGAAACGTGAATTTCAATGAACAAGAGAATAAATCTCAAATCTTAAAAAATATTCAACCTCCTAAAAATAATAACAAAACAACTATTTATAATATCAAACTCCTACTTTAATAAAACTCCTAACAATTGAAAACTCTTAAAAGATAATAAAATAACCTAATAAACTAATATTAATAGATAATAAGAAATCTTCAAATCTTTATCTCCATCATTCTCGAGATGACATATTAAGGATCGTGGCCGGTCTCTGGATACCAAGCGATGCGGCGAAGCGTAACAAGAACAACAATAACACAAATACTACTGTTGATTCGCAAGAATGCGGAAAGTATTGAATAAAGCAATATAATTCTCAAAAGAACATGTATTGCAAAGAGAATAATCTCAAACTTAAATAATATTCAACCTCCCTAAAAATAATAACAAAACAACTATTTATAATATCAAACTCCTACTTTAATAAAACTCCTAACAATTGAAAACTCTTAAAAGATAATAAAATAACCTAATAAACTAATATTAATAGATAATAAGAAATCTTCAAATCTTTATCTCCATCGATTGGCCCAATCCAAAATTCAATCGGGTCTCTAATTTCTTGGTGGAGGTTGGTCCAAAGCCCCATATTCAAATATGCCTAAATTGTATCGGGCCATTCAGGTTAATTCAAACTTTGGGTCACTCTATTTCTGGCTGAGCCGAAGTAGGCTCTCCTTTATTCCGGTCATGTATAAATGCAGCCCAATCAGGTCAGGCCTACGGGCCGGATGGGAAACTGAAAGCTCTACCGATAGAAATACATAGAAAAGAAGATGAAAAAAACATAATCTCACAATATTAGTGATCTAACATTCGATAATTTTTGGATTACTATTAATTAATTTAATTGCGCTCCTGATATATGACTAATTATTTGGCAGGTGTCAGGAAATATTGTTGCACCATTGAAAACAGCATGGAGTGGGAAACAGATAAATGCATGGATTATATTCTCTAATGTCAATGGGCTTGTTATGAAGGGTAATGGAGTAATTGATGGCCAGGGTTCTTCTTGGTGGCCTGCTAACCCTTGCAAAGATGACCCGGCTAATGTAATTGAATATTCAAATATTTAATTTTAAGAATTTTATCACAATTTATAGTTTCCCCTCCTAAATTATTTATTTATTTTTTTCGATATATGTTTTATTCACGGATTACTATAAACATGATGCTATTTATATTTGTTTGGATGTGCAGGGCGTAAACTGCAAAGGACCAACTGTAAGTAAAATTCAATTTCGCGTTTAAATTATTTATTTCGTTCACCAAATTGTTTTTAATAACGGATAATCCTATAATGACTCGTTTGAGAAACTTGATTGATCAAGATAAATTATTTAATCCAAGTAAATTAATTGTTTGATACAAGCCCCTGATACTAATTCCGACCAGCTTTTTTTGTTCCATTTATAGTTGATAACTGGTCCACCATAGGGGTGCCATTATATATATACTCCAACCCAACTCAAATCCTCTTGTTGACAATTTTTCCGTTGACAATTTTTCCACTTGTATACGAGGGTAGTAATATGTTTCTATTTTTCATTTAGAGTACTTTGGTTTTTTTGAAAATTTATCCAACTTTATTATCAATGTCAACAAAATATTGGTATCCTACTAAAATAATCATACATCATAATCATACTTCTGAAACATGATATAAAACTCAATTATAATATCTAAATCTAACTTATTCAAATTATTTTATCAATTCAATCAACAATCACAAACGAGTCATAAATGGATATACTTGCACTTGATTATGGACAGGGAATGATATTTCAGAGTTGTCACGGGCTGCGATTGGATGGATTTTCAAAATCAACGGCCCAGGAAGCCATATCTTAATTATGGCAACTAATGATGTTGTTGCCTCTAATCTACGTATAATCGCCCCGGGGATAGCCCTAATACTGATGCATTTAACATTTCTAGCTCAACAAGGGTACAAATTAGAAATTCCTTCATTGCAACAGGTACTATATATTCTTCGTTTGAACTAGATTTTTATCCTTGAAATAAATAAATTATTTAGTACTTGTTTCTTTTATTTAATTTACCTTTTTCTCTAATAAAATATTATAATGTATATAATGAACTTGTATAGGTGATGACTGCATAAGAATTAGCGCTGGATCTTCCAATATTGATGTTAGTGGAATAACCTGCGGGCCGGGTCATGGGATCAGGTTGGTTTTCTTATCTCTGGAACCAGGGACGGAGTCACGAGCTAGACCCGAAACATTGGGAGGACTCAAAATTTTGGGGTTTTAAATCAATAAAAAATAAAAATTTAATTCTAAATAATATTTTAAAATAAAATATACATATAAAAATTTGATATTTCAAAAAAATTGGCCCCCATTCAAAAGGGAGGATCCACCCCTGTTGGAACATAAGATTTCAAATACCTTTATTTATTTTAAACATAATGAAAGTGAGGAAATGCATGGTTCTTACAATTACTGTTGTACTTGTTTTTAAGGGGGAAAAACCTGTCAATCTCATCATTTACATATCAATATTTAAATTAATTATTATTGTCAAACTTGCAGAAATTACTATGTGCTAATGGCAACTTGGCGCCTAAAATAGTACTACTTTTTTCTTTTATAAATTGTCTTAATTTTAATTTCATTTTGGCCGCACCACTAGCTTGTAGCTTAAGTGGTATCGTCCACCCTTTATAAGGGTGTTGACCAGGAGTTGAACTTGTATCTTTTAGTTTCATTGGAATTTATTCCCCCTCAACCAAGACTCTCCCAACTTATTAAAAAAAGTTGATTTTGACGGGCGGCTAAGCCCGAGTTTTGCCCGCTTAAGTAGGAGCCTAGCCCCAATTTTTGGCCAAGATGATTTTCCAATCGACATAATTGCCCCCACCTAGGAGTGCATGGGTTGATTTTTACAATATTGTTAATCATTAGTAATTAATTTGTAAAATACTAAATTATCAAGAATTAATAAACAATTTTATAGAATTCAAACTCAAGCAGTAGCGGGTCCAGAATTAAAAAAAATTAGGGTACGAGATATTAATCAAATGTGCACATAAATATTGTTTAATATTTAAAGTCGTACAACCCAAAATATGCAAAGAAAAAAACTATTAAAATAAAATTATAATTGCAACTAACAACCCATAATTTGAATAAATAAAAAATCATGAGAACTTTTACTTGAAAATTGTATAAAAGACTATCAAATTTCAAGAAACATTTTCCGCATAAGTTATTTGTATGAGTTGAATACTTTAATGAATAGCTTTATGTTGAGAAAATTGTTAAATATGTGGATGAGAAGAATAAGTTGGGCCAAAATCCATAAAAAAGAGTATCTGTTGAGCAACATTAAGACATCAAGAAATAGACTATGTGGATGTCATATTGTAGTCTTTTTTTTTTTTTTTTTTTTTACTAAAAAGTTTTTGATAATTTTTCAAATTGGGGGCACAAACTACCTATTGTGAACTCAAAATATCTATATTTCGAAGTACCAACTCAACTAAGTGTTTAGTTGAAATAGTTAATTACTTTTTCTTTGACAATGAGATAGTTCATTACTAGCCAATACATTAATTCATGTACTTCATTAATTTTGTCTAGAAAATAGGTTCCATTGGTACATGAAAAATATCATAACTCCATTGCTTGTAGATTAAGTCCTTTTAGTGGAAAATCAAATTACTTTGTCGATAATTAACCAAATTGATGGTCCTTAATTAATGTTTTCAGCATTGGACCATTGGGAGGCTTGGCCATGGTTGAGAATGTACGTGTCCGTAACTGTACATTGAAAGAAACACAAACAGGATTAAGGATTAAGACTAACTGGGTATAGTAAAAGAATTATGTTTAGTTATATTATCATTAATTACTTAATACTTTGAATTACTTGCATTAACAACGAAAATAAGGAACTAATGAGGTACTTTGTTTGGTTGCAGGATGCAAGAGGATATGCAAGAAATATATCATTTGAAGGAATAAAGATGGTGGCAGTGGATAACCCAATTCAAATCGAAAAATATTACTGCATTCTGAGATACAATTGCCCAAACTATGTAAGTATTGGTAGAAAGAAATAGTTAATCGGATGGGTCCAAGTAGAATTTAGAAAGAGTAAATTTTGTACATATATATTATATACGCATGGTGTATGTATATAATTAATTTAGGGGTAATTACATTAAAAAAAACTTGAGATTCGGGCAAATTAAAAAAAAAAAGCAAAATTTAAAAAAAAAGGCCCTTAAGTTTTGATTCTTTGTAATTAGCCTAAAGTTTGGAGGTGGTTTTACAATTATCCCTTAATGTTAAGTATATATTTGAAACGATATTTTATAGATGTGGCATGCACTTATATGATTTGTAATAAAATTACAATGAAATAATACAAATTGGTTGTCATATTGTGTTCAACAACACTATAAAATGTACAATAAATTACAAAAATCATGTCTGATGATTAACAGTTTTTGTCATACTCTATATTATATCACTTAATTATATATATATTTCTAAATCTATTTGCAATACCGATGATTTTCTTTTTTTATTTTATTTTGACACTGGTGATTATTCGATGCAGACAATGGAAGTAAGTGATATATCGTTTACTGGAATAAGTGGGACATCTGTTGCAAGTAATGTGATTAATTTAAGTTGTGGCCAAATTGCTGGATGCACCAACATTGAACTTAACCGAGTTTATATTGCATCTTCCACACCAGGCAACAATGTTTATGCCAGTTGTGTGAATGCTCAAGGAAAAGCAACTCACACAAAGCCTCGTGTAGATTGTCTTCTGTCATAGAACTGATTTTTCGTCAACTTTTGTTTTGAAAAATAATAATGTAATTGCTATAATATTGTCAGAAATATAGAAATAAGTTTGTGTAACAATTGGAGCTTTAAGACCTTATTATTTCTACCTTGTACGGTTGATATATGTAAAATTGATTTACAGTTTGGACCCTCTATGCATAAGTGTGTTTGGTCTCGTATCACAAGTGTCTTAACTAATTTAATGGCACCATTACATGAAGTATTTGATACACGAGATTATATATAGTTTGGATAAAAAATCATGTGCTATATATTGATTTATGTTGGTTTTGTATGTACTACACAAACTATTGATATGTATATTATTTTTTTAATAAGTTGGGAGTAATGGTTGGAGGGGATAAATTTCAAAAAAACTGAAAAATACCCTGTTCGGACCGGTCAATACCGGTTCGAACCCCGATCAATATCCGGTTCGAACCCGGTCAATACCCTTACAAATGATGAGTGATACCATTTGAACTATAAGTTTGTGGTATTGTTATGTATCTTCTTTGTAAATTTTTTTTTTTTAAAAAAAAAAAAATTAGCCCTGTCATTAATCGCAGAGACTCAAACTCGGGCCTCTTCACTGAAGAGTAATATTATGCCTCTTTGCAAGATATATATTTCTCTTCCTTTTGCTCTATATTTTCAGCAGCAATGAATCAAGTCAAGTTGAAGAGATAATAATAAAAATAAAATAAAGAGTTTCTTCTACTCTTCTCTAGTGTGTGTGAGTTTTATGTGATTTATGCTCTCTAGTTTCAAACAAATTAGTATTAGAGTCACTTGTGTTTGAGCGTCAAAGCTTAAAGAACGATGTCGAATGAAACACCATTTGTAGTTCTATAATTGGTGCGAAATAATGAAGGCTTTGCTTGGAGCTTATGATTTATGAAGTACGGGAATGCAACCGCCAAAAAGAAAGATAAAAAAATATTCACACTGATTCATCAAATTTTGAATGAGAAGTTGTTCGAGAAGATTGCTCTGGCAAGCATGAGAAATTCTTTAAGCCTCTTTTAAGGAAGTTGACAAAGTTGAAAAAACGTGTTTTCAAACATTGAAACGAGAGTTAGAATCTCTACACATGAAGGATCCCATTTTCGAGTCTATTTCAGATTATATTTCAAGAGTTTTAGTTATTACTAACAAAGGAAGAAATGTAGATTATGGAGATGATATGAAAGATAAAATATTCCATTGATTTCCAAGCGATTTTCTAATAAGTCACACAAAGGCCGATAATTTTCCGAAGGGTGGACTTTTTCACGCCATTGAACAAACAGCTGGCGTGCGTTGAGCTTTTCTGCCGGAAAAAGTGGTTCGTTATTGTGAAATTCTAACAAACAGAGAAGAATTGTAGCATAAAATGTGTGAGTTTCTAAAGAAATATTCATCGTCACCGTGGAAGAACATGTAGGGCGTAGCGAAAGACGACCGTTAATTACCCTAGCCCAATTTTTTTCCCCTATCTCAATTATTTTTTCCTCTTAAAAAAAACACATATAATTTTTTTTTTTTTTTTTTTTCCACATAAAAACGGAATGAAAAAAAAAAATTTGGGGTCTTGGGAGGGCCGGGAGGCCCCCCTACCTACGCCCCTGAGAACATGTATGCAGATATGGACAAGAGCTTTTCAAAAGGACATAGTTTGGACTCACATACTTGCTTGGTAAAACTAATAACTGAGCAAACATTGTCTTAATCTGAGACTGTTTTGGAGCATTAAAAGAGAAAAGGCAAAGCATGAGTTTTGCAAAGCAGTCAATTATGCACAAATAAAAACGACTAGGGTCTAAATCTTATTTTATCTTATATATATATATATATATATATATATATATATATTGATAACATTTTATCTTATATTGTTATACTACATAAAGTCATGTTATAAATAGTCAGTAATAAAATATCAAATAATAGCTATTATAATTATTGATGTTAAACGGGCTCGCCCTAGCTCTATAGAGCCAGCCCTTGTGGGCTTCGGGCTAAATGGTCTTGAGGCTAAATGGGTCGGTGTTAAATGGGCTGATATTGGAATCTAACCCTAACCCTAACGGGCTACTATCGGACTACAAGTCAAAAAATTAAAATTTATATATTTAAATTTAAAATTTTAGACTCGAATATATATAACATCTAAGTTTAACATTTTAAGTTAAATTATTCGTCATAAATAAAATTCATGCAAAGTTTCTAATTACATTGCATTAATAAACTTATAAAATTAAATATTTTATGATCTAAATTTTGAAAATACATTAATAATAACTAAAGCTACCCATAATTAACACTTTTTTCTGTAATAGATACTTAACTTGAGCATATATATGTATATATATATATATATATAACATTTAAGTTTAGCATTTAAAGTTAATCTATTCATTATAAAAAATAAAACATGCATAATTTATAATTACATTGCATTAACAAAATTATAAAATTAGATTTATCACCATTTGGAAATACAACTTATATCCTAAATAATCTAATAAAACTATGTGACATTTTCTTATTCACAATAAAAATTGGAAAACTAAATTAAGTAATAAATAAAACAAATAAAAAAGAAGTTTTTCAAGAATTTATAGCTTGTTTAGTAAAGCCAAACTTAAAGATGAAGGAGATGTGAATTTGAAAAATAAATTTATTAGTAATAGGTAATAAAAGTAGATATAAAATATTAGAATTATATTAATTTTTTAAAATAAAAATAGTGGGCTAGCCCGTTTAACCTTCGGGCTAGCTCTAACGGGCTTCGGTTTAAACGGTCTCGGCCTAAAAGGCCCGGATTTAAACGGGCCAAAATAATTCGGCCCTAACCTCTTTTTTTCCGGTTTAAACGCGATCCGGACCAACGGCCGCGACCCATTTAACATCTCTAATTATAATAATGTGAAATGCAATGTGACAAAAATATAGTATTCTTTTGGGGTAAAAGCACTTTACCATCTAAATCATGGTGATTTTTGTAATCTGGATTACACGGATATTGCGATTTATCGTCTTGAGTGTTAGCATAATTGTTCATATAATTGAAAAAAATAAAATCGAATTCGGATCTTGAACTTCATAATTTTCACAATTAATTCATAATCGTGGTACTAACCTTGGCGATCATGTCATTCTTGTTGAAGATAGAAGAAACCGCTTTCTCTCTCTTGGCCTTCGTTAATTCCACAGAGCGATAATTTATTTAGTGATAGATTTTCCAGTTCTCGGTGGGTTCTATTATAAGGCGAGAAAGATCGGTTTTTGAGCGATTATCGCCAAAAATATTCTCGCGGCGGTTCTCTACCCACGTTCTATCAATGTGATAAGGGAGAAAAACTTACGTTCTATTACACTTGACAAATACTTATTTGATATGTATTATTTATTTAAACATATAATTAGATATTTAAAAACTAATAATTAAGAGTAGGTCTCTTATAGCCTGTAGGACCGTCTTACGGATCCGTAAGACGGATCCTACAACCCGCTTGGATCCGGATCCATACACACTTGTTATTTAAAAAAAAATGCTTCAGCTCCACAGGAATTGAACCTGCGTCTGTATAGACAAAGGTGGTATTCTACCACTTAGAGCTTTGTGATGGGTTGGGCTGGGCCAGCCTGGCCCGAGCCCTTCGGGCTTTTGCCAAATTTTGGGTTGGATCGGGCCGGCCCGATTTTGGTCGGGCCGCGAAAATGCTTGGCCCAGCCCATGAATAAAACCTATGTACAAATTTTCGGGCGGCCCGAAAAGTCGAAACTAGCCCGATCCGTCGAGCCATTCGGTAGGGCCAAATAGGCCCCACTTTTTCCGACCTAAATTTTGCCAGCCAGTAGAGAGCCCAAACCTCCTGGTGGTTTTGCCACCTCTACTACTACTACACCACTAGTCTTGTTGTGCAATTTCGGTAAAACAATGTATATAAACTCATTCATAAATACGCCGGTAAATTAAAAAAATTAAAAACGCCTCTAAGTACAAAGGCTAAGAATCGAACCCAAGTTTGTACCATAGGAATGTACTATTCTACCACTAGACCACAAATCGCTTGTTGTGTAGTTTCAATATAACCATGAATATAACGCTATTCATAAACTATTAATTCCCAAAGCTCGTCATATTTATTTTCCTTCTTCACTATAGTATACTCTTAATCTTTGAATGCATTAAAAACATGATACTTTATCTCAATAAATGGATACTTATAAAAATGTTACTTTAAATACATCATATTTATTTTTTATTTTTCTTTTTCTTTTGTTCCTAGTTTGTAAATGTATTAAGAAAATCGATATTTCATCTCAAAAAATGGATACTTTTACTTATAAAAGTGTTACTTTAACTATATCATATTTATTTTTTATTTTTCCTTCTTTCCTAATTTGTGACTATATTAAAAAGCATGATACTTCATCTCAAAAATAGATACTTTAACGTATAAAAGTGTTACTTTAACTCATATATATATATATATATATATATATATATATATATATATATATTGTAATATATTCATAATTTATGACTATATTAAAAAATATGTTACTTTATCTCAAAAAATAAATACTTTTACTTATAAAAGTATTACTTGAACTCTATCATATTTATTATTAATCTTTTTGTGTATTGAATTCATAATATGTGACTATATTAAAAATGTAATACTTTATTTCAAAAAGAGATATTTTTACTTTTAAAACATGATATTTCGTCTCAAAAATATATATTTTTACTCATAAATGTGTTACTTTAACTATGATATATTTATTTTTCCTTCACAATAATGTAATCATAATCTGCGTTTTGCATAAAAAAAATTTGATACTTTAAATCGATCGTTTTCTCATAAAATCAAGCTATTTTTAATCGAGGAAGAAAACCAGAGAAAAAAAAGGCAGTAGGTGACTTTGACCCGTGAACCTGGTCAACAGGATCTGTGGGTCAATAGCATCCGTCTTACGAATTGAGACCCGTAAGACGGTCCTATATGAGTTTTTGTCAATAATTAAATATCTAATTCCAAATTATAAAGCACGTGGGCCACATAAATATTACATTCTCCCACTTGGCCCAAGTGATAGAGTAAGTCTTCATGGTTTAAATAATAAAACGTAATGCGCATAACATAAAGATAACTCTAACATTCATTGGTCAGGTCATAATGTTATAATAAGTATATGCTAATATGGGTCATGGCGGTTCTATGTCATTAGCCCGACATAGTTCCTTCCATGTACCACAATATTAGTTTTCTACTTAAAATAACTCATAACTAAAATATCAATAATGGTCCACATTAATGTCTAAGTCGGACAATATCCTTGTTAAAGTAATGTCAACGTTCATGTATACATCAATGACAAACAGATATCAATTAATTTCGAAATAATACATAAGAGAGCTCAAATTGTCAAATACTTAAAGCATATAATTCTTAAGTTACATTCAAAATGCCCATTCCTTCGACATGTCGAATAAATGTCTTTGGAGGAAATCAGGCAATCCTTTATTCAACGGATCTGCAATCATGACATCGGTGCTGATATGCTCAATTGACACTTTTTTGTTTCTGAACTTCTTCTTTAACGGCAAGGTACTTTAGTTCCATATATTTAGCACCTCTGAAATACTTGTCGTTTTTAGAGAAGAAGATCACATTGCGGAGAATTATCACAAAATTTTCAGGCTTGGAAATATGGTCGACTATTTCAAGTCCCGAAATAAAATTCTCAGAGTTAGCCATTTCCTTGAATTGTGACCTCAAAGCATGCCACAAATTCAACTTCTATAGTAGATGCAACAATGACAGATTGCTTCACATTTTTCCAAGATAATGCTCCCCCAGCTAATAGGAACAAATAACCAAATGTGGATTTTCTAGTATCAACACATCCGGCATAATCCGAATCTGTATAACCAATCGCCTCCGGATGATCGGACCTTAGATAAGTAAGCATATGGTCTTTTGTTCCTTGTAAGTACCTCAAGACTTTCTTTGCGCGCTTTCCAAAGTGATCCATTCATTGATTACTCGATATCGACCAAACATTCCAACAAAGAAAACTAATGTATGGCCTCGTACAAATGTCTCGTGCATACATCAAACTCCCAACAATTGATGCATAAGGAATATCATTCATTTGTTTGCATTCCAATTCATTCTTTGGACATTGCTTTGTAAGTCCAAGCGACTACGATAATCTAGAGGGGTGAATATATTATCTCCATCTTTTCGATTTCGCCCTCTTTTTCGAACAAAACAAGCCAAGACAATAATAAAGGTGCGGGAAGTAAATAACACGCGTCGATTTATAGAGGTTCAACCCACCTAAGGCCTAATCATCTACCACCCCAAGATATCCGGATGAATTTCAAAAAGAAAAAATGATTTTATTAATTACCAAAATTAATACAACACCTTACAACATCACCTTGAAGAGTACCACACTCTTCTACAACACCACCTTTGAGATTACCACAATCTCTCTTGAAGATTACCACAATCTCCAACGGCACCTTGTGAAGATTACCACAATCTTCAACCTTGAAGAACACCAAATTTTTCAACACCTCAATAAGAAGATCACCACAATCTTCTTGCACCTATCACCTAGATCATCCAAGTGTGTTCTTACCACAAGAACACTCACAAGGATATCTTGTGTTGAATGATAACCCAAATTCAAGATTACGACTCGATAATGAATGATACAAATTTGAGTGCAAGTGTAATCAAGAAATAAGCCTAGACCTCAAGATGTGAAAGTGATACGCTTAGGCAAATTACAACAAGAATAATAACAATGAAGAACAAATATGTTTTCTTGAGTGTATATTGTTGTGTTGTTGTATTCTCTCTTATTGTGTTGCTTCAAATCTTCCTCTATTTATAGGAGATGATTGATCATTGATAGGCTCCTCTTGGGAACTGATTTCTACAAAAAAAATTGCAATTAAAAACAATATTATAGCTGTTAGAAATCAACCACATAATTTAGGGAAAAGTTGTCTGTTGCACAACGGTTAGAATTTTGCTATCAAACCATAGGGCGGCCACTGGTCGCGCACTAATATGAGAAATGAAAGAACACAGCAAAATTTACATAGGGTGACCGGTCCAAGGGGGTCCGACCGGTCGCCCTCCATAGGGACCGGTCTCCCTCAACAATTTTTGAGAGACAGTGCGTTCTGTTTCTCTTCAGGTATCGGTCGCCCTTTTGTGCGACCGGTCGACCTCCAAGGTCTTCCAAAACGTCTCGTTACTGTTCCAAAAACAATCTTTCAGACACGGGTTGTCCGATTGAACACGAGACAAAAATATTGTCCAATATTTTATGAAAAATTACCTCAAGAAATACTCCGAGAAATTAGTAAAAATATTTTAAACCTATCGGGAGTATTTTGGACAACATTAGATATATTGTTTTGGTGTAAAAAACACATTAACATAAAATCATCAAAAGTGTTGTCCAATTTTATCTAAAATAAAACTTGAAGAAATACTCCGGAAAATATTAAAACCATTTTAAAACATATAGGAGTATTTGGATAACCTTTAAAAACATTGTTTTGGTATAAAAACAAAATCATCAAAATCATGATAAAACCATTTATCAAACATGCTTAAGACTGAACTTATCTCCCTTTTGAACTGAACGACACTTTATGAGCATTTTTGCATTCTAAATCTCTCTCGAACTTTATTAATGTATGCATTCGAGACAACCCTAATAATCCTTGTGATCTATCCTGAATATTTCTATTCGATCACAAAAGTTGCCTCTCCCATATCCTTCATTTCAAAGTTCTTAGAGAGAAATTTATTGGTTTCATATAATAAATCAAGATCATTAAATCGCAAGCAAGATATCATCAACATACGAATCGGAAAGATAAACTTGCTCCCACCGACTTTTAGATATATACATTGATCAATAGTGTTTTTCTTAAATTAAAAGAAGTGATGGTATCATTGAACTTAAGATACCACCGACGGGAAGCTTGTTTAAGTTCGTATATTGATTTTTTAAGTTTACACACCATATGTTCTTTTCCTTCTATGGAAAAACCTTGAGTTGATCCATATAAACATCTTCTTCCAAATTTCCATTCGTAAATGCGGTTTTCACATCCATTTGGTGTAACTCTAAATCATAATGAGCCACCAAAACCATAATAATTCTAAACAAATCTTTCTTAGAGAATGGTGAAAATGTCTCCTTATAGTCAATACCATTTTTCCGAGTAAAACCTTTGGCAACAAGTCCGGCCTTGTATCATTCGATATTGTCATTTGAGTCGTGCTTGACCTTAAGACCCATTTACACCCGACTCTTTTACAACCTTCAGGCAATTCAACAAGGTCCCAAACTTCATTATATTCCATAGATTTCATTTCATCTTTCATAGCATCAAACCATTTATTAGAATTAACACTTTCAATGGCATGTGAAAATGAAACCGGTCATCATCATTCCTAAGTCAAATTCGACTCTTGTAAATAAATCACATAATCATCGAGATAACAGATCGTCTGTTAGTCCAAGTGGTAACGATAATCTAGAGGGGAGGGTGAATAGATTATGCCGATTTTTTTGCAAATCACCCTCTTTTTCGAAACAACGAGTAAATAACAAGAATGTAAATGCGGAAAATAAACAACACTCGTTGATTTAAAGAGGTTCAACCCACCTAGGGCCTAATTCTCTACCACCCCAAAGTATCTCCTGGGATGGATTTCAAAAAAGAATAAAAAGATTTTATTAATTTACCAAAAATTAATACAACACCTTGAGGATTACCACAACCCTCTTTCACCACCTTGAAGATTACCACAAATCTCTTACAACACCTTGAGGATTACCACAACCCTCTTACAACACCTTTGAAGATTACCACAACCTTCAAACACCTATCACCTAGATCACCCAAGTGTATTCTTACCACAAGAATACTCACAAGGATGTCTTGTGTTGAATGATGACCAAAATCAAGATTACAACTCAATACTGATTGAAACAATATGAGTACAAGTGTAATCAAGAATTGAAAGCCTAGACCTCAAATTTGTGCAAGTGAAAGTGCTTAGGCTAATACAACAAGATATAGAAGTGTTTGCTTTGTTTGCTCTTTTTGCTTGTATTGAGTGTTGTATCTTGTTGCTTGAATGAAGCCTCTATTTATAGAAGAGGACTTGGCTTTCATTTCCGGACATTGGCTCCTCCTTGGGGAGTGATTTCTTTAAAAAGAAACCATTTAAAATGATCAATATAGCTGTTAGAAATCAATCCCACAAAATAGGGAAAAGTCATGCAAAACGCAAATCGGATAGTTTCTTGATAAACATGGGGTTCGACCGGTCGCGCAGAGATAAGATTGAAATTGAATTCTGCGAATTTTTACACGGGGGGACCGGTCGAAGGGGGTACGACCGGTCAGCCGCCCTTAGATGTGACCGGTTGCCGCCGAAGAATTTACAAAAGAGAAAGTCGGAACAAAATCCAACTCCTGTGCAATGCTCGCGGCCGACCGCACCGCCGCCCACCTGGTCGGCCAGTGGCCGCTCGCTGTTTTTCTTACGCCCCATTTTCTTTCTCACCAACTCAGTGCGGGTTGCCCTATAGGCGACCAGGTCGAGCTGAAACAAATGTGTTGTCCAATTTTTTATAGAAAATAAACTCCAAGAAATACTCCGAAAAAATAGTAAAAACATTTTAAGTTGATCGGAAGTATTTAGACAACATTTAGGGACATAGTTTTGGTTTAAAAACTTATTTGAACAAAATCGAACATAATCATCAAAATCATGATAAAAACATTTATCTAACAAACTCCCCCTTTTTGATGATTACAAACCAAAACAATTTTCTTGAGGACGATTTGAAAACCAAATAAAATTTTCGGTTTTACGAGTAAACTATCCGTTAGAAGTATTTCATACAAAGCTCCCCCTATTTATGAGCATATCAACAAACGATTATTATAAGTAAGAAGCACAAGCTATAACAAGCTTATATAGAATGCATCATGAGCTAAGAAGCTCCCCCTGTCACAATACTTATAATCTTTTGCAATTGAGTCCATAATCCAAGCCATGGACTAGGTATTTTTGGCTTTAGAAAGCCATCGCTTATAGCTTTTATTGCGAGCTTTTAATAGCTTCTTTTGGCTAACAAGCCAATGTCCTGTTTCTCCCCCTTTGGAATCATCAAAAAGAGTGTTAGGAAGATAAAAACATCATACAATCATATCAAAGTGCACAAAAAAGACGGTTTATCAACCATTGAGCAATATGTGCTAAATATCCAAGGAAAATGGGAGAAATGTAACATGAAGAGTTCATACGCTCGTTTTGTTTGCCAAAACATGATCTCAATAATAATAGAAGACTTTTGAAAGCAAGAGAATCATGTAAAAGTTGAAATTATCATTGCGATATTTTATCGAATACTTTGTGTGCGTGAAAAATGGAAGAGGTTGTATATAACCTCCGTAGATGGTTCAAGCCAAAAATATTTCAACATCAATTCAAGTCAATCATCATACATAACAACATAACAACCAAGCTCATCATGATCATACGAAAATTACATCAAAAATTTTCAAGTAACTCAAAACTCGAGGTTCAACCCAATTGAGCAAAAGAAGAGAAATCCGTACCATTTGATCGGAAAGAATGAGCCATAATGATGATGATCATGCTATATAATGTCCATGTTGTGTAAAATATGCATGAAAACCATTTTTGAATGAAATTAGAGAGAATTTGGCAAAGGGGACGAAAAATGGCCAAAAAATGTTAAAAAGAAGAATGATGAAGACGAACGTTTAAAAGCCAAAATATAGCTTAGGGCGGCCGGGTCGAGTTGAGGCGACCGGTTGCCCTCAACTCCTTCACCACTCTCTTGTCGCTTTTACCAAAATCCGAATTTTCAACCAAAAATCCGATTTTTTTCGCCCCTAAGTTTTAAAAACGTGTAAAATGCAAACGTAAGCTTCATTCAATATGCATTATGCCTAACCGAGCTCGTATTGATGAAAAAGTCTCGGAAGATAGCGGTTTTGTAAAAATGTCCGCTAATTGATCTTGAGATGGTACAAAAGATATCTCAATTTTACGTTTTGAAACACAATCCCTTAGAAAATGATGTCGAATCTCAATATGTTTAGTACGGTTATGATCAACCGGTTTTTGAGCAATATTTATAGCGGAGATATTATCACAAAAGATAGGAACATTTTCAAAAGAGCATTTGTAATCCGCTAAGGTTTGTTTCATCCAAAGAAGTTGAGTACAACAAAATGCGGCGGAAATATATTCGGCTTCGGCCGTTGAAAGAGAAACACAATTTTGCTTCTTTGAAAACCAAGAAACTAGGCAATCCCCTAAAAATTGACATGATCCGGAAGTACTTTTCCGATCATCAATATTTCCCGCATAATCCGAATCACTATAACCTTTAAGAGAAAAATTTTTATTCTTTGGATAAAATAAACCATATTGAATGGTGCCTTTCAAATATCGAAAAATCCTTTTAACTAAGGCACTCATGTGAGATTCTTTGGGATTGCTTTGAAAACGAGCACATAGGCATACGGCATGAAGAATGTCCGGTCTACTAGCGGTTAAATAAAGTAAACTACCAATCATACCTCGATACTTTGATTCATCCACGGACTTGCCTTTCTCATCTTTTGCCAATTTTGACATTTGTTGCCATAGGAGTAGAGACGGTTCTTCCTTCTTCAATGCCGAACTTTTTCAAAAGTTCTTTTGTATACTTTGATTGCGAAATATAAATACCTTCTTGACATTGCTTAATTTGAAGTCCAAGAAAGTTAAGCTCCCCATCATACTCATCTCGAATTCTCCTTGCATTAACTTAGAAAATTTCTTGCACAAAGAATCATTAGTAGCACCAAAGATAATATCATCAACATATATTTGCACAAGTAAACAATCTTGCCCTTTTTCAAAAACAAAGAGAGTTGTATCAACTTTACCTCTTATAAAACCATTTTGTAAAAGAAAAGAGCTAAGTCTATCATACCATGCACGGGGTGCTTGTTTTAAACCATACAAGGCCTTTCTAAGTTTATAAACATCATTAGGCCTAGAAAATTTTCAAACCCCGGAGGTTGTTTTACATAGACTTCTTCTTGAATAATACCATTTAAGAAGGCGGATTTAACATCCATTTGGTAAAGTTTGAAATTTTTAAAACAAGAATAGGCAAGTAATATACGAATAGCTTCTAAACGTCTTTCTCGGGTGCAAAAGTTTCATCATAGTCAATACCTTCTTCTTGACAATACCCTTGAGCTACTAACCTTACCTTATTTCGAACAATATTGCCTTGATCATCAAGTTTGTTCCTAATACCCATTTTGTACCAATAATGGTTTGAGAAGGAGGACAAGGCACCAATTCCCATACATCATTCCTTTCAAATTGATTCAACTCCTCTTGCATCTCTAGGAACCAATCCTCATCCTCAATAGCCTCTTTAGCATTTTTAGGCTCCTTTTGAGAAATAAGAGCTTTCTCGGCAAATTTTCTCCGAGTCATCACTTTGTCAAGGGATCACCAATAATAAGATCTTTTGGGTGATCTCCTTAAATTTCAATGCAACGGGAAGATCCGAGATATCACCTCTATCTTCTTGAGGACTATTTGAAGTGGACGGTTGATTATTTGATGTAGACGGTTGATCATCAATTTGAACAATTTGTTCAATAATATCCTCTTCATCACTATCATCATTAGGTATTCTTTCAACTCCCGAAGCTTCATTAAATTTGACATGAATGGATTCTTCAACAACTCCACTAGTCTTATTGTAAACCCGATATGCTTTGCTTTTTGTTGAATATCCCATAAATATCCCTTCATCGGCTTTAGGATCATGTTTGTCTAATTGATCCTTGGTATTCAAAATAAAGCATTTACAACCAAATATCTTGAAATAAATAATATTTGGACTTCTACCTTTCCAAAGCTCATATGGAGTTTTATTCATTTTAGGACGAATATAAACTCGATTAATAACATAGCAAGCGGACTTACGGCTTCGGCCCAAAAATATTTTGGAAGTGAGAATTCATTGAGCATGGACCGACTCATTTCTTGTAATGTCCGATTTTTCTGTTCGGCTACTCCATTTTGTTGAGGTGTCCTTGGAGCCGAAAAATTATGAGCATATCCTTTGGTTTCACAAAATACTCTAAATTCACCGTCAAATTCTCCACCTCGATCGCTTGAATAGACTTGATAGTATCTTCTTTTTCATTCTCAATAAGTCTACACAACTTAACAAACTCATTAACGACATCGCTTTTATTGGTAAGAAAAAGAGCCCAAGTATATCTCGAAAAATCATCGACTATAACAAAAGTGTAATGTTTTCCACTTAGACTAGCCGTACCAATGTCCCCGTACAAATCAAGGTGAAGCATTTGTAGGGGTTTGGTTGTGGAAATTTCATTTTTGGGCTTAAAACTACTCTTAACTAATTTGTTCTTTTGACAAGTGTCACATAAGCCAAGATTTTCAAAATTCAATTTAGGTAGTCCTTTCACATGTTGGTTTTTGTAAATATTTTTCAAATTCTTGTATCCAACATGTCCAAGTCGCCTATGCCATAAACTAGTTAAATCATTATTGGCGACTAAACAAGAAACATTTTGACTAACCAAATCACTTGTACAAATTTTGTAAAGATTGCCTTTTCTATTTGCTTCACAAATAATTTCACCATTTTTAAGTATAAGGCATTTTTCTTTATTAAAGGAAACATCATATTTTGAATCACAAAGTTGACTAACACTTTCAAATTAAACTTAAGCCCTTCAACTAATAGAACATTACTAAGAGAGAAATAAGAGTTACCAATTTCTCCATTTCCAAGAATTTTTCCTTTGCCATTGCCGAACATGACCATACCCTCTTCTTGGAGCTTGATGTTGGTAAAACGTTCTCTCCTCCCGGTCATATAGCGTGAACATCCGCTGTCCACGAGCCATTTTGAATCTTCCATTGTGGTTATAGCCCCTATTACCTACAAAAGAATTTCTTTTAGGTACCCTATAATTTTGGGGTCCATGGGGTTAGTCTTGAGATCTTTGGGTCTCCAAACATGTCTTGAGCTATTTCTCAATTTGCAATTATTAGCATAATGTCCAACTTTGCCACAATAAAAACAAGTAGGAGTATTATAATTATTAGCACGTACAAAAGTCGGACCTTGGTTATTTTTCTTAAAAATACTTTGAAATGGCTTATAACCAAGTCCCGATTTGGAATGCTCACCTCTTTGTGCATCTAAAATTTTTGTGACTTTATCCGTACTTATGTTGAAACGATGCACATCATTTTTCAAACATTCAATATCTTTTGTGAGCAATTCCTTTTCGGTTTCAAGAGAATGAATTCTAGTAAGAGTAAGAGCATGAGCTTTGTCAGAGATTCATAAGAGGTAAATAATTTTTTCCTTTTCAACCTTAATCTCCTTATGCTCCTTTTTCAAATTTTTGTATTTAATGATTAAATTTTGAAACTCAATTTGCAATTCATCAAAATCACATTGCAAGTCATCAACTATGGAGGAAGTAGAAGAATTTGAGTGTACCTCATTGTTTTCATCGTCTATAGCCATGAGACCGTGTTCTGTTTCTCCTTCCTCATCGGTTGTTTCGAGTAGTTCATCCCATGTTTTGACTTCCGCATTTAGAGCCTTCTTTTTTGTGAAAGGCTTCCTTTTCTTTTGCTCCTCTTCATCGAGCTTCGGGCAATCGGCAATGAAGTGCCCGGGTTTTCCGCATTTAAAGCAAGCATTATCTCTTGGTTTTCTTGCTTTATTTTTATTCACAAATTTTGCAAATTTTCGAACAAGTGCGGCCGTCTCTCCTCATCATCATCATCATTATCATAGTATGCATTATTAGAAGAAGAAGCAAGACCTTTAGGATTAATTTGCATACCCGATTGATTTGTGGATGGTTTGGAATTTTTCCTCTCCTTGAGATAGACTTCATAGATGAGTAGATTTCCAATAAGCTCATCAAACTTGAGTGTCTCAAGATTTTGTGCCTCCGTGATTGCCGTTACTTTTTCGGACCATGAGCCGGAAGTGCATTTAATACCTTGTCACCTTGTCTTCTTCGGAGATGACTTTGCCGAGGCCACAAGAGGATTGACAATATTGTCAAGCCTTTCCACCATTTTGGAGATGCTTTCGTCATCATACATGTTAAAGTTTTCGAAGTCTTTAACAAGCATGGTCTTTCTTGCTTGCTTGACTTTCTTAGTCCCTTCATAGATTGTCTCCAATTTTTCCCAAATCTCATGTGCCGACCTTATGCCTCTTATGCGATTGTACTCGGTGGTGGTAAGAGAACAATGCAAAATATTTAAGGCCTTACCGTTTAGAGAGAAAGTCTTTTTGTCATTTTCATCAAACTCCTTGAAAGGTTTAGGAGCCAAGGTGCCATCCTCCGATTTCTTTGTTGGTTGATCAACTCCTTCAATGACCACATTCCAAATGTCGAACCCGCACCCTTGTAGGAAGCACTCTATACGGTCTTTCCAAAATGCGTAGTTGTTGTCGTCGAATAATGGTGGCTTATTGGTGGAGGCGTCGGTGGTGAGATGAGCATCATTTGTAGCTATGGATCTTTCCTCTTTACTCGAACGAGCTAGCCAAAGAGTTTGGCTCTTATACCACTTATTAGTCCAAGTGGCTACGATAATCTAGAGGGGTGAATAGATTATGCCGATTTTTCGCAAATCACCCTCTTTTTCGAAACAACGAGTAAATAACAAGAATGTGAATGCGGAAAATAAACAACACTCGTTGATTTAAAGAGGTTCAACCCACCTAGGGCCTAATCCTCTACCACCCCAGTATCTCCGGGATGGATTTCAAAAAAGAAAAAAAGATTTTATTAATTTACCAAAAATTAATACAACACCTTGAGGATTACCACAACCCTCTTTCACCACCTTGAGGATTACCACAACTCTCTTACAACACCTTGAGGATTACCACAACCCTCTTACAACACCTTTGAAGATTACCACAACCTTCAAACACCTATCACCTAGATCACCTAAGTGTATTCTTACCACAAGAATACTCACAAGGATGTCTTGTGTTGAATGATGACCAAAATCAAGATTACAACTCAATACAGATTGAAACAATATGAGTACAAGTGTAATCAAGAATTGAAAGCCTAGACCTCAAATTTGTGCAAGTGAAAGTGCTTAGGCTAATACAACAAAATATAGAAGTGTTTGCTTTGTTTGCTCTTTTTGCTTGTATTGAGTGTTGTATCTTGTTGCTTGAATGAAACCTCTATTTATAGAAGAGGACTTGGCTTTCATTTCCGGACATTGGCTCCTCCTTGGGGAGTGATTTCTTTACGCAAAAGAAACCATTTAAAATGATCAATATAGTCATTAGAAATCAATCCCACAAAATAGGGAAAAGTTGTCAAGCAACGGATAGTTTGTTTGATAAACATGGGGTTCGACCGTCGTGCAGAGATAAGATTGAAATTGAATTATGCGAATTTTTACACAGGGGGACCGTCGAGGGGGGAGTGCGACCGTCGCTTTAGATGTGACCGTTGCCGAAGAATTTACGAAACAGAGAAGTCCGGAACAAAATCCAACTCCCGTGTGCAGGTTGCCCGCTCCGGTCGACCGCGCACCGGTCCGCCCACCTGGTCAACCGGCCGCCCTGCCTGTTTTTCTTACGCCCCATTTTCTCGTTTCTCACCAACTCAGTACGGGTTGCCCTATAGGGCGATCGGTCGAGCTCGAAACAAATGTGTTGTCCAATTTTTTATAGAAAATAAACTCCAAGAAATACTCCGAAAAATAGTAAAAACATTTTAAGTTGATCGGAAGTATTTAGACAACTTTTAGGGACATAGTTTTGGTTTAAAAACTTATTTGAACAAAATCGAACATAATCATCAAAATCATGATAAAAACATTTATCTAACATCGTCTTTGTCTATCAGACCTTCTTAATGCTATCTCTTGTGGTTCATTTACTATAGTAGGTTCATCAATGTTATCTTCATTGTGGGTGACTTGATCATTAATTTTTCCGTTCTTGTCCAACATTACGCTTGTTCAACAACTCGGATGAACAACAACTTTAGAAGAAGTTATAAGCAAATGAATTTGCACCCTAACTTCTTGAGTATCCACTTTTCGTGGTTCTTAACTCCCACTAACTTCACCATTCTCAATGAACATAGTATTTCTAGTTTCAACAATTCTTGTACTATGGTTAGGACAATAAAACTTATACTCTTTGGACTTATCAGGATAACCAATGAAATAACCACTGAATGTCCTAGAACCCAACTTCTTTTCTTATGGATTATTGCTCTTATCTCTCGTTCTGCAACCCCAAATATGCAAATTTGCCTCAAACTAGGTTTCCTACTAGTCCACAGTTCAAAAGGAGTTTTAGGAATCGCTTTACTAGGAACCCTATTTAACAAATACATGGTAGTTTAAGTGCATACACCCACAATGATGTGGGCAATGAAGAATTACTTAGCATAATCTTAACCATGTACAATAGAGTACGACGATTACGCCTTTTTGCTACACCATTTTTTTGTGGTGTACCGACATAGTGTATTGAGCACATATGCTACGTTTTTCAAGGAATTTGGCAAATGGGCGATTCATTATATTTTTCATAATATTAACCACCTCTATCGATCCGATAATTTTCACTTTTCTATCTAGTTGCCTTTCAACCTCATTTACAAATACCTCAAGGGCATTTACTAAATGAGATTTTTCATAATACATGACATATCCATAATGTGAAAATTCATCGATAAAGTGATAAAATATCTTTCTTTTCCAAAGAAGAAAACATAAAAAGTCCCACAAATATTAGTGTGTATAATTTCAAGAAGTTGTGTGCTTCGAGTGGTCCTTTCTTTGTGTGTTTTATTTGTTTTCCTTTAATACGATCCACACAAATACCAAGATCAAGAAAAATCTAAATTCGGAGGATTTCATTCTTTACCAATCTTTCTAATCTTTCTTTAGAAACATGCCCCAAATGTTTATGCCACAAGTAAGCGAGTTTTGATTCACTAAACCACGTTTAGTTCCAACATTATGATGCGAGTTAAAAGAGTCTCGGAAAAAGATTATCAAGCCTAAATTTATATAGACCATCATTAAGAACACGGAACCAATAACAAGACTTAGTTTGAACAAAGTGAAACATCCATAATCGAAATTGAAAGAATATCCAATGTAATCAAGTCGGAAAGAAAAACCAAATTACGAGAAATGAAGGTACATAAAGAGTCTAAAACAATGTTTCTCAACTTGAAGTGCTAAGTCAAGATCCAAGACACCAAGGTGAAATTGGATTTGCTCGCACCATTCGAGAAGTTAAACCCATTATACACCGGAATGATAAAGCATGCGAATGAAGAGAAACATGAATAGGTACTACAATTAAAAGAGTTGATTTATACATTAATGCTTTGATATGACTTAATATAGATTCGATAAGACAATAAATGTACATTAAAGTTCTCATTTGGGTGATCCAACAACGACTATATTAAACATAATAGATGTTAAAAGTTGAGTTCACTTGATTGGTAATTGAATATACTCAAATTAGACATGATCGCAATCTTTGGATATACTAAATACACCGAACCAAGTATATTAATTACCCATGGTTATATTCTTGATTATAAAAATAATTTGATCAACCTTTGGGTGACTCGTAAATATTCTATAATCAATGAATTTCAATATACCCACTACAAAATATCATCATGTCATTTTGATTAATAGCCAAGGGCATATACTGGCTAGGCCATCCTGGGTCTTGCCCAGACCCTTTTTTTTAAAAACAATTAGTGAGAATTTAAAAAAAAAAAAAAGAGTTATAATTTGTATTGTTTTTCTTGGATTTTCTATCCTACCCATCACATTTTTGTGTATCGGCCCATCCTACTAAATTGTCCTGTTCTCGCCCTAGTTAATAGCATCACATAATCATGGGTAATTGAAATTTATTTAATTTAACATCCATAAACACTTTTTAATTTGACTTTGGTGACTAACAAATTATTCATAACATAGACGCAAATTAAATAGTAAATCTACCATACAATAAGATAGACTTTACGGTTAGGCCACTTTGATGACTAACTAACTATCTATCATTATTCAAGTGCACACCTTAGTATTTGAATCACAATTGAAATAATAATCTTATTACATAAAATCAAAAATCATAAAGTGTAACCAGCACTTTCTATTAATGTGCGCGCAATCAGGTGATTTTATACATATAATAAGATTGAGTCATCACCAGACTTTCATGAACATGTTTGGTTAATGCACAGTAGTATGAAAATCATGATGTACATGAGCACTGACAATTAAATACTTGGGCAAACATATGATATCATAATCAAAAAAAGTGAGAATCGTATTTGTAATTCATAATATGAATCAGTACTCATAATTTATAAATCAACATACAGAAATAAAATAGTTCGTGTACTAATGATGCATAAATTTAAACACCATGGTTTATGCTTATATACTTTGATCAAGAGAGAGAAATTAGTTGCATCAGTTGACATACAACGCATAGAATTTGTTGAGTCAGTCTCAATATCTACAAACCCAATTAATATCGGACTTCTACGTGTATAATCGGGAAATCTTGAGCAAAATATTCAGATCTTACAATGCTCACACGAAATTAAATCAACCATCCGATGACATAATAATCATAACCCCAGAACAAAACATTCCGAAATTGAGATAATATAATGCATAAAACATAATTCTCAATTTGTAAATAAGAATCTTAATTGAGAAATCATGAGTTCTTAAACCGAGAGCTCTGGTATTACATGTTAGCATAATTGTTCATATAATCGAGGCTAAATTGCAATTTTAGTCCTGTATCTTTGGGCCAGTGGCATTTTTAGTCCTTTAACTATTAGAGTTGCAGTTTTGGTCCTGGACCATTTTACCCTTATGGCAAAATAGCATTTTTGGTCCTTTATCTTTCGGAAGGAAGCAATAATAGTCCTATAACTTTCGAAAATTAGCAATATCAATCCTTTCATACTATAGCTAATTTCTATAAACCCAAAATTTCATAGATTATGAAAATTTACATTTTCTGACACCTATTTTGTTCGTGGCATTGTTACACCTACTTAGATCCAATCTCTATTCAGAGGTTTTAAATGGATCATGTCAGGTTTCCAGCATATAAACTCAATAGGGCATACTTCTGCAAAATTCTCATAATACTAAATAATTTGATTTTAGACTAAGATTTTGATAAACGGATATAGTCCATCACGACCATATCAGGCCCAACATGCTTCCGTAAAATTAAAATATCCCTTAAAATTCATACCTTCTTTGACCGAAACAGCACCGGGTGAAATGGCTCGCAACACCACCAGCTTGGAAAATTATCGCCCCAGATCTTTTGACAAAACGGCTCACTGCTCAACCTCACCTCGGGAAGATATCCGCAAGTTATCCAACTCCTTCAAAGAATCGCCAAAGACAAATTTGGTTCGTTTCCTACTCTAGGCGTATAAGTAATCTTTAAACGAGATAAATTAATGGAACATTATGAAGACACGTTGAAGCAAAAAGCCCCTTTTTATTAAGAACTTATAGAAATATTTATTACATTAGTAATCTCCTTTTGGGAGGAGAATACTGTTTAGCCTCTCGTAGATGAGGCGTTCACTCGAAAACACATAAAACTTGAAAACTAAAACACTCAAAATATTACAAA
Organism: Rehmannia glutinosa; assembly: GCA_016081115.2. Classification (NCBI taxonomy): domain Eukaryota; kingdom Viridiplantae; phylum Streptophyta; class Magnoliopsida; order Lamiales; family Orobanchaceae; genus Rehmannia; species Rehmannia glutinosa. The sequence goes on along the minus strand of JABTTQ020002263.1, from coordinate 264,724 downwards.
TTTTCTCTCAGACTTTATTATAAGAAAACTAAGGAAAATGTTCGATGTCCTCAGCTTCCTTCAAATCTTGCATTTTATAGATGTAAGTCCGGACTTGAAAGGCGGACTCCAAATCTTGCTGATACTTATGACGCATCGCTACGCCATATCCTCGCATTATTGCCTCGCCACCGGTTTTCTTTTTCTTCCGCGTGACTCAGCCCATGTGAAAGTTATCGGGGAATCTTCTAAAAAGTTGGTTTGCATGGTCCCCGAGGAAAACGCGTTTTGTGAGCTGGGCCCTTGTCTTTTCCAGCTGCCTGGTCTTGTCGGTCGGGTTTGGGTCGAAAACCTTCCCAAACTCGGGTTTCTTCTCGGGGGCATGTTTGATGATCCGGTCGATCCAACGGCCAACATGCGCCATATTACGAATTCCTGGTAAGTTTCTTTGCTTGCCTGGAATCTTGTTTTCCCAGAGAATTCTTCTTTTGGTCTCGAAGAGTTCCTCTGCAAATCCTGTGGTTGATCCAATCATCGAATTTAAAAGGAAAGATCCATTTGCCGAATTTTGGAAGAACTTGAATGGATATTTGACCTTGTCCATTTCAGCTAGACAAACCCAAACACCCCATGCTCGTCTGGTAGAAGCTTCGTCTTCAGAAAATGCTCCTACTAACACTGGTCTTTCTTCCGGTGAAGCCGCTTAATGTATTTTAAAGCATTTCCATCCTATTCTTCTTAGCTTGATGAAATGAAAAGCTTCATTAAAGCCTTTTTTTTGGTTCGTTCAGAGTCGCACTAATAAAATACAGTTCCAAAATATCTCCTCTGGCCAAGTGTGGATTATTGGCCCAGGTCTCGTAAACTGCTTCCCCAGATTGAGTGGCGAATTTATCCCTTCTTTGAATGTTGCTTTAATAATGACTCTTATGGCTCCAATATGAATCCATGAGAGTGTATTTGCAACTTCTCTTTTAACTCTACTTTTGATCTCCTGAATTTCTTTAAAGGGACCAATTGCATCTCGATCAGGTTACCGGTAAACTCCATCGGAATAGCAAATTCTCCGGTTGTTACCCTGTGGATAATTTGGTGTTTTCTGTTACGAAACCCAATTTTATCCAATGTTTTTTCCATAGCTCCAATTGTAAATCCATCATAGACTTGAAGCTTTGGATCTTCCTTCATGATTCTCATAAGAGTTTTATGAGAAACCGTCGTGTGAGAGAGGAATCCCGACATATCCTCCCCGATCTGTCAAGAATTTCTTCTTCACTCGATTCTGAGCCGAGTCACTTCCATCGTCATAATAGATCTCTTCTTCATAGATGCTTTCATCCGAGGGAATATCCTCTAACCGATACGCTGTATTAAATCCACGATAATAGACAACTTCGATTTCTAGTGTGGCTTCGAACTGTCGACTCCTCATTTTTTATTGTATGGGAAATCATTTGAGATATGCCCTCTTGCTCCGCATGTCCAAAGAATTACAATCTTTGAAATTTTCATTAGCTCGTGTGAGCACGCCCGAAAAAGTTCTTCTTCCTGGATTTCTCGTACTTGCTTGGTTAGAACCTCGATGATGAGGCTCTACTTACTGCTTGGTCTTTGGTCTTTGCCCCGATTTATAACCGGGCTTTTTGTTTTGACGAAACCTTCTAGGTCTCCATGAAGACCTGCTTTTTTTTCTTCTTCTTCGGCGGTATGGATGGCTTCGTCCTTCTTTTTCTTGTGTCGCCTTGGTTGACCTCCTACCATGGTTGGGATGTCATTATCCACGCAACATAGAGGAACTCGCTTTGTTAATTCCTCTTAATCACTTGTAATTCCCGTGTCTGTCCGCTTAGTAACACCATTCGGATAACTTGGCCTTTAGGAAAGACATTTTTCTCTCGCCCACGCTTTCTTCCGCTCCATCCTTGTATTCCCGATAAGCATTTCTCTCCGGGGACTCGGAATCTTGGCAATGAATAGTCATGTGCGACTTCCTTTTCTTCAATCTTGGATTTCCACCGGTATTCGGTGAATAACTTGATATATTCGTCAATATGACAAATATCATGTAACTCAAGGCTATAGAGGGCTTGCTTATATCTCTTTCTTTTTTCCTCCTCTAATCCTTCGAAATAACTTTGTGCCAATGAACTGGATTTTGAATAGTTTTGCCATACCATCGACAATTCCTTTAAGTGATTCTCCTGATGTGACCGAACTTTTTGTACTAGCATCGGTCATATCCCAGGCAATCTTCAACGATCCTTCAAGACTCATTTCAAGGAGTAAAACGAATGAATCCTTCGTAAGATCGAGGGTTCCTGCTGAAATTCTCATAGCTGAAGCCCATTCATCAATAAGAACTTCTCTATTTTTAAAATCTGGGATGTCCAGATTTAACATCAACCCATATGGATGTATTGGGTCGAGGTGCGATTTTCCATAAGGCGTCTAATAAACATTCAGCCTTCCGGTAGGTTGTCGAGTTCCCGCAAGAGGGTTTCGACCTCCTATTCCTGAAAGTGGATCACTTTCAGTCGTGAAATCCCCAGCGTGTGGCATCCTCTCGTCCCGAGCTCCATGATTCGAACCCGTACTTTCTTCGACGTTAGGATTAACTGGTGGTGGTGGTGGAATTGGTCTTCCTGCTGGATCATAGGTGACCAATATTCCATCTCCTGTGTTCATCTTTAAATCTACAATTCCTAATCCTGCGAAGGATTCTGCAAGGTCATGTAGATCTTTAAGATTTATCTTTTCCATATCTATCTTTTTTAATTTTTGATGGATTTTCCTTTGATTAGAGCAATGAGTTTCTCCTCATCTGTCATTTTTCGTATAACTTCGGTTGGTTTCCTTTTTGGTGTAAATAGGGTACTGTCACGAAATTTAATTGCTTTTTCCTCCTAAGAACTCGGCTGTCCTCCAGGTTCTTGACTCGTTTTACGAATATCATGAAGGAGTTCAAGAGTTTCCTTCGATATTTCACCATCGTCTCCATCCAGTTCTCGATCCGATGAACTTGTCTTTGGTAGATGAATATGGCGGTTGCCATAATTACGCACCGTCTTCGGATTTCTCTAAGATCTTCGGAGAACTTAGATTTGTCTGCAAGTATCTCGTTCCACTCGGTACTCCATCGGGAATCATTGTTCGATGGGAATTTTCATGAACCGTTTCTTGAAGGTTCATCAAGTGAATATATAGTGCAGTTAAGCATCCGAATCGCCTATAATATTCTCGCTTTCGCATTTTGCATTGCCTTAAGGTTTCCCCGTCGGCTCCCCGCCTTCCTTTTCTTTATGTTGGTATTCCCAATATGAAACCTGGTCTAGGTGTTCTTGTGCATACATCGTCAATATTTGACGATATGTCTGTAAGGGTACATCTCGGACATCGGTCCGATCCATTTTCTTGGAGTAAATTCTCCTCGCCAATTGTTAATTACATAAATATAATAAATATAACTGAACGTTCTTAATAAACCTGGGCTCTGATACCATTTTGAGCAAAATACTTAGTCAAATCAGCCATTAGTATGAAGAAGGGTATAATAGGTATTATGAAAATATGAAATAAACCCGGTGGACCAAATTTGCTGAAACTTGAAACTTACTGGACTAAAATTGCTCAGGTGTAAAACTTAGAGGACCAATTTTGCCAAAACGTTTAAACTTACAGGACTAGTTTTGCGAACTCAATATTTAGAGGACCGAAATTGCAATCCGTCCATAGTTACAGGACCAATTTTGTAATTTACCCTATAATCGAAGAAACAAAATCGAATCCCGGATCTTGAACTTCATAATATTTACAATTAATTCATAATCAGGATACTAACCTTGAGCAGCCATGTCTTTTTTGTTGAAGATGGAAGAAATCGTTTTCTATCTCTTGGCCTTCGTTAATTCCACAGAACGATAATTTATTTAGTGATAGATTTTCCAGTTCTTGGTGGGTTCTATTATAGGCAGAGAGAGGACCGATTTCTTGAGTAATTATCTGCCAAAAACTATTCTGGCAGAAACGATTCTCTACCCAGGTTCTATCAACGTGATAAGGGAGAGAAACCCACGTTCTGTTAAATTGACCAGATACTTATCTGATATGTATTATTTATTTAAACCTATAATTAGATATTTAAAAACTGACAATTAAATATCTAATTCCTAATATAAGGCATGTGGGCTACATAAATATTACATTGAGCACCTAGCATGTGGAAATTTTTGTCATGATTCTATCACATGCATGCTTATTCTTTCTACATTTTTTTGTCAAGTCTATGTTGTTTTATGTGGGAAAAATCATAACTAACTTTTCAACATTAAGTCTTAGAATTGAACACATCAGAAAATTTGGAATTGACCAAAAAATGCACAAATAAGATACTTGCATTATAGAATCCCCCCGAAAAGTCTAACAATTGAGGTGTGCTAAAATAACAAAGTCTTGTTATTCAAATAATAAAGCGTAACAAAAAAAACCTATCTTCCAAAGTAGAGCTGGCAAATGCTCGGGCCGCGTCAGTTGGCCCAAAAATCACTCAGGCCGCTATTTCTCTTAGCCAAACCCAACCCATATCCCATTTCTTTGCATAAAATATATCGGGCTAGTCAGGACTCTTGGGCTGGGCCAAAGTAGACCCAGACCATTTCGGGCCTATATAAATATACTTGTAGATTTTTATATTAGTATAAATGAGAACTGACTTATTTATTTGTTTTTTTTTTTGTGTTAAAATATATAGGCAGTTTGCCAACTATTTTTATGAGGCTCCAACTTTTTGCTTCATATTTTTGTTGAAAACATGGTAAATATTGTAACCACTTCTAGGACCACATCATCATGAGTTTAAGTGCCGAACTTGAGATTTTGAGACTTGAGGCGAACTTTACAAATGTCTAGGTCTAAATTTGAGAGTTTTAATCACTCAACTACTATCTGATTTTCCAAAATTTAATATTCATATCTTTTATCGACGACAATACAATAGTTTCACACCATAGATTCAAAAGATAAGACGATATATAGACAAAATTGTTGGTAAAATATGGAAGGTTTCTATTTCGGGAATGGCTAAGTGTATGAGTGTTTGGCTTAGTCGAGGCCTGAATTGGATTCAGTGTCCGGAAGACGAAAACACCCCGTATACAAGTGTTAACGGTTTCGGCGTACGTCCCTAAGATACAACAACTATTTCAGTTTCGAGTTTACAACACTTTCAAACCCGAAACACAGCGAACTCTAAGTGTTTCTGACTTTCAAGTTGAAGGAGGGAAGTCAATATACTCGAATGCAAAATGACCGGTTTATTTATCTAATGATTTTGTGTGTTTATTCCATCTGCATGGGTCGAGTTTTATAGGCATCAGGTGCCTCGTATGGAAAGAACACATCTTTTGGCTCGAAAAGACAGATTTACACTGAACAGGCGCATCTGTTCAGCCTTTCGCATCGATGCACGACCAGGCGTACGGCCCGTGCGTGTGCCCATGCTCGGATGTGAAAGGATTGACAAAGTTTCGACTTGACGCGCGGACCAGGCGACACGGGCGTGCGTTAGCTCGTGCTCGGATGCTAACGAAGTTCGCCTTGACGCACGACCCGACGCGCGGGCCATGCGTTCGCCCGTGTGCGGATGCGACCACTTCCCAGTTGGAATCCGTTAATTAATTAATTAAAAATTAATTATTTATTTATTTTAAAGGTTTTTGGTCCAAAAGAATAAGGGCCTTGAAGCCCAAGACTAAGCCCACGGCCCGGACCGTGTCGTCTTGCCGAGCCGAGCCGAGCCGACTTGGCCGGCGGGTGGGCATGTGCTTTGAACCAAACCCACAAGACGTGCGGTCCCTCAATCCTTTAAAAACCTGGATGTCCCCATGGGCCCAAACCCATAAGTCCAACTTGGGATATATCAAGTGAGCAAACTTTGCCTCCTTTTCCTATGTGGGATGGAGTATTTCCCTTCACCACATTTTCCATTTTCCATACCATTTTCTTGTATTAAGTGGCTAACTTCTAGCATTAATTTCTCATTCACCCGAAATTGGTTTTGAGAATTTCAAATGCTATTCTCAATTAGTAGAATTTTTACAAAAAATTTAATTCTATTTTTCACTAATGGAAACCAATTAATTATTTGATCAAAATCAGATCAACACCCATTTTACCAAACACAATTCTAACAAAAACAAACCATTCAAAATAATTTAATTATATAAAACTAAAGATGTTATGTTCACAAATTAACGGGTTCTCACTTGTGGCGAAGCTTTGTTAATGGAGTAGGAATTTGGGCACATGGATAGAAATTACATTATTAGGAACTGGAGTATGGTATTAAGTAAAGTCTTCTTGAAGAATAAGGATGATTCATATATAACTTAAGGGGTTGTACTTAGACGCATGTACGATTTCATCATCGCTTAATTAGCTTTTCTACGTACAATCTAACTTGTTTTGAGAAATAAGGATGTTCCATTACGTTGTCTTATGTGTTTGAATTATTTTTATTAAAAAATTACATTTAAAAAAATTATATACAAATGCATGACGTGCAAAGGCGGAGTGAGAAAAAAATTCGAGGTGGGGCAATACACGAAAGTGAGGTGGGCCTAATTGAAAATTAAAAAGAAAAATCATATAAATTATAATTAATATATATATATATATATATATTTAGAAATCTAGTGTAAAATATTTTTTTCAAAAAATGGGGGAGTGGGGGAGGGGAGGTTGGCCCCCCTTGCCTCACGCCTGATGTGACGGCCAGGATTCTCGAGTAGGGGCCCAACTAATATTAATATAATAGAGTTAAGTCGAATTTTTGGTTACTTCTCCATAACAAAAATAGTTTTAACCATGTTTTCTTAGCCATTTTTGGGTTTAAATTTTCACTGTCTTTTTTCCTTTCCAGAGACCGGTCCATAACCCGATACTGAAAAATGTACCACATCAATTTTCTTAAATATAATCACGTACCTCATCAGAAAATACAAGAAGGGTGTGACCGTGTCCAAATGACTAAAAATATGTTTTCAAAACATATGACTATTTTTTATTTTTACGAAACATAAGTGGACAATTTGTTCATTACCATATGTAAAAATTAAAAACAATACATCAAATTTAAAATAAGTATAAATTTTGATTAAGTCATTGTATTAATTCAATCACATCTTAATATTAAAAAATTAATAACAAAATACAGTTACATCAATATACCGAAAGGAACAAATAGAGACACAATAGAATTGTGAAGCCCTCGATTTTTATTCGAACATGTACTTGTTTCACGTATCGTCCTTGTATTAATATGACATCGCTTTGACGGGTAAATATTAATGATAAATATAAATTGCATTTAATTTCTTTTATTTATTACTTGTGATCATAATTATTTATTAATTCTATTTTGCATTAATGATCACTTGATCGATCATCACTATTATTATTTGTGCATCTATTAGTCACCTTAGAATTTTAAGGACTATTTATTTTAGATATTTATACCTTATAGAATTAAGAATTCGATTTAGAATAAGTGATCATGAGACTTATAAGTTATCAAGAAAATCACTAATTATTTTGGAGATTGATATTATTCATCTATTATCATTAATTTTGGGACAATATATATATATATATATATATATTGAGTATTAAGACTAGCATGGATGTCCACATGGGGAGGTAGACAAGGAAGCATTTGACCATTCCATTCAATTATAAAATTTCACCTTTTTCAACTTTTGTTTTATTTATACACCTCCGTTAAATTATATACATTTCCTATCCTTTTATTTTTTTAGACTTCATTTTTTATACACAATTCATCTCACTCAATACAGTTTATACATCATATTACCTCCCAACTCACACAAGACAACAAACAAAACAAAAGAAAAAAAAAAGGTGCTAGTGTGTGCTTGTGAATATTGGACGGCTATAACATGAAAAAGTGGGGAAATCAACTTTTTTTTTCTCCAATTATTACCAATTCATAATTTGACCACCAAAATAATAAAAGTATCCTCCTACTTGCGCCAACTTTCTGTAAGTCCAAGCGGCTACGATAATCTGTCCCAGGGGGTGAATAGATTATCTCCATCTTTTCGATTTCGCCTTCTTTTTAAAACCGAATGCTCAAATACAATAATAAAGGTGCGGAATATAAACAACACACGTCGATTTAAAGAGGTTCAACCCACCTAGGGCCTAATCCTCTACCACCCCAGTATATCCGGGATGGATTTCAAAAAGAAAAAAGATTTTATTAATTTACCACAAATTAATACAACACCAACTTACAACAACACCTTGAAGAGCACCACACTCTTCTTCAACAACACCTTTGGAGATTACCACAATCTCCCTTTGAAGATCACCACAATCTTTCTTCAACGGCACCTTGTGAAGATTACCACAATCTTCAACCTTGAAGAATGCCAAGTTCTTCAACACCACAATAAAAAGATCACCACAATCTTCTTGCACCTATCACCTAGATCATCCAAGTGTGTTCTTACCACAAGAACACTCACAAGGATATCTTGTGTTGAATGATGACCAAAAATCAAGATTACAACTCAATAATGAATAATACAATTTGAGTGCAAAGTGTAATCAAGAAAAGCCTAGACCTCAAAGATGTGAAAGTGATAAGCTAGGCAATTTTACAACAAGAATAATAACAATGGAAGACCAAGTGTTTGCTTGAAGTGTATCTTGTTGTGTTGTATCTCAATTGTTGTATTGGTTGCTCCAAAACTTCCTCTTTTTATAGGAGATGATTGATCAAGCATAGGCTCCTCTTGGGGATTGAAAATCTACAGAAAAATACAATTAAAATCAAGAATATAGCATAGAAATCAATCCCACAATTTAAGGAAATGTGTCTCATCAAACGGTCATATTTTTGCTGTCAATACACAGGGCGACCGGTCGCACGAAATAAGAGAAAATAAGAACACTTTGAAAATTACAACAGGCGGCCGGTCGACGTAGGCCGATCGGTCGACCCCCATCTCAACCGGTCTCCTAACCAAAAATACGAAGGGTTAAGTCTGTTTCAACAATGAAACTTGCAGTGCTGCTGTCGGCACATTTGGCGACCGGTCGACGCCTGAGCGGCCGGTCGACCTACTAGTTTTTACTCCCGTCTCATTTTCTGTTTCTAAAAACATCTTCAGGTACGGGTTGCCCTATAGGGCGACCGGTCGACCACGAGACAGAAATGTTGTCCAATTTTTGTCGAAAATAAAACTCAAGAAATACTCCGAAAATATAGTAAAAACATTTTAAACCGATCGAGAGTATTTAGACAACATTTAGGAACCTGTTATAGGAGTAAAAACTCATTGATAAAAATCCATAAAAGTGTTGTCCATTATTAACAAAAATAGACTAGAGGGAATACTCCAAAAAATATTGAAACCATTTTAAATCATTTAGGAGTATTTGGACAACCTTAAAAACATTGTTTTGGTGATAAAATAAAATCATCAAAATTAAGATAAAAACATGTATCAAACAATCTCCCCCTTTTTGATGATTACAAACCAAAACAATTTTTACACAAACTAAGAGAGCAATTTTAGAAATGATTTTCCGGTAAAAACATTTGACCGTTTGGAAGCAACCAAAATTTCCAAAAATATTAAAGCAACCAAGTAGGAGTAAATATTTTTCAATAATAAGCACAAGCTCCCCCTATCAACAAGCATATCAAGAATAATGTAAAAGCAATTTTCCATAAGCTAAAAGCTTTAGCTTTTACAATTTGTTTAAGAGCTTATAAGCTCCCCCTGTCACAAAACATCATTAATCAATTTTATAAGTCCATCAAGCAACAATTGGACTAAGAACAAATCACAACTTATGGCTTTTATGAGCCATAGCTTATAGCTTTTATGACAAGCTTTTATTAGCTTCTTTGAGCTAATGAGCCAATATCCTGTTTTTCTCCCCCTTTGGAATCATCAAAAAGAATGTTAGGATGGTGAAAACACCATACAATAATATCAAAGCGCAAAGGGACGGTTTAATAACCGTTGAGCAATTAAAGCATAGTAATCCATAAGAGATCCATAAGCTCATTAGTAAGTTGAAAACATGATTTCAAAAAAGATTTTAGGACATTTTGAAGCAAGAGAATCATGTAGAAGTTGGAAGTTTCATTGCGACATTACAACGAACACCTTGTGTGCGTGAAAAATAAAAGAGGTTGTATATAACCTTTGTAAATGGTTCAAGCCAAAAATTTTCATATCATCAATCAACCTCATTCCAAAGCTCAAAAAAGATCATATGCAACAAATGCAACAATAGTTCATCAAGTAAGGAGCTCAAAGTAGATTCTCAAGGGTTCAACCCAATTGAGATAAGCTAAGAATGATCAAGGCATTACAAATGCCAAAAAAATAGAACATCTACCAAGTAATAAGTCATGCCTTACACAATATATGTATCAAATGTCAAAAATTCCAAAGATATCCAATTAAGCAAAAAGGTCAAACCATTAAGAGAAGCACTTTTACCATCAAGTACTTCATACCAATTATCAAACAATGCTTAAGAGTATTTTTACCATCAAATACTCCATCAAAGTCATGATCATCCACAAGTCATTATCAACTTGCAATTTTAACCCTTTAAGAAAAATAAGCAAATATCATTAGTACAAATGAGTTTTACAAAAGTTTATCAAAATACAAAGCAACATTAATGAAAATGCTAGAAAGTAAAGGAGTGGGGTAACATCATTCCTCATCCGAGGAGAAGCAAGATCCGGGAATTAAGTCCTTGATGAATTTCTTTAACTTGCCGATAGACTTTTGCATTTTGGAGGTCTTTTGCTCCAAAGCCTCATACCTCGTCTCATGAAAAGCCCTCATCTCATCAAATTCGGCTTGAGTATACCTCCCTGGCGGTTGAGCACCGGATTACCCTCCCGGATTGCTCGGTTCGCCCTCTTCCGCCAATCTTGCGGCCTCGATGTCATCAAAGAAGTCATTAGGATCGGAGACTCTTGACCTCTTCCTGCCGCCATTTTGGTTGGTCGGATTTCCATGTTCTTGCGCATAGTGACTATTTGGGCGATGTTATCAATGTCAAAGTCGTTTTGAAATACCTCCGAGTTACACTCCACGAAGGTAGTCCCGATTGAATAAGGAGTTTACAAATCCAATTTCCCATAACCAACTTCTTATTACCTTGAGTAATGGACTCGATTAGACATTGAATAAGTATGGCACCAAAGTTAAGTGGTTCCTCCTAGCAATCTTATAAGTCAAAAATAATCCATATTGCTAGGCATCTTTCCCGACTTACCACAAATGCAATATGCGACAATGACCGATAAAATACGATGCTCAAGTGTCATTGCCAACAAAGAATACTTTGGCCATACTCCCAAATACGTCTTAACTTCTTTCATCGACACCCCCAACATTTCATCATTCCAAGTCCCACAAGAGAAATAATCCCAACCACCTTCTCTAACATGTAAAAGCCAAATATCATTGGGAGTCCATCTAAAATGACGACCCTTTATAAGCGAATTAACGGCAATCGGCTTTCTTTCATTATCATATTGCACCCACATATTAGCATAAAAATGTTGGATAATATCATCATCATACAAAACATAAGCATGCTCCCATAGATACATCCAACATTGTTCCTCAAAAAAATCCCCTAATGGTGGGATACTCATTTGTAAATGAGCTAAAACGACACATTTTAGTCCGAGCAATAGATTTACCTCCCATCCCCCGAATCCTCATAGTACCATTCCGCATACTTATTGATGAAATTAAGAGCATTGCGAGAATTTGGAGCTTGAGTAACAAAAGATTTTTTACCTTTCGCCCAACGGCAATTTTCGAGCGAAATTGTTCCGCGAAGCTCGGTAATTTGGGCCCTAGAGAGAATGGGATTTTGAACATCATCACCTTCTTGGGCCACGTTTCTTTGAGTGGCTCGAATATCCCTTTGTTCGGCTTCGTCTCGCCGATTTCTCAAGTACCCTCTCCGCCCTTTCTTCTCTTAGAAGTGGGATTTTGATCGGGGAATTTCTTGGAGGAGCCATATATGTAAGATTCTTGTGAAAATAAGAAGATTTGCAACAAGAATCGTGAAAAATGATGAAGAATTGAAGATTCTAGAGAAAAGGGGATGATTTACGCAGCAGGGGGTTTGGGGGATTTTCTTCGTCTGTTTCAAAATGAAGAACGAACGTTTAAAACCTGAAAAATTGGCACAGGCGACCGGCCGAGGTAGGAGCCGACGGTCGATGTGCGATGGGCGACGGTTGCCCCGCTTGACCGTCCCGGTGATTTTTTCTTTCTCCCGAGTTTTCCAAAATTCGATTTTTTACCCCAAAAGTTTTAAAACTTTGCAAAAATATAGGTTTGGACTATATCCAACAAATATGGGTTACGGGAAAACATATAAACGATAAAATCGAGACTAAACACGTAGTGCCTTTTAAAAGAAAAAAAATGCAAGATCAATTAGGGGCACATAAGGGGTCAAAATGAAATATCTTGAAAGATATGTGCATAAGCATAAAATCGAGTTTAAAGAAAAATACGAGTAGACATACCTCGATGGTTTAAGAAACTTGATGACGTAATAGCCAATGAGTATGCAATATGTATCCTACACAATTCTTAGACAACATTTGCATAGAAAATACAAGTGTAGGGAAGTAATATGAGATATCAAAAAGAGCTTATGCTATAAGATTTCATAAGAGATAGTAAGCCACATAAGTCTAATAAAAATGCTCAAGAGTTTTTAGAAAATCATGCAAGGTCTCTTTTAAAAATTTTGAAACTCATAAATATATAAGAGACCTATATTAAAAATAAATACTTGAAGATACATTTTGCAATTAAGACACAAAAAGTATGCATAGAATTAAAAATAAAATGCATATACAAATGGGGAGATACGGTTTACCAATTGCGCCGTTTCCATGGGTTGTGTCTTTCCCATTGTTGATGATATCTTCCCATTGAGAAGTCACTTTGTTGATGATGACTTCTCCATTTCCAAGATTGGTTACCTTCCCATGGTTGATGGTTTCTTCTTCTTTGAAAATCATCTTGTTGATGATGTCTTTGCAATTTCCAAGGATTGTGTTCTTCCCATTTTTGATTATACGCTCTTCTTGGAAATTTGCTTTGTTGAGAGTAGTTTCTTCTTCTTTGATCAAATGAAACGTTCATTTGATGTTTTCTTGGTGGCATGAATTTTCTCCGATTTTTGCTTTGCGGTACCTAATAGCACATTGTTTTGTGGTACCCTCATGTGTTTGGGTCCTTTAAGATTAGCTTTGAGACTTTTAGGTCTCCAACAATATTTAGAGCTATTTCTAGCCCGACAAGAATTAGCCGTATGACCCTTTTTGCCACAATAAAAACAAGTAATAATTCTAGAAGCATAATGACCAATATGCATAGTGACTTGATCCTTTTTCATATGATTAACAACATTAGGCTTATGATCAAGTCCTTTATCACAATTATGAATATCAACAATATTGGACATTTTATTGGTACTCAAGTTGGATTTTAATAAATCCTTTTTCATGCAATCAATATTCTCAACAAGAGTACTATTTTCTATTTCAAGGTTTCTAACCTTATCAAGAGTGGTGGTGTGAGCACATGATAGTGATTCATAGGAAGTAAATAAACTATCCTTATCATTTTTCAAAATATTGAATTCCTTTTTCAAATTTTTGTGCTTAACAAGCAAGCTTTGGAATTCATCTTGAAGATCATCAAAATCATTTTGCAAATCACTATAATCATTTTGAATAACAATATCATAAGAAGTAGAGGGGCTTAAGACATACCTCATTTTCTTCTTCAATGCCCATAAAGCAATGTTCAACTTCTTCATAGTTGGAAGTTGTAAGAGGCTTGTTCCTTAGATTTGACATTGTATCCCTTTGAGAAGTAGATGCTTTTGTTTGACTCCTTTCATTTGCAAATACTCCATAGATGGCTTCTAATTTTTGCCATACTTCATGTGCCGATGGAATTCTATAATATGTTCATATTCCAAATTAGTAAATGAACAATACAAAATATTAAGAGCTTTACCATTTATGGAGATGATTTTCTTCTCTTCATCATTGAGCTTTTTGAAGCCTTTTGAGGTGTGTGGTGTATCTTTCGTCGGAATGGATTCTCCATTAATGACGGTGTTCCAAATGTCGAACCCGCAACCTTGTAGATAGCATTCCATTCTTTCTTTCCAGAAATTAAAATTCTTGGAATCAAATAGTGGTGGCTTGTGGTGGAGTGTCGGATAGATGAGCTTCATTCGTAGCCGACGATCGTTCCTCTTCACTCGCGATGTGAAATGAGCTTGCCAAAGAGTTTGGCTTTGATACCACTTGTAAGTCCAAGCGCTACGATAATCTAGAGGGGTGAATAGACTATCTCCATCTTTTCGATTTTTTATTTTAACGAAACATAAGTGGACAATTTGTTCATTACCATATGTAAAAATTAAAAACAATACATCAAATTTAAAATAAGTATAAATTTTGATTAAGTCATTGTATTAATTCAATCACATCTTAATATTAAAAAATTAATAACAAAATACAGTTACATCAATATACCGAAAGGAACAAATAGAGACACAATAGAATTGTGAAGCCCTCGATTTTTATTCGAACATGTACTTGTTTCACGTATCGTCCTTGTATTAATATGACATCGCTTTGACGGGTAAATATTAATGATAAATATAAATTGCATTTAATTTCTTTTATTTATTACTTGTGATCATAATTATTTATTAATTCTATTTTGCATTAATGATCACTTGATCGATCATCACTATTATTATTTGTGCATCTATTAGTCACCTTAGAATTTTAAGGACTATTTATTTTAGAGATTTATACCTTATAGAATTAAGAATTCGATTTAGAATAAGTGATCATGAGACTTATAAGTTATCAAGAAAATCACTAATTATTTTGGAGATTGATATTATTCATCTATTATCATTAATTTTGGGACAAAATATATATATATATATATATATATATTTTGAGTATTAAGACTAGCATGGATGTCCACATGGGGAGGTAGACAAGGAAGCATTTGACCATTCCATTCAATTATAAAATTTCACCTTTTTCAACTTTTGTTTTATTTATACACCTCCGTTAAATTATATACATTTCCTATCCTTTTATTTTTTAGACTTCATTTTTATACACAATTCATCTCACTCAATACACTTTATACATCATATTACCTCCCAACTCACACAAGACAACAAACAAAACAAAAGAAAAAAAAGGTGCTAGTGTGTGCTTGTGAATATTGACGGCTATAACATGAAAAAGTGGGGAAATCAACTTTTTTTTCTCCAATTATTACCAATTCATAATTTGACCACCAAAATAATAAAAGTATCCTCCTACTTGCGCCCAACTTTCTCAAGTCCAGCGGCTACGATAATCTAGAGGGGGTGAATAGATTATCTCCATCTTTTTCGATTTCGCCTTTTTTTAAAACCGAATGCTCAAATACAATAATAAAGGTGCGGAATATAAACAACACACGTTGATTTAAAGAGGTTCAACCCACCTAGGGCCTAATCCTCTACCACCCCAATATATCCGGGATGGATTTCAAAAAGAAAAAGATTTTATTAATTTACCACAAATTAATACAACACCAACTTACAACAACACCTTGAAGAGCACCACACTCTTCTTCAACAACACCTTTGGAGATTACCACAATCTCCCTTTGAAGATCACCACAATCTTTCTTCAACGGCACCTTGTGAAGATTACCACAATCTTCAACCTTGAAGAATGCCAAGTTCTTCAACACCACAATAAAAAGATCACCACAATCTTCTTGCCCCTATCACCTAGATCATCCAAGTGTGTTCTTACCACAAGAACACTCACAAGGATATCTTGTGTTGAATGATGACCAAAAATCAAGATTACAACTCAATAATGAATAATACAATTTGAGTGCAAAGTGTAATCAAGAAAAGCCTAGACCTCAAAGATGTGAAAGTGATAAGCTAGGCAATTTTACAACAAGAATAATAATAATGGAAGACCAAGTGTTTGCTTGAAGTGTATCTTGTTGTGTTGTATCTCAATTGTTGTATTGGTTGCTCCAAAACTTCCTCTATTTATAGGAGATGATTGATCAAGCATAGGCTCTCTTGGGGATTGAAAATCTACAGAAAATACAATTAAAATCAAGAATATAGTGTTAGAAATCAATCCCACAATTTAAGGAAATGTGTCTATTGTCAAACGGTCATATTTTTTTTGTCATACATACGGGGCGGCCGGTCGCACGAAAATAAGAGAAAATAAGAACACTTTGAAAATTACAACAGGGCGACCGGTCGACGTAGACTTCGACCGGTCGACCCCTGTCTCAACCGGTCTCCCTAACCAAAAATACGAAGGGGTTAAGTCTGTTTCAACAATGAAACTTGCAGTCTGTCGACGACTGGGCGACGGCCGGTCGGACTCGACGCCTTGATGACCAGGCGACCTACTAGTTTTTACTCCGTCTCATTTTCTGTTTGTAAAAACATCTTCAGGTACGGGTTGCCCTATAGGGCGACCGGTCGACCACGAGACAGAAATGTTGTCCAATTTTTGTCGAAAATAAAACTCAAGAAATACTCCGAAAATATAGTAAAAACATTTTAAACCGATCGAGAGTATTTAGACAATATTTAGGAACCTGTTATAGGAGTAAAAACTCATTGATATAAAATCCATAAAAGTGTTGTCCATTATTAACAAAAATAGACTAGAGGGAATACTCCGAAAAATATTGAAACCATTTTAAATCATTTAGGAGTATTTGGACAACCTTTAAAAACATTGTTTTGGTGATAAAATAAAATCATCAAAATTAAGATAAAAACATGTATCAAACACTTTCGGCCATAGCAAGATTGGGGGGAATAATTTCATTTTTTTTCCTCCAACTTTACTTTACATAATTATTAAATAAATAAAAAAATATATTTCTTACCTTATTTTCGGCCAACATGGTTTCAAGAGAGGACAAAATTCATTTTCATCCTATCACTCTTCTAATCCTCTCATTTTCCAACACTTAACAAAATTCAAGAAATCCTTCACTTCTACTAGCAATAATTCGAACCTACCACTCCAAAGGTAAGAAAAATTTCTTTTTCAATCCATTTTTGATATCACCTAACTCATCTCTTCCACCACCTAATTTAAGTTTGATTTTTGATTTTGATGTATACTTAGAAGACCATTTGAAGATATTAAGAGACTTGAGGTCATCTAGAAGGAGAAATTGTGAAGAAGTTGGACTATAAGGTAAGAAATGGGATTTTAGTACATTTTCTCCTTCTCTTTCTATTTTCTAAATTTTGGCACTCTATTTTCATTTTTGGAGTTTTAGGGGCTGACCTTGAAGGTTGTTATTAAAGGTGACCAAAATCTTACAATCTGAAGCCATTACTAGTCACACTTTACTCACTACACAAGGTAAGTGTAGTATTTTCAATTTCTCACCATCTTCTTCTTCTCCTTAAATTTTTAACCTCATTTTTTCTAACTCCTATATTTTTTTTTGATATTCCTTGACTTAGGGGCTGACCTAAGTCACTACTTCATCAAGAGTGATTTATTCCATTTTTTCACCAACAAATCAATCTTTAAGGTGGGTGGAAAAATCCTTTCAACTTCTGGTGTTTGACTTAGAAATGCATGTAGTATTTTGATTTTGAGCACTTGATATATATATTATGTATTGCATGCTATTTTCTTGTATCAAGTTGGAAAAATTCTCAATTGTTGCTCAAAAATGCGATTTATCGAAAAATAGGGCATACATGTACACTTTATTATTATGCTTGATGAAATTTTTTATGAGAAGGATATGTATGTGTATGACTCTTAAAATCTATGTTTTGAATGATTTATAACCTGGACAAGTCGAGCATAATTGATTAAATTTCAACTTTTGGACTTAAAATACAAAAATGGAAAGTTGGTGGACTTAATTGCAAGAAAATAAAACTTAAGGGACCCCTCTGTAATTTTCGATTTTTGGGACTGAACTCAGGTTCAAAAATTATGTTTTGACATTTTAATAAATTTTTAAGAGTTTTTAGATAAATAAAATCAACCCTTAAAAGCCCAAGGACTAGATTGTAAAATTTTAGAAGTTTAAGGGTTATTTTGTAATTTTCGAAACTGTACCAGACCCTAATTTTAAAATTTGAAATTTTAACTCTTAAGGGACTGGAAATAACATATTTTAAGTTTATTCCAAAAATCCAAGTGTTTAGAGCTTGGAAAGTAATTTTATAAAAATTGAGGGACCAAATTGAAAAAAATTAAACTTGAGGACCAAAATACAATTTCCAAGACTTATGCAGTCCATAAACAAGGGTTGTTTTGGGATGAGGAACTTGCAGCACAAATTGAACAGGGTCAAGCACAGACTCAAGAGTTGGAATTACCAGACATTTGGTAATGTTCTTGATCGGGTTAGATTGGCAGATGATGCAGTTGTTGTGGCTCAGGCTGCGTATGACAATGATCCTTCTCCGACTCATCGGGCTGAGCTACATCGTTGTGTGGCTGAGTATGAGCTACGTTTAAAAATGGAGGAGGATTTTTGGCGCCAGAAAGCTGCAGTTAAGTGGGCAGTTGAGGGGGAGCGCAATACTAAGTTCTTCCATGGGTTTGTTAAACAGGAGAGGTGTCGCGCAAGGATCCACTCAATTGATGAAGATGGGGTGACGATCACACATGATTCTGAGATTCGGAAGTCGGCTGTCCAGTTTTTTCAGTCCCTAATGACTTCTGACTTGGAGTATCTGACCACTCCCGTCGATGAGTTCTTCCCTCGGCTTCCTGATTCCGTTGATTTGGAGGACTTTGTGCTTTATCCGACGGCTCGGGAGGTCCGTGATGCGGTTTTTGGATTGATCCGTCTAGTGTTTCGGGGCCTGATGGATATTCATCGTTGTTCTTTCAAAGACTGTTGGGATTTCGTCAGACCAGATATTGAGGATGCCGTGATTGATTTCTTCTCGGGAAATCTCATGCCGTCTGCGTTCACAGCTACCTCCATAGTTCTCATTCCGAAAGTTCCTCACCCTCGGAAGTGGGATCGAGTTTAATAGTGCTTTGTGCGTGACGAATAAGATTATCTCAAAGATTATGAATGCACGATTGGTCTTGATTCTCGCCTTGATTATTTCACCGAATCGTGAGTGGCTTCACCCCGGACGTGTTATCTCGGATAACATTTTGCTTGCGCATGAGCTTATCCATAATATCAACATTGCGATGAAGGTTCCTAATGTGGTGATGAAGTTGGATATGGCTAAAGCTTATGATAAGTGCGATGGGCTTTCTTGTATCTTTGCCATGATTCATATGGGCTTCCCGTTCGGTGGATTGATATGATAGGCGATTGTATTGAGCATTGCGGCTTCTGCATTACGGTTAATGGTAGCCCTTCTCGGATATTTTCCTTCGACTCGAGGATCAAGCGCGGGGATCCTCTATCGCCGCTTTGTTTGTCTGGCGGTGGAGTATTTATCCAGAAACTTAGATTCCATTATTAAACGACACCAACATATGATTTATCGGACTGTTGGGTTTTCGATTCGCATTTGCCTATGCTAATGATGTGGTTATCTTCACTAGTAGGCGTCGAGGATGGTCTTGTTACGCTTAGACACTTTCTCGAGCACTATTCTGCGCTCTACTTACGTCACCGATTAGTGTTCGAAAAGTAGATTCTTTCCGCCCCACGATATGTGGACGGATGGGAGCACATGGTGCATCTTGACAAAGCTTTGTCCGCGATGAATTGCCGATGACTTATTTGGGTGTCCCTTTGTTTAAGGGGAAAATGAAGAAAGAGTTTTTCCTCCCGGTGATTCGGGGGATGTTGGATAAAGTTGTTCTTTGGGTGGTCGCCAACCGTCGTCCTTTGGTGGTAGACTCGCCCTTATTCAAGCACGCTAATGGTCACTCCGTTGCATATTCTTCAAGTCATGCGGCCGCCAAAGACGTTTTACATCGATTGGAGCGGATCATGGCTAGATTCTTCCGGGATCCTATGCGGGACAAAAGAAGACTCATTGGATCGATTGGGATAGTATTCGCCATCCTATTTAAAGAGTGGTTTGGGATTGCGCCGACTTTCGATATTGCCGACGCCTTCGATTCTGAGTTGTGGTGGAGGTTACGCGAGGGCCATTCGTTGTGGGCTCGATTCTTGATCGCAGCAAGTATTGTTACAATGGGCTTGTCTCCTCAGAGAACCCCTGTAACAAATAATGATAGTCATCGATGGAGCGATTGAGGCGGTCGGTATTCGGGCCCAAGAGCGGATTTTTTGGTCTATCGCGGTGGTAGCGGGTCGATTTCTCGGATGATATTTGGTTTGGGCATAGGCCGCTTATGGATTATTGTTTGGATCGGCCGTTGGGACATATGACGGTGGATTGGTTCATTCGTGATGGTGTGTGGGATCGGGATAGATTGTATCGTTTTGGTCTCCGGATGTGGGCTTCATGCGAGTCTCATTGAGGATATATCCGAGGGTTCCGATTCTTTTGGGGCCGAGAGGATATTATGTGGTGGATGCTTACCTCTCATGGTGGGTTTTTGATGTCTTACTCGCTGGATTCTATCCGGAAAGAAATCCTCGAACCTTCTCATGCTGGTGCCATTTGGAACGATGCTCTCATTCCTACTATTTCTATTTTTCTTTGGCGTCTCCTTCGTGTCGTCTCCCCGTGGATATCAAGCTTCAAGCACGTGGCACTTCCCTTGCTTCACGTTCGTTTCGTTGTTGCTTGCATAATACACATTCTTCTCCCCAGGTTGAATCTATCCCTCACCTCTTTTTGATGAATGATACTGTTCAATCCGTGTGGAATCACTTTGTTCCTTGGTTTGACACTACACTTCCACACACCACTGACATGATATTGTTCCCCACATTTTGGAGGAATCGCACACATAGATCACACACGAGGCACTTGAGTTTCCTGGTTCCTTGCTTGATTTTATGGTTTGTTTGGACGGAAAGGAATAGTGTCAAGCATCGACACCTTCCTTTCTTGGCATCTCACATTATTTGGCAGGTGGAGTGGTATCTCTGGATTCTTGTTTCAGGTCGGCGTTTGAGCCCCTCGGATTGTTCTGGCTGCTTCCCTACAGTGAGTTTTTTGCAGGGGAGTGATCCATCACAGGTTCCACGCAGGCCGATGATGGTAATTTGGCGAGCACCTCAGTCTCCTCAGATCAAGCTGAACACGGATGGTTCATTTGATCGGGACACATTGATAGCTGGTGGCGGGGGATTGATACGAGATCATTCGGGCAGACTCATGTTGGCGTTTCATAGTTCATTCCAGGCGGTGTCTAGCTTTCATGCCGAGCTACTAGCACTGGAGATGGGACTGCAGCATGCCCGACAGTTTTCATTGCAGATTTGGATCGAGTTGGACGCAGCGGCGGTGGTCACCACGATCACATCTGGTTGCCTTGGCTCTTGGCAGGTTCAGCATACACTGATTCGCATTCGGAACATGCTGAGGGACCTTCAGTATTCGATTTCCCACATACATAGAGAGGGGAATCGACCAGCAGATCATCTAGCGGAGTTGGGAGCTGCTGCCCTTGGCAGTCATATTGTTTATGAGGGCACGACTTCTCACCACCTTCTAGCGCTCATTCGGATGGACCAGCTGGGATATCCGAGCTTTAGATTTTGATTGCGCATTAGTTCTCCGTGTATTTTTTTAGATATCTCATTATGATAGTCGGTATAGATGTCGTAGTGATAGTTTTCTTGCTTTTTATTTTCTCCCCATGACGGGACATGACATTGTATGATACTTTGATTATTTGATCTACGGTGGGGGATCACGCCTCAATCCCCCACCCCGGGGTGTTATTTAGAAAGAAAAAAAAAAAAAAAGGCAATTATTTCAAAATGGGACAAAAATGAGATTTTCAAAAGTTAAGGGACCTATATTTGCTTCTTTTAAAAACTACTTTTGTCCCAATATCCCACTGACCTTAGTGACATTTTACAACTGGAATCACATTAAAAGCCCTTCCAGTTTGTAAGTTCCAATTATTTTAAACTTAGAGCCCGAAATGACAATTTTAACAAATTTGGGGCCAATGTGAGAATTTTATAAAAACTCGACCTCAAAACTTTAAAAACCTGAATCTCTGAACAATTTAGAGAATTTAGGAACTGACCTCATAATTTTTCAAGGTCGGGACATTTACGTATTCAATTTTTAACCTCAAAAGTATTGATTTTTACTAAACGGGGCTAATTGTAAATTTTCCTTTTACAAGGACCTAACTCAAATTATTTCTCTTTTAAAGAAACAGCCCTGGACCCTCTGACTTTTAATCATGATATAAAAGATTTTATTTTCTTGAAACATCTTGACTTATCGGATCGTCTTGACCGATCAATACGCGATCGCGGGGCGACTTTCTCGTCTTGTGATTTCGATTCTATAATGGGACTTATGTTCCACCTAATCTTTCAAGATATCGAAGAGTGTTTATCCTCCGATAATTATCTTCATCCAAATAACTCCACCAACGCCATAATTGCCACTCGCGATTTTCGAAACTTTTCCTGAACTGCTTCCTCGAATCAATAATACTCGATTACCTGGTTGACTACCTGAACTTGTATTTACTTTCCTGCCTGAGTCAACTTGGTGTGTCGAGCTCACAGTCGAAATGGATACGTCGGGGATGGAACCGGGCAGCTCGACTGTGGATTTTGTCTTCGCCTATGGAGAGATAAGGTGACAGATCTTGGACCATCTTGAACGGGGAGTTACAAGGAAGAACGAAGGAATCGTTGCCCCGATCCACACAATTCCGGAGTTAGTCGGACCCGATTGGTTGGCGCTACAAATCCGTACACAACTGCTACTTGTATTGCATTGGTTGGCGCTACAAATCCGTACGCAACCTTTACACGTTTGCATAGGATTGGCGTTACATTAAGTACGCAATCCTACCTGTCTTGCCTGAATCATAGTGCTTGTGTGACCACGAACTATTTCTTAAACTGTATAAATATATTACTTAATATATATTTATCACGACGCTTGTGGACTATGTGTGAAAACATGCATCATACCTCACGCGTTTTCATACAACTGTTTTCTCGCATTAACTATATACATCGCCACACTCTCACACGATCACCCCATCAACTGAGATTTATGTCTCACCCCTCCTGTTTTCTAACCTTTAGATGAGGAGTACGTTGAAGACGTCGAACCTACCACGGATCGAATCTCGTGCTCACTTTGTCGTCTTAGTTCCTATAATCATTGATGTCGGCGACATTTTCTTTGCTTTTGTTATTGTTGAACTCCTTCGTTCGCTTTTAGTTTGACCGTAAGTTTAAATTCGGATATTTTTATGGATTGTATTCCGATATTGTCGGACCTTGAGATGTAATTCGTACTCGTGTGTATTTTATTCCGCTGCATTAGACTCTATTTCACTTGGAGTTTTGTATCATTGGTTTAGATCATTGAATTATTTCTATTTAAGTGATTGATCGTCGTCGCGTCGCGTTTGGGGCGTGACAAGAATAATGCAAAAATTCAGTTAAAGTTTATGGCGGAACTTAAAAATCTACAAAATTTTTAAAAAAATGGGCAAATTGACCAAAACTCATATTTCTCATGATTCACAAATGAAAGCAAAAAAGAAGAATGCAAGATAACTTAAGACTTTTTTTCTATTTTTCTATTTTTTTATTTATTTTAAAATTAAAAAGTGATAGGATCAAAATACACCTACTTTTTTGTCAAAATTTGAGGGGGGCCCTGCCCATGAATGGCTTTGCCCCCCCAACCAGTGGCTTAGCCCCCCGCCACCACAAATTGTGGGATGGAGGTAAGGGGTTCAAATCCTCGCTCCATCAAATTGTTTGTGGGGTGGAGGTCGAGGGTTCATATCCTGCTCCCATCAAATTGCTCCCAGGGCATATGCGAGCCGTGAAGATTTGGTGGGAACTCATCTTGAATAGCATCCGTGTGGGTTCGATTCGGGAGAGATCGTTATTAGTAGATTGGGGGTCGAATATAATTGTTCTCTTTACCTGGGAGGATCTGGTTGTACGTCGCCACCCCCGCCGAACAACGCCAGATCGTGCATCCAGCGTTTACCTTTGGCGGCAATGAGGAGCGGAGCGTTGTCCTCGGATAGTCGGCGTAGTTCGCAGGAAGGCTTTATCAAAAAAAAATGAATGGCTTTGCCCCTGCCTATACCCGATGACGTGTATATGTAACGTGCAATAGCAGATTTTGGAAAGGATTTTTACTCACATCGTGTGAGTATACGAGTGACATGTGACTTATAAGTACGTACCTCACGTCTTTTCAGGACAAAACTATGAGAACAATCAAAAGGTATATTATCTATTGAGAACATTTTATCCACCATACATGCAAAACCAATTTGCGCACCCAATTTATCCACTAGAGATGGTCAAACGAGATCCATTATGATTTTAATTAGCCTTTATTTATTGACTATAATAATTTGAATGCAAACCGAAGGAATTGAATACGACTAACCCAATTTGATATATAAAAAAAATCCAATAATTCACTCGATCTTCTTCGTTAGCTTAGAAATGAATATTGGGTAGGAGAAGTAGAGCATGAAGACGCGAAATCCAAGGTCCATAAAGACGTGCATAATCTTCCGTTGTCAACAACGACTTTTGGAAAAACGCATTATTCTGTTGGTGCCATTTGTTTGCATGTGGCCCGAGGAATACTTTAAGTTCGAGGTTGGTCGGAAAACTAGCAAACGTATTTAGTTATTTACGTTAGTATAATAACATTCAACGTTGTTACGTTATATATGACTAACTGATTTATTAGAATCAAAGAAACTTCATAAATCGAATAACAACGACAACCCAAAGATCATTATTTGTGCCAGAAGAAACAAGTTGTGAAAATATATCATGCTAACAACTTGACTTAAATCATGGAAATATTTTTATTTTTTGAGAAAGTGTGATATTTCTATAAAATATTGAATTCTATATGTATAATTTTAATAAACATTAATGTGACAAAATCTTCCCTTTTTTCTTCAATTAAATTATTTATTCTGATTCATACATTGTACTAATTAATTATATCTTTTTGCAATATATATATATATACACATATAAATTTACTAGATATTATAATTTTTGTATCGAAATTCTCCAGAATTAATTGTAAATCTAATGTTGTAATTTGGTATTTTGTATCGAAAGGGTAAGAAAAGAAGGAACCCACTTATTTACTTGAATCGTGAATTTTTAAGGTGAATTGTTATATATACATATATATATATATATATATATATATATATGAGATTTAATCTACCAATTTTTTTTCCAAACTAATCTAAAGGGAAAATACTTTTTTGGGTCCTATAACTTGAACTACTTGGAGATTATAGTCACCTTTAGTTTTGCTTAAATATCTTTCAAAATTTTGGACACTTTAGTCCGATTTTGTGTTTTTAAATGTAATTGCTAACTAGGACCGATTGGTGCACATGTATCTAAGAAACTTAAGAATTCTGGTGATTTGATGCAAATATTGACATTTAAAACCACAAAAAAATAACACAAAAAATTTGGGAATTTCAATACTTTTGTGGCAATTTTTGCACCAAGTTGCACCTGACCAGTCATAGTCAATAGTTTCTGACAAAATTACACAATTTTGATCAAAATAAGACTAAATATCAAATTTTAAAAAAATATTTACACTAAATTTTAAAGGTATAACTACTTAGATAACTAAATCTCAAAATAGTTCATGTACCGACTTAATATCATGAATATGAAATAATTAAACAAACAGAATCAGGCAAAGTCAATAGATAGAGAAAAAGTGTCCCCGTAAAGAACACTTTATTAGTTTACAAGAAACAATAAGATACATACTAATTAATTGATTATATTGAGCTTAACTAACAGTTAATCAATAATCATGTAATGTGAAGGACACGTTAATTAACTCTTCATTTTCTTGGAGAAATCAAAGTCCTCTGCCTGAAATCTCTGTTTATAAATAGTTTTGAAGCTCAATTAATGATAGCAGGGTTCGTTGTACGGAAAGGTCTTATGATGAAGCTAATGCTGCCTGCTAAAATGGTAATCCATTTCTCGTCTTTTCATATAATAGAAATTAAGAATGTATGAATAAATACTAATTGAAAATGGTTTATGTATTTGCAGGATTATGTAATAATGGTGGTGTTGTTAATGTGCATGGGTTCTTGTGCACTTGGAGCAACAACTATTTTCAATGTGATGAATTATGGAGCTGTTGGAAATGGAAGAACAGATGATTCACAAGTAATTATCATCCCTGATCTTATGTAAATTTTTTCAATTAATTAGTAAGCATAGATTTAGATAATTTAATTTTTTTTTGTAGCTTTTGTAATTTGTTAATATTAGGAAGACAAAATTTTAATAAAGCACATGTTGGCTTTTGTTTCCATCTAGTTGAGAAAGCATTTTTCCTTTTCCTTTTTCGTTTTTCTTTTTTCAAGTAGTATTAGAGAATATCCATCACTATGTCAAAACTTGCGTCGACCATTTTAAAGATGCGGAGCAATTATGAACCAGATATCGCTTAACACTGCAGCTGCACTGATTTTTTTACATTTTAAATTAATTATTTTAGTGTAATAAAATATTATGGAATATTCTTTTAAGGCAAAAACTTGCGTGAGACAGGTCTCACGGGATTTAGATCCGTGAGACGGAGCTCTTACACAAAGTTTTAAATGTTTTTTTTTTCAGATTTTATTTTTCTTAGGGTTTATATTTATTTTTTTAGGGTTTATTTTGTTTCTTGGGCTTATATTTAATTAATTTGGGTTTTTAGGATTTTTAGTTTTTTTTAGGGTTTATTTTTTATTTTTTGGGTTTATTTTTATTATTCGGGTTTATTCTTCATGGTTCATGTTTTTTGGGTTTATTTTTGTTTCTTCATGGTTCATTATTATTTTTAAATTTATTTTCATGATTCATGTTCTCAAGACGGAATCCTTAGCATGTCCGTCTCACGGATTTAGATCCGTGAGACCGTCTCACAAGAGACTTGCTCTTCTTTTAATAGTGCATAATGTAACTAAAATGGTGCATATATGACTAAGTGTAAATCAGTTGACACTTATTTGTGTTGTAAATTACAGGCATTTTTGAAGGCATGGAAAGCAGCCTGTCAGGCCCAATCCACTACACCTGTTGTTTTGGTGCCCCAAAAGCAGACATTCCTTTTGAACCCATTAACATTCAATGGCCCATGCAAATCCTCTCGTATTTATATGCTGGTAATTATGTCTTTTACTCTAATTAACTCACTTTTAATCTTTTCTTGATTAATAACTCCTTTTATTAAATTAAATCTCTGTAAAACAATCATCATCAAAGAATCGAGGAATTAACTAATCCCACCTCTGACATTATTTAAATTAAAAAAAAGAGTTTTATGCCTTTTTTCGTTACTTTATCTACTATTTAAGTTCAATCTTCAAGGTCATATTGTAACTTTAATCACATATATGTCAATTCCAACAAATTAGGCAAATATTCTCACGCGTTTAGAGAAACATTTCTTACAAACTACGATCGACAATTTTTGAATTACTATTTTTTACGTAGTTACATTGTTCTAAAAATTCCCGCTAGGCGTTAGGCTTCTTCTTGTCCGTCTACAAATTTTTTTCCGATTAAGCACCACCTAACCCCGCTCAGGTCCGACTTAACCCCGTCCAAGCTCTGTCTAGACGCTAGGCCAGCCCCAACTTGCTGCCCAACTAGCACCTGACATTTTTTAGAAAATTGCGTACTTAATATATGAATAAATATTTGGCAGGTTTCAGGCAAAATCATTGCACCTGTGAAAGCAGCGTGGAGTGGGAAACAAAGACATGCATGGATCATATTCTCTTATGTCAATGGACTTATTGTGAAGGGTAAAGGAGTAATTGATGGGCAGGGTCCTTCTTGGTGGCCTGCTAAGCCTTGCTTCAATGACCCTGCTAATGTAATTGAATATTCAATTTTGAGTTTTAACTCATTTTTTTACATTTTATAGTTTCACCCCTCTTAATCTTTGTATTTCCTATTTTTACCCATATATGTTTGGTTCACGGTACAAAACAAAAAGATGATATTTATAATTATTTTGATGTGCAGGGTGTAAACTGCAAAGGACCAACTGTAAGTGAAACGGAAAATAACTTTTCCATGGACTAATTAGGGATATAGTCTTCTAAGTAATAAACTTTAAATTTGGTGCTAATGTATCTAAGAAATTTATGTGTTTTGGTGATTCAGCATAAAAATTGACATGTCAAATTATTAAAAGTTGACACACTAAAATTGGGGATTTTAACGTCTTGGTGGCAATTTTTGCATCAAACCACCAAAATCCCCAATTTTTGACGTGTTTACATCTAACCGGTCATAGTAAGCGTTTCCGATAAAATTACAGGATGTTAATCAAAATAGGACTCGAATGTCCAAACTTTTAAAAGATATTAGACTAAAATTTAAAGACGACTATTTAGAAGACTAAATCTCAAAATAGTCCATGTTACATGACCAGAAAAAGTTATTTTCCGTCGTTCAACAAATTATTTTTAACAAAGGAATAGTCCTACAAACTTGTATATATAATTAGGGAATGATATTCCGGAGGTGTCACGGACTACGATTAGATGGATTTTCGAAAATTAACGGCCCGGGAAGCCATATCTTAATTATGGCAACTAATGATGCCGTTGTCTCTAATCTACGTATAATCGCCCCCGGGGATAGCCCTAATACTGATGCAATTGATATTTCTAGCTCAACAAGGGTACAAATCAGAAATTCTTTCATAGCAACAGGTACTTAATATTCGTCCTCCAAAAAATTTATCATCGCTTAAAATAAATAAATAAGTTAATTATACTTGTTTAATTTATTTCTTTTTCCATTTTCTCTAATTAAAATGAAACAACATGTATATAATGAACTTGTATAGGTGATGATTGCATTGCAATTAGCGCTGGATCTTCCAATATTGATGTTAGTGGAATAACATGCGGGCCGGGTCATGGGATCAGGTTGGTTTTTCTCACTTCTGAGATTACATACTCTCTTCTTACACACATGGTAATTTATTCATCATGTTACAAATACACGTCATCATTTTAGTATCATGATCAATATGAGGAAACGCCGTCTAAAAAAAGAGGTCTCTTGTATTCGACAAGTATCACTTTTTACGCATAAGTATAAAAACCAATACTTTAAGTTTAAAAAGTGATATTTGTCTAAATACATTTATTTAAGAGTATTCGGACAAGTATCACTTTTTACATTTGAAGTAACATTTTTACACTAAAAGCATCAACGTCATACGGTGTGACCGTCTTACACAAGTTTTTACCTTAAAAAATTATGGATCCCATAGTTCAATATATCAATGTATATAAGTTAATTATTAATTGTTAGTAATTGATTAATAATTTGTAAATACTAAATATTTACGGAATTCAAACTCAAGATCTATATCTAAATTTTGAAGTGTCAACTCAACTATATATACCACCGGTCATTTGACTTAATGGTATCGCTCCCTCTTTGTGTGGAGGCCAGGGGTTCCAGTACTTTATTAGCATGTCTAGAACATATCTAGATCTCGTTTGTACATGAAAAATATACTAACTTGATTACTTGTAATATAAGTCTTTTTGGTGGATAGACTTTTCTTAATTGACAAGAATTATGTGTTTTCAGCATTGGATCCTTGGGAGGCGGAGGATTTGACGTTGTCGAAAATGTACGTGTCCGGAACTGTACATTGAAAGGAACACTGACTGGAGTTAGGATTAAGACTAACCAGGTACCAATAATTGGTTCAAGATTATGTTTATTGTTTACTTAGTTAATAATTTTAATTAATTGCACTAATAATGAACCAAAGTTAAGGAACTTAATTAATAATTACTTTGGTTTGCTACGCAGGGAGGAAAAGGATATGCAAGAAAGATATCATTTGAAGGAATAAAGTTGGAGGCAGTGGATAACCCAATTCAAATCGAACAATTTTACTGCCCTCTTAAAGTCAATTGCCAAAACTATGTAAGTATTAGAAGAAAGAAAAAAGAAAGAGAGAAATAATCATATAATCAGATGAGTACAAGTAGAATTAATTTGAAAGGTATATATAGTACTTATTTCTTTAGAAAATGAATTTTCAAACTTTATTGGTTTTCGTGTGAGAATTGAGAATATGTTTGGTTTGTTGTCTGAATTTCTGTTTAGAAATGAAAATATGTTTGATTATAGTATTTTTGACATAGATTTGCGTGATTGTAGTGTATTTTTGACATCGTTTTTGATTATAGTGTATTTTCACATAGATTTGCGTGATTTTGGTGAAAACTTGTTTGGTTGTATTTTCAAACGAATCTTTCCATAAAAAAATGAAAACTGAAAATGACTTTATTTCTATTGAGAACTTCTTAAACAAACATAAATTCATTTTCTATAATAGTTGGAAATTGGAAAATTGGATTTGGAAACAATTCCATACATAACCTTCACTTTGCATTTTTAATTGTTATTTTCTGTTACATTTTGTATTGCATATATCACATTATATGTGCACAACACATGTATATAATAAATTCTAAGTATATAGCTGAAATATTATTTTATATATGTATATAAATTGTATTCCAAAATTATAATAAAATAATACGAATTCGTTGTTTTATTGTGTTCTCATGGTAGCAACACTATAAAATGTACGATAAATTACAAATTTATCTCTACAATTTAGGCTGATTACAAAAAATATATATATCTTTCAAAATTACAGATACATTAAATTTGTCAAGTCTTTGTAGTACTAACGGTCTTTTTTCTTTCTATTTTTTGTTTAATTTGGGCATTTATTCGATTGCAGACATCGGCTGTTTCTATAAGCGATGTATCGTTTACTGGAATAAGTGGGACATCGATTGCAAGTAATGTGATTAATTTGAGTTGCAGCCAAACCGTTGGATGCACCAACATTAAACTCGACCGAGTTTATATAACATCATCCACACCAGGCAACAAAGTTTTTGCCAATTGTTTCAATGCTCATGGAAAAGCAACTCGCACAAAACCTGCTGTCAAATGTCTCCTGCCCTAAAACTTATTCTTCGTCAATATTTCGAAATAATTCATGTTGTTACATTTATTGTTAGAAGTATGATATTTAAGTTTGTTTAATAATTGGAGCTTTATGACTTGTAATTTCTAGCTTGTGCTATTGAACGTTGATATATCTATTGATCATTGGAATTTGTTCCGTACTATTGGAGTTGTTGATATAAAGAAATAAAGACCATCTTATATTATCAATAATAGAATACACTTTACATATATATAAGGTATACTAAACTCGGACAAAAATAATAAAAAATAAAATATTCCCTAACACTATTCCAACATTCCCCCTCAAGTTGGAACAAATATATCATATGCGCCTAGCTTGTTATATATATAATTAACTTGAGGACCCTGTAGAGCTTTGGTGAAGATATCTGCCAGTTGATCATTTGAACTGACGTGTGAAGTGACCACTTCCTAAGCTAGCACCTTATTTCTAACAAAGTGACAGTCAACTTCAATGTGCTTAGTGCGCTCATGGAAGACTGGATTGGATGCAATATGCATTGCTGCCTGATTATCACAAATGAATGTCATAGACTGAGAACTATTTACTCCAATCTCATTGAGCAACTGTTTCACCCAAATAAGTTCATACGTCGCAAGACCCATGGCTCTGTATTCGGACTATGCACTTGAACGAGCCACAACATTCTGTTTCTTGCTCTTCCATGATATGAGATTTCCACCAATGAAAACACAATATCCAGAAGTAAAACGTCTGTCAATTGGACACCCTGCCCAATCCGCATTAGAGTAGCCAACCACATTAATGTGTCTTGTATCTCTGTACAATATTCATTTTCCGGAGCATTCTTAATATATCGAAGAATACGGACTCTTTGCATTCCAAAACGGCTTTCCGCTGTGAATTTAAAATCGGCTAACCACACTTATAGCAAATGAAATATCCGGGCGAGTTCTTGTAAGGTAATTAAGTTTGCCAACCAATCTTTTATACCTTCCAGGATCGACATCATCGGTTCCTTTGTTTGGTAAACGCTTGACATTTGGGTCTATTGGTGAATCACAAGGTTTCGACCCAAGCATTCCAAACTTCTAACATATCGAGAACATATTTTCATTGGGAGATGAATATATCTTGATCGATTGTGCAACCTCAATACCAAGGAAATAGTGCAACTTGCCCAAGTCCATAGTTTGGAATTGTAGATGCAAAAAGTTCTTGAGGTGTAAATGCAGCTGGAAGTAAGAGTCTCTTACTGATGAGGAATTGATTATGTCTATTTTAGGTGGTCTTGGTTCTGAGTTTGAATCAGTTATTGTAAATCTCACTTCTCAAATTGATTTCTTAACTTTAGCGGAAGATCAGTTTGTTCTACAAACTCATCAAATGCTGATTCAACAACAATTTAACTCCACTTCTGATTTACATTCAAGTTCCTTTCATTCTGCAAATATGGTACATCAAAAACCTGGTCATTCTCCCTTTTTTGGTAACAGATGAGGTTCTTCTAGTGTAAATTCTTTTGGTAGAGGTAATTTCTCTGATTCTAGCACAAGAGGTGGTTGGTAATTCTTTTCATAGAGGTTGTGGTAGAGGCAGGTTTGGGAGAGACAAACCTGCTTGTCAGATATGTGGCAAGAATAATCATCTTGCTTCTAAATGTTTTAAAAGTTTTGGTGTTTCTTTTGTTGGACCTACAACTGGTTCAGGTTCCTCTACGACTCAAGATTTCTTGGCTACTTCTGAAAGGCCTCATACAACTGGTTCCCAATATCTTGCCTCTGATTGGTATGTTGATAGTGGGGCAACAAATCACATGAGTTCGCAACTTCATAATCTTGATGTGCAATCTGAATATCTTAGCAAAGACATGTTTGTTGTTGGTAATGGTTCTCAAGTTCCCATCTCTCATGTTGGTTCCTCTATTATTCCCAGCATATCTTCCTTTTGTACTAGTTCTGAACCCTTATTGCTCAAAAATATTATTTATGTCCGTGATATTACAAAAAATCTTCTAAGTATATCTCAATTTACCAAAGATAATTCTTCTTACATTGAGTTTCATGATTCCTTTTGTCTTGTTAAGGACAAGAGGACTCACAGGGTGTTGTTGCAAGGAACTCGTAAGGATGGGCTTTATCACTTGACTTGTCACATATCACCTCTCAGTTTACTTCTCAAAGATCAATATCTCATGTCTATAATTCCATTTCCTGTAACTCTGTTACTTCAAATAATGTACTTCCTTCTTGTAGTATTGCTCAAAAGTTCAATGTACAATTGTGGCACAATAAACCAGGCCACCCTTGCCAAACTACTTTACAACTTGTACTTAAACAGCTAAATCTCTCTAGTTCTGTGAATGTTTTACCCTTCTATGATTCTTGTAAACTTGGGAAACAACATGCTATGCATTTTCCTACTGTCTCAACCAAAACTACAACACCTTTTCAAATTATACATTCTGATGCCTGGGGTCCAACCCATGTTTCCGGCAATGGTTACAGGTTTTATGTGCATTTTGTTGATGATTTTTCTAGATACACCGGATATTCCCTTTAAATCACGAGTCTGATGTTTATCCCTCATTTGTTCAGTTTAATTCTATGGTTAAGAAACAGTTTAACTCCAAAATCAGAGTTATTCATACTTATAATGGTGGGGAGTTCAATGTTTTGTCTCCTCTTCTTTCTACAATTAGGTATCCAACATAGATTTTCTTGCCCTCACATTCACCAAAAGAATGGTAGAGCTCAGAGAAAACATCTTCATATCAGTGCGGTTTGTCTATCCCTCCTAGCTCAAGCATCTTTACCTCTTTCTTTCTGGATGGATGTCTTTACTACAAGAACCTTCATTATAAATAGATTACCCTCTCCCTCTCTTGGAAATGCGTCACCTTTTGCCATACTTTTTAATTCATAGCCTGATTACACATGTGTGCTTGCTTTCCATATCTTAGACTTTATCACAACACCAAACTTCACTTTAGAACCCCTAAATGTCTCTTTAGGTTACAACCTTCATCATATCATCCCTCCGGGTGAATACATATTGCAAGATCTGTTATTTTCAATGAGGAGGAATTTCCTTACTCTTCTTTATTTCTGTCAAATTTTGCTGCACATTCCTCTCTTTTTGTTTCCTCCATTCCTATTTTACCTTTTCCTCCTGGTTTTCCTCCTTCTCCTAATCCATCATTTCCCTCTTCATCCTCTTCCTCTCATTTTGCACCATCCACAGTTGTTCCTGTTATATCTTCTCCAGTTGCTCATCCCCTCCTTGTTCCATCCCCAGCTCCTCCCCTAAGCCCTATGTTTCTTCTTCTCATCACATGGTTACCAGGTCAAAAGATGGTGTTATTAAGCCCAAAGTTTATTTTTCTTTTGTTTTTTCCCTTTAGAGCCTCTTATTGTGCACCAAGCCTTACTGAGCCAGGTGGAAAGATGTCATGGATGATAAATTTACAGCTCTTATTCGTAATAAGACATAGGAGTTGATTCCTTATGATGACTCCATGTCTGTGGTTGATGAGAAATGGGTGTTTAGGGTGAAATACAAGGTGTATGGTAGTTTTGTCAAGTACAAAGCCAGACTTGTTGCTAAAGGATTTCACAATCAGTTGTTGTTAATTATTGTGACACTTTCAACCCTGTTGTTAAACCTGTCACTATCCGGATTATTTTACATTGGTTGTTACTTTTGGTCGGTCCATACAATATGTGGATGTAAATAATGCCTTTCTCAATGGTGACCTTTAACACTCTGTCTTTATGGCTCAACCAGTGGGCTATATTAACAGTTTTAAACCTACTCATGTTTGCAAACTCACTAAGGC
Organism: Rehmannia glutinosa; assembly: GCA_016081115.2. Lineage (NCBI taxonomy): Eukaryota > Viridiplantae > Streptophyta > Magnoliopsida > Lamiales > Orobanchaceae > Rehmannia > Rehmannia glutinosa. Next base: position 229,608 of record JABTTQ020002263.1, on the reverse strand, counting down.
CTTGTATGGACTTTAATAGGCCCCTAAGGCGTGGTATGACAACCTTAAAGGATTTCTTTTATCCATTGGCTTTAAAGACTCAACTTCAGACGGCTCCTTATTCATCTACAGAAAGGATCATGTTCGTATCTTGGTTCCTATTTATGTTGATGATATTCTCATCACAGACAGTGATAGTCATTGTTATGTTAATTGGCCCATTGTTGTGCTAGCCCATTACACAACGATTAAGCCCAATGTCCAGCAGCCCAATTATGCCACCCAAGCCCAAGCCCACTCCTCTTTGATCCTTGGGTTATTTACTCGAACTGCGGGATCCAAATTCCTTGTCCGCGGATCCTCTCTGTTTGATCTCAGACGTTTATTTTGTTGGATCAATCTGAGCCATTCACTGGCCCTATAAAATACCTGGTACCCAAACCCTAATTCATTCTGCAAGTTTCTTTCTCTCTAATCTCTTGAATCTCTCTATGAGTTCTGTGCTCCCGTTCTTTTCTCTCTCTACAAAAATCCAGATCCTCACTGGATCTTTGTGTGATTTCTGGGTTGGGGATACAGATCCATGTGATACATGTGTGTGTCCACCATTTCTCGGTGTACAATCCTACTTCTGAGTGAGACTAGGGTTTACTGGGTATCTGGGGTATTTTCTAGGGTTTTCTGAGTGAAAACACTTTGAGGGCTTGTTTGGAGGTTTCTTGTGGTGAGGCTGTTCTTGGGTGCTTTGCCTTGGTTCTCTGGGATGACTCTGTGTAGGGATTCCAGTCCCTGAGCCGAATCCTTTAATATTCGAATCTTAGGGTTTTATCCCTTTTACAGTTGTGTTATATTTTACTTGTAACTTTCCATTTCATTCTTTGTAGTTTAATTTCTGCAATCGAGTCTAGAAGTATATTTGTATTAATAGGCTTTTGATTGAGTCTGTAATTTATTCTTCGGTACTACGTGTATTAATCTATTGAGGCAGATAGATACCCAACAGTGGTATCAGAGCACCTATCTGCCTCGTGGTGGGTTGGTGCTTCTGGTTCTTGCTTTGGATCTTGGTGATTCTTGGCTTCTGGTGATCTCTGTGATTGGTTTGAAACCCATGACTAGATCCTGGTTGTAAGGACTATTCTTTTTCCCTCTATCTCTCATTAATTTTCAGTCAGTACTTAGTTTAGGGAAACCCTAAGCATAAGCCTCTTGACCCTGTGCCTTGAGTGTAGTGGAATCCTGAGGTGCGAAGGGAATCCACCTGGTTTTAAATTCTTTCTATCGGATTTTTTGGTCTCTTCGACTCTGTATGGTCCTATGTGCCTTTCTTGTTTACTCTGCTTTGTGTTGGACTCTGTGTGGTCCCTTTCTTGCCTCTTGTTTTTTGTTGTTATTTAAATTGGACTATGTGTGGTCCACCTACTTGTTGCTCCTGCTGTCCTATTTGATAATTGTGATACCTGCTTTTGTGCTATATTCTTGTGATATCCTCTGTGGCTTTATCTGTGAATATGGCTGGTGCATCTGGTTATCATTTGAAACCCTTTAATGGGAAAAGTGATTTTCTATTTGGCAACAAAAGATGAAGGGGATTTTAATTCATCAGAAATGTTTTAAAGCTATTGATCAAAAGTATTCTGATAAAGATACTGCTGAAATAAAATCTGAACTTGATGAATTTGCTTACTCATCCATTATCCTTAATCTATCTGATGTTGTTTTGAGAAACGTTGGCAAGTTAACATCTGCCAAAGCTCTATGGGATAAATTACAAGAACTTTACACTGAAACTTCACTACCCTCAAAACTCTTTCTACTGGAAAAGTTTTTTAGATTCAAACGTGATTTGACTAAGGATATGGATGAGAACTTAGATGTTTTTACAAAATTAATACAAGATATCAAAATTACTGGTGATAAAAACATTGATGATTATACCCCTGTTGTGTTGTTGAATGCCATTCATGATTCATATGCTGATGTGAAATCTGCCATTAAGTATGGTAGAGACTATATTACCCGTGATACTGTGATTAATGGTCTTAAGAGTAAGGAATTAGATCTTAAAATATCTAAGGAGAATGAACAGGGGTCAGCGAAGGTTATGCATGTCAGGGGTAGAACCCAGAACAGGAAAAATGGGAATAACAATAACAGAAACTCTGGTAGAAAGAGAAGTAAAAGCAGAGGGAGGTCAAGTTCTAGACCTAAGAACAATAGAAAATGTTATAACTGTGGTGAACATGGCCATTACATAAAAGAATGTACTAAACCCAGGGATAACCAGAATAATAATCAAAACAATAATCAGAATAACAAGAACCAAACCAATGATGATGTGAACTTGACAACTGGCAATGATCATATGGGTGATGTGTTTATGGTGCATGAATTGCATGATTATGTGAATGTTGTGCCTTTAAATTATTTCAGTGAAAATGATTGGCTAATTGATTCTGCATGCACATTTCACATGACACCTTTTAAACATCTATTTGCCATTTATGCTTCGTGCAAAATAGATCTGTTTCCATGGCTAATGATAAAAAATGTTAAGTGATTGGTGTTGGTATTGTGTGCCTGAAACTTGATTCTGGTTTTGTTTTGACTCTGAATGATTTAAGGCATGTTCCTGATCTGTCTAATAACTTGATCTCTTGTGCTATGCTTGAGCATGATGGTTATGAGGGAAGATGGGGTAAGGGTTTGATGAAAATCATGAAAGGTTCCCTTATTATTGCTAAAGCTGAAAAGAAAAGAAATTTGTATGTTTGCTATGCTGAGTCTATTCCCTGTATGCAAAATTATGTGACCAATGTGAACTCTGTGAATGATAAAACTGAACTATGGCATAAAAGGCTTGGTCATATAAGTTCTACAGGACTTGAATTGTTGCAAAGAAGGTTCTTTTGGTAATAATAAACTTACTTGTGTGCCTTTCTGTGACTCATGTGTGTTTGGTAAACAACAAAAAGTTAGCTTCCCCACTTTCCCTTACCCAAAACAATCCTCTTGCACTAAAATTCTTGAATATTTACATGCTGATGCATGGGGCCCTGCCAGTGTTCCTACCCATGGTGGGAATAGGTATTTTCTATCTGTGATTGATGATTTTTCAAGAAAAGTGTTTGTATTTCTTATGAAAAACAAGTCTGATGTTTTTGAAAAACTTCAAAATTGGAAAACCTTGATTGAAAATCACCGGGAAAAAAATTAAGTATTTGAGAACCGATAATGGGTTAGAATTTTGCAACCAACTCATTGATCAACTTTGTCTTGATTCGTAGCATTGTAAGACACAAGTCATGCTTACACCCTCAAAGAAACGGGGTTCTTTGAGAGGATGAATAGAACTCTTTTAAAGGGTGAGAAGTATGTTAAGTACATCCGGACTTTACAAAAAGTTCTGGGGTGAAGCTGTTCACACAAAGCTTGCCTATGTGATTAACCGGATCACCATCTCAGCACCTTTGAAAGGAAATACCCCGAACAAGTTTGGTCCGCAAACTGTGGACTTTTTAAATTTAAAATTTTTTGGTCATTTCCTTTGTCCACCAAAAGGTTGACAAACTTGATCCAAGATCTTTAAAATGTGTTTTTTGGGATACCCTGATGGGGTTAAAGGGTACAGACTGTGGTCCAAATCTGAAAATGGTTTTAAAGTGTTAATAAGCAGGGATGTGGTTTTTAATGAAAATGGGTTTCCCCTGCCTTGATGTTTCTAAAAATGTTTCTGAAACTCAAAACCCCACTACTCCTAATAAGGTGAAGCTTTCTAATGTGCCTTCTATTTATGTGAATGATAATTCTGATATGTTTGATGCTTTGAGCATGATCCTGTGAATGCTAATGATGTGCACAATGATATTGAGAATGACAATGTTGTTTTAAATGATAATGTGCATGATGAATTCCCTCTTATTGACACTGATCTGAATCATGAGCATGCTGAAAATGATAACTTGAATGACTATGTGTTAACTAGAGATAAAACTAGAAGGAACATTAGAATTCCAAACAAGTTTGCTGATTTTCACTTAACTTCTTATGTGTTCTCCGTGTTTGAATCAATTGAGAATTCTGAGCCTAAAACCTACTCTGATGATGTGAACTCTGTGAAATGGCTAAGTGTTATGCAAGATGAGATGACATCTTTGTATGTTAATAACACCTGGGAACTTGTCCCAAAACCTGTTAACTGTTCTATTGTTGATTGTAAATGGTTGTTTAAAATTAAACAAGAAAATGAAGGTGTTAGATACAAAGCTAGATTAGTTGCTAAAGGTTTTACTCAGAAAGAAGGCATTGATTACACTGAGATTTTTGCACCTGTTGTGAAGTTTGTAACTGTGAGAATTATGCTAGCTTTAGTGGCCCAGTTTGACTGGGAACTAAAGCAACTTTATGTTAAAACTGCTTTCTTACATGGTGATTTGGAAGAACAATTTTTTATGAAATAACCCGAGGGTTTTGAAGATAAAACCAAACCAAACCATGTGTGCTTATTGAAAAAGTCTTTGTATGGATTAAAGCAATCACCTAGACAGTGGAATAAGAAATTTGACCAGTGCATGCATGATTTGAAATTCTGTAGAAGCCAATTTGATCATTGTCTGTATTTCAAACTTGATGCTAAGTCCCGTGTTTTCTTACTAATCTATATTGATGATATGTTTTTGACTGGTCCATGCATTAAGACTATTGACTATGTGAGAAATTGTTTAAGTTCTAAATTTGATATGAAATTCTTAGGTGATGCTAAGAAAATACTTGGTATGAATATTGATAGGGATAGAAGTAACTCTGTGATTTATCTTCATCAATCTTTATATGTTGAAAAGGTTATACAAAAGTTTTCTATGAGTGATGCAAAATTTGTGAATGTCCCACTTGCTTCTCATTTTGTGTTAAGTAGGGATCAATCCCCTAAAACTGATCCTGAAATTTTGTCTATGCAAAACATTTCTTATGCTAATGCCATTGGATCTGTTATGTACTTAATGGTCAGTACTAGACCAGACATTGTTTATGTTGTTTCATGCCTTAGTAGATTTATGTCTAATCCTGGAATGGTGCATTGGAATGCTTTGAAGTGGTTATTGAGATATCTGAGACACTCAACTGATTATTGCCTTAAATTTTCTAAGTGTGAAAATGGTGTTGTTTTAAAAGGATATGTGGATTCCAACTATGCTAATGATAAAGGTAACAGAAAATCAACAACCTCTTATGTTTTCACTCTGTGTGGTTATTGTATAAGTTGGAAATCCCAACTGCAACATATTGTGGCTCTGTCTACAACAGAATCAGAATGTGTTGTTGTTACTGAAGCTTTAAAAGAAGTCTTATGGCTAAAAGGACTTGTTTCTGAAATTGGTTTTCTAAAACAAAAGTTGTTGTATTTTCTGGTATTCAGCTTTGTAAGAATCCAGTTTTTCATGACAGAACCAAACATATTGATGTTAGGTTTTATTTTATAAGGGATATTGTTTCAAAAGGTCTTATCTGTCTTGAAAAAGTGGCATCTGAATACAATCCTGCTGATATGGGTACTAAGTGTATACCCTTATCAAAGTTTAAAACTTGTTTAAAAATACTAAATTTTGACACTGGTGACTAGGTTGTCCCTTGGTGATTACCCTGGACTTGCAGGCTTACTTTGTGTTTGCTTGTAAGTTCAAACTGTTGGACTTAATGTTTGCCTTGTGCTTGTGTTAGTCTAACATAAAAACCCAGCTTACTCAGTGTTTGTTGGTACTATAATGAGCTCAGTGCTTATTATGGTAAAGCCCTAATTAGCTATGTGCTGAGTAGGCACATCGGCGATGATGATGACTAGAACCCTTTTAATTGTCTAATTGAATCACAATGAGCCAAAGGTGGAGTTTGTTATGTTAATTGGCCCATGGTTGTGCTGGCCCATTACACAATGATTAAGCCCAATGTCCAGCAGCCCAATTATGCCACCCAAGCCCAAGCCCACTCCTCTTTGATCCTCAGGTTATTTACTCGGACTGCGGGATCCGAATCCCTTGTCCGCGGATCCTCTCTGTTTGATCTCAGGCGTCCATTTTGTTGGATCAATCTGAGCCACTCACTGGCCCTAAAAACTACTTGGTACCTGAAACCCTAATTCATTCTGCAAGTTTCTTTCTCTCTCATCTCTTGAATCTATCTCTGAGTTCTGTGCTCTCGTTCCTTTCTCTCTCTAGAAAAATCCAGATCCTCACTAGATCTTTGTGTGATTTCTGGGTTGGGGATACAGATCTGTGTGATACGTGTGTGTGTCCACCATTTCTCGGTGTACAATCCTACTTCTGAGTGAGACTAGGGTTTACTGGGTATATGGGGTATTTTCTAGGGTTTTCTGAGTGAAAACACTTTGAGGGCTTGTTTGGAGGTTTCTTGTGGTGAGGCTGTTCTTGGGTGCTTTGCCTTGGTTCTCTGGGTGATTCGTGGTGACTTTGTGTAGGGATTCCAGTCCCTGAGCCGAATCCTTTAATATTCGGATCTTAGGGTTTTATCCCTTTTACAGTTGTGTTATATTTTACTTGTAACTTTCCATTTCATTCTTTGTAGTTTAATTTCTGCAATCGAGTCTAGAAGTATATTTGTATTAATAGGCTTTTGATTGAGTCTGTAATTTGTTTTTCGGTACTACGTGTATCGATCTATTGAGGCAGATAGATGCCGAACAGTCATCTTATTCAGAAAATTATTGTTGATATGAATGTCAAGTTCTATCTAAAAAAACTTGAGGATGTGAGTTTTTTTTTTGGTTCGCAAGCTCATAAAACTGATGGTGGTATTTTTCTTAATAAAGTTATATATGTTATTGATCTCCGTAAGAAGACCTCTATGGCAGATCAAGGCAATTTCCACTCTCTGCTGCTCTAGCAAAAAACTTAAATTTGATGACAGTCCTCTGCTATAAGATGCCACTATTTTTCAAAGCACTATAGGTGCTCTTCATTATCTCACTTTAACACGCCCTGATATAGTAGTTTTTGATGTCAATAAACTTAGCCAATTCCTCTACTCTCCCACTTTTTCACTGGACAACTTGCAAAAGAATTCTACGATATTTACAGGGCACTATTACTCACGGCATTCACTTCACTTCGGTTACCAGGTTTACTCTTGCAGGCTTTTTTGATGCGGATTAGGCTAGTTCCTTGGATGATCGTCGTTCTACTAGCGTTTTTTGCATTTTTCTTGATCGTAATCCTATTGTTTGGGATTCGAAGAAGTAAAATGTTATGGTTCAAAGCACCACTGAATCTGAATATCGTGCTCTAGCTACAACCACAACTGACTTGATTTGGGTAAAAGCTCTTTTCTCTGAACTTGGGATCTGTATTTCATCTCCTTCTCTCCTCTAGTTGGATAATGTTGGAGCTACTTTCTTAGCTCAAAATCCTATTTTTCATTCTCGCACAAAACATATTGAGATTGGCGTTCATTTTATTCGGGAAAAGGTGTACATTAATGGATTGATGTTCACTTTGTTCCTAGTGAAGAACAAATCGCTAATGTTTTCACCAAGCCGCTTTCAGCTGCTCGGTTTAAGATGTTATTATGTCATAAGCTTTCTCTTGGTGGTGACCCTAGTTTCGTTTATGGGGAATGTATTGGGTTTATAAAATAATATCTTGTAAATACAGTTAGGTAAATCTGTTAGTTAGTTGTTAAAGTTAATTACAGTTTAAAAGTTACAGCTAACTAACTATTCTATCTTCCTTTTTGTATAAATACACGTGAGAGCAATGAAATGAGTATGCTTTCATTCTCTCAAAATATGTTTAGCATTTATAATTTTAACACGTACTACAAAGTGAAAGTACTATTGATATGTGTAGTAATGTTTTTAGCCTTCTTGTTTCTGAATAAAGTTTTTAAGAATTAATGTGAAAATAGTGGATTTCTTTTTTCTTTTTCACAATTTCAATTAGTGCGAAAATCATTCCATTTATGGTAATTAAATGGTGTAAGGATTGTGTTTAATTGTCATAATTCACAATCTATCGCTATTTAAGGTTATATAATGATAGTTCAATAGCGATAAAAAAAAAGGCCATAATGAGTAAGATTTGTGTTGTTAATGTGCATATGTCATCATCACGAGCTTTATAGATAGATTGGTATCATTGGCCTTTTGCAAGGATGTTGATTAGAGTCTGAAGCTTGAGTCTTTTAGTTTTCATTTAGATTTATCTCAATTTCCTCTCTTCTCAACGCATTAAAAAAACAAATATGCATGTCAATGACTTAAACTTACTCTCGGCCATACTATCAGTGTTATAAAATTATTATCGTTAAATCATGATTAGCAACAATTTCCATAATAACATATATGAAAACAAGGTTATTTTGAATTAGTTATACTTACATATATATATTATATGAGTATATTTAAATTAAAAAATGCAAAATACATATCCAAATTGGTATCTTTAATTTATAATCTTCAAGTTTACATATATGAAGCCTGCCCATGAAATTTACAAACATAAACGTTATTAAATATCCAATATGCCAAAATATCGAATCATGTGTAAGTCAATATGGTAATATTCTCATTCGAATTGGATTCTCTCATGCAACATTTGATAATGGATATTATATTTTTTTCTTGACTAAGTGCGCGCATGTTTTGTAGTCAAATTTAGTGAATGCATAATTAGTATATGGCAAACAATCAAAATTTATTTACGCAATGACCAGTCAACTCTTTTTTTTTTTTTTTTTTTTTGAGGGAACCAGTCAACTCTTATTTATTAAACAAGAACATGTGGTTTTCAATTGAGGTACCAACAAAAGATTTTCAATGGTGAAAAACATAATTATTTTGCTCTGTTAATTACCAGCCATGCGAATTAAATTTAAATCTAGTAGTAATTACATGTAAGCGTGTTTTATCATCGATCGTTTATGAGTTCAACCGAATAAGGTTTCCTATTTCATGTTTCTATTCAACTGCATATTCCATTGTATTGCACTACAAGAAAATTTCAATTTAGCGACATAAATTACTGATAGAAATAATTTTGTCACTAATTTTTATAGTTACCTCACTACAAGAAAAAACCAGTTTACCTACAGAAAAATATGTAGGTAAATATTAAGAAAATTGTAAAGTGTATGTAAAATCATTGTAGGTAATATCATTGTAGGTAAAATATTACCAATAGAATCTAAAATCATTGGTAAATACCTACAAAAATCTGTCGGTAAATTGAAAAATTGTCGGTAATCTATCGGTAATTGTTGGTATAATTTGGAGGAAAATAATATTTTTATCTTTGTAGGTATTTTGTAGGTAATCGTAAAATTTAGTGACAAAATCATTTTACGTTTAAAATTCTGGCCGAAACTAGAATTTTCTTGTAGTGCCTATAGAATACCTACATAATAAAAAATATTATTTTCCCCAAATTATACCGACAAATTACCGACGTCTTGCCGACGCTTTTTAATTTATCGACAATTTTTAGTAGGTAATTTACCAATAGTTTTAGATTTTGTAGGTAAATATTTTACCTACACGTTACAATTTTCTTAATACTTACCTACATGTTTTTTCTTGTAGTGCTTGGATGAACGTCATGCGTACAAGATGATGTTATCATTGTACGAATGTTATCCATCCAGTCAAATGGAATATGATTGTCGAACAAAATATTAGGTCAACATTCCTAAGTGGTGACATGGACCTATTTATATAGTGAGTAAATATGAACTCAAAGATTTCTGATATTCCAAGAGATGAAAATCAATTAAAAAGAGCAATAAATAAATAATTTTCTAAAAGGGCCTTTATTTGTGTTATAAATTGCACGAGTACGTGAATCTCCGCTTCAGATTATGGGACTATGAAATAACAGAATTAAATCCTATACATGTGTTATAAATTTATAATCTTCAATTAATTGTTGACCTTCATTGAATCTTTATGAGATTATATTGCTCACTTATATATTTGGCCAAACCCCTTGAGCTAAGAAGATTCTTGGAAGAATTTTCGAGGGCATTCCTTTGAACAAAAAGAAAAAAAAAAACGAAACAAAGAAATATGCAAACAATGGTATGAAAATTTGTCATTTTTTGGTGGGAAGGAATTTAGCATTGTCACATGCAGAAGTTAGTTTGTTTTTTGTAGTTAATTACACTATATGTTATTTCTTTATATTTATTTACTACTCTAGTTATTACTATGTATTATCATTTCAGTTGAATTGAGATTCATACTTGTAAAAACATACATTTATTTTTTGATTTATTTATCTATATCACAAGCCATTTTAACTTGTTACAGGGAAGTTCAGCCTATTTTCTGATTTTGTTGTGGGCGTTTTTGGAATTGAGCATTATAGGGAGCGCACGTAATGAAATTGGGTTTTGGGCTTATTATAACGGCCCAACGCAACCTCCAAGTCTATCTCCGAGCCCAAAAAGCACAGTTGATGTCACGGCATTTGGAGCTGTCGGAGATGGAAAAACAGATGATTCTAAAGTAAATTATTACTCTCATCTACTTTTTATTTTATTTTTTTATTTTATTTTTTTGGGGTGGGGGTGGACTTTGCTTGTTAATATTTCATAGTCAAGCCCAAATAGGGTAAGCTACAGCCTACATATATATATTAGTCAGTCACTTTTTCTTATATGCACGCCAATTACACAAGAAATATAATTAATTACAAAAACTATTCATAAAATTTAGCTTAGTTACAAAAAATACTCAATTATTTTTTTAGAATTACAAATACCACTCCCCGTCTCTGACATTTTAATTGCATACACCCTCAATAGGTCTCAAGAATGCACGATAATATTTATAATTTTGAAAGATAACTGAAATGTTTTATAATCAGGCTAAACTTTATCGGCAGTCTGTGTAATTATCCATAAATATAAATATATAATCATACATACTATATATAATTGAGCAAGTCTCTTGTGAGACGGTCTCACTGATCTAAATTCGTGAGACGGACCTCCTAAGGGTTCCGTCTTGAGAACATGAACCATTAAAATAAATTTAAAAATAATGAACCATGAAGAAACAAAAATAAACCCTAAAAACTTGAACCATGAAGAATAAATCCGAAAAACAAAAATAAACCCAAAAATAAAAATAAACCCTAAAAAAACTAAAAATCTTAAAAACCCAAATCAATTAAAAATAAACTCAAGAAACAAAATAAACCCTAAAAAAACAAATATAAGCCCTAAGAAAAATAAAAATAAACCCTAAAAAAAAACTAAAAATCTTAAAAACCCAAATCAATTTAAAATAAACTCAAGAAACAAAATAAACCCTAAAAAACAAATATAAGCCCTAAAAAAATAAAATCTGGAAAAAAACTTTTAAAACTTTGTGTAAGAACTCCGTCTCACGGATCTAAATCCAGTGAGACCGTCTCATGGATCTAAATCCGCGTGACCGTCCTCACGCAAGTTTTTGCCTATATAATTTGACCAAACTCGATAGAGCTACAATTTCAAACTTTAGATTTATGATACCTCGTGCGTATACATATAAAAAAATTATTCCATGTAGGTTAACCTAATTGACTTCACTAAATATAAAGAATCTTGAGATAGTAATTCCTATGAGCACACTGTTCCATTGATAATTCAATTAATGGCCCCATTTACAGGCTTTTGAATCGGCATGGGAAGCAGCTTGCAGAGAATTGTCTGACACTACTAAGGTAACGGTACCCAGTGGGAAGACATTCTTGGTGTCTCCTATCAAATTTCAAGGCCCATGCAATTGCCACAACATTACATTTGAGGTATCAACCACAACATTCATTTTTTAAAAATAAAAGCTATTGAAATATCAAATCATTAAATAATTCAATTTAGGGACAATTACCAAAAAAAAGTAAGTTTTGGGATATTTCAAAAAACAAAAAGTTTCAAATTACAGAAACACTTTGAGTTTGATTCTGTTTAAAATGTAAGGGATAATTGTAATTTTTATATGAGCGTAAGAGATGGAGGTGTTTGGAACGTTTTCTTAATGAAATGATTAAAATATAAGACAAAATTTAATTTCAAGGGTTTTTTTGTAATTTTTAACATCTTGTTTTTTTTTTTTTTGTAAATACCCCAAGCCTCATGAATTCTTTTGTTATTATCACTTCAATTTATTAACATATAAATATGCATACACGTGCTATTAACTAATTTTATTTTCTTAAATACCACACATCTTAATTTCTTGAAGATATATGATCACTAATGTTTCAAAATTGAGCAAATTAATATATTTGTGGCAGATATTAGGAACAATTGTTGCACCAGCAAGAGAAGCATGGACAAATAAGAATTTAGGTCAATGGCTGATATTTCAAGGAGTGGACAGTCTTACACTGGAAGGGGATGGACAAGGGATAATTGATGGCCAAGGAGCTACATGGTGGGAGAATGTGAGTTTATAATCGTATTATTTATATAATGATTTCTTCGTAAAATAAACAATTGAACTCAAAAATTGCTAAAAAAAAATTCCGTTCGAAAACCACGCCTAAAAATATTTCAAAACCCTCCATAATATTAAGTCAGAATCAAACCTGAAGGGTTCTTTTGTAATTTTGAAACATCTCTAGATTTTTTTTGTAATTGACCCAAACCTCATGGGCAGGAGTGTACCCTCCTTAGGCATGGGGGGCTTTAGCTCCCCCAAATTTTTTGAAAATCAATAATTTTTATGTATAATTTATTTTAAAATATTATTCTTTAGTACTAAATATTTATTTTTTTATTGATTTAGTCCCCCAAAATTACACGTTTAGCTCCGCCCCTGCTTAGGGGTATTTTTGTAATTATACCATAATAATATGGACAAATGACCAAAAATTCAATGGACGAACCCAAGAAAATATTAATTATACATGCTTCTTGTTTTTCTTTTCAGGGAAACGACCGGCGACCAGATGTAAGTCCAACATTTATATATCACCATACTAGTAAAAAAAATAATTATATTAAAAATCATAAAATTGTGACCATCAATTCGATGGGATTTTTTTTTTGATCAGGCACTTATAATATCTCATTGCAACAACCTTCAAATAAGCGGATTGAAACACATGAACAGCCAGAAATTCCATGTTGTGATAGATGGATGTATTAATGCAACCATTTCAAGGCTTCACATAATTGCACCTTCAACAAGTCCCAACACTGATGGAATTGACGTCGGTTCTTCTACCAATGTTCTTATTAATAACTGCACCATGGAAACTGGTATACCTTCCTCCACATTTTTCTACCCTGTGTCTTTTTTTTATTTTTAATGGAATTTTTTTTTCAAATTAATGAATATTTTAAATATATTATGTAAACTATTTTCATTTTTCATAATGAATCTTATATTTTTATCTAATCTACATTGAAAATAATATTTCTTTTCCGTTCCAAATGCCACATAGGATGATGCCCTATGAGCAAAAGAAATCATAGTTTAATAAATTCCACTTAGGATGCCAGTCAAATTTACTCCGCTATAGCACAAATGGACTAAATATCCGAATTTTTCTACTTAATGGGCCAATTTCAAAAAATGTTTGATGTAATCCACTTAGTGGAACAAAAAACATTTTTGTCCAAAAGAAAAAGTTGATAATTGCAAGCACTAAAAGGTATTTTATTCTCCCACTAAAAGCCAAATATCCACCTTTTTGTAGTGTTTGCAAACACTCCCTCAATATATTTATAAAAATCACTCATCAAAATTAATAAGTTACAATTATACAAATATTTCCTTAGTATTAATTTATCTTCATTTTGCAAAATTATACCTAACCTTTTCAATTCATATCAAGATGTTTTGTAAAGGTGACAGACCACAGATGTAATTTATAAAATACAACAAAACCTTAAAAGGGTATTTGTAATTTATAACTTTAGAAATGTATTTTTTTAAATATGTAAAATTGACCTTTTTATCCATCACAAGTTTGTAATCCTGTATATTGTCCTATGTTTTATTGATCATGAAAAGGAGATGATTGTATCGCCATCAAAGGAGGCACTTCAAATATTACTATATCTGAGATAGCTTGTGGTCCAGGACATGGAATAAGGTAAATTATCATATCTCCAATATATTACTTATGCTAACTAATAAATTTATCGATCACAAATGCATATAAAATTTAATGTGGTGATAGGTCAAATTGACCACTTATTTTGTGAAAATGAAAAATAGTCATATGTTTTCGAAAACATATTGTTTTAGTCATTTTGATTAAATCTTGTGACCCTTCATATATTCGCTATATATTGGTAAGTCTTGGCCATTTTGAAAAATATTAATGTGGTAGCCCAAAAAAAGAAAAAAAAAGGATAAAATGGACATTTGAACTCAAAAATGGCTAAAAAAAATATTTTTGAAAAACATAAAAGGCCAAATTCTGACAGAGTCAAGTTTTATTTCTTTTTGTTTTGGCAGTGTAGGGAGTTTAGGGCAAGGTGGGAAACGTGACGAAGTAGAAGGGATAAGTGTAAGTAATTGCACTTTCAATAGAACTCAGAATGGAGTGAGGATCAAAACATGGCAGGTAATAATCATCAACATAAACATTTTATGTATTGAATTAATCATGTTACAAAATATATTGTAATTTGTAAGATATGTTTTCTTCTAATTGTTGTTCTTTCTGTAGGGAGGTTCTGGTTTTGCAAGGAACATCAACTTCTCGTACATAAACTTCACAGAGGCTGATAATCCTGTTATAATTGACCAGTTCTATTGCCCTCACCAGATTTGCACCAATAAAGTAAGCAAAACATATGCAATTTTCTTCGCTTTAATCAAATAAATTCGATTCTATAACTAATAAAGCAGTGTTCTAAAAAGCACCAGGTACTAGACAAGCGGCCAATTATGGCCTAGGGCCTGGACAGAGTTAGATGGGTATAAATAAGATTAGACAAGTCTAATTAGGAAAAAAGAAAATGTAGGTGTCAATGGCAGTGACGTAGCCAGCGGGCTCTATTACCCCTAGCCCAAAATTTTCTTCCCCCTAGCCCAACTATTTTTTTTCCATTAAAAAAAACATATAATTTTTTTTTCATTTTTTTACCTTAGAAAAAATGAAAAAAAAAATATTTTTTTTTTTGGGGGGAGGGGAAGAGGCCCCCTAGATCCGCCCCTAGTCAATGATATCTAGCGCTGAGGGGGGGACTATGGGAGATTTTTTAACACTGCTATAAGAGATGTCAAAAATACTAATGTTAGAATCAAAAAAATTCAATTTAGTCTGGTAACTAATCATAAGAAGGCTTGAACTGAGTCCAAATGTGTGCAATTTTAAAATTTTATGCTCATCCTTATAAATATTTTTGTTGACTAGACATCTGCTGTGGAAGTGAGTAACGTGACATTCACTGGGCTACGGGGAACATCTATATGCACCAATTCTACTGTTAGCCTACAGTGCAGCGACACCGTCCCGTGCACTAACATCGTACTTGCCGATGTGGACATAACATCAGCTGATCCGCAGAATCCAACCTCGGCTGTCTGCTTGAACGCTTATGGAATCGCTCAGGATACGTATAACCCGACCGTGGATTGTCTGATCGATACTAAATGACTCACATCTCTAACAGTTTAAGCTTTTAGATTAGAGTCATTAGACGGTCATTCAATAATCATAGTCATTACATAGGTTAGATATAGTTTTTTTTTCTAATCTGCAGATGAACTATATGTAAGTGTCAATTCAATCAATAAAGGTTTGGTTGTTATTATTAATGAAGTGTTTAGACGATTTTAATTTCAAAGTATGAAAGTTCTATCAAATTTTTTTAGGGGTAATTTCAGGGGGAAAAAAACCCTGAGGTTTGGGCCAATAACAAAAAAAAATCCAGAGATGTTTAAAATTTAGAAATAAACCATCATGTTTGATTATGTCTAAAATTTAAGAGGGTAACTGTAATACATCTATAAATACCAGGAATTTTTGAAATATTTTTTTGCTTATGAATGAGGGAATTAAATATATAACGGAACCAAACCTCAATTTTTTTTTTTTTTGCAATTTCAAAAACCTATGAATTTTTTCTAATTAGTCCAAACCTCGGGGATTGTAATTATCTCATTTTTATATGTAAAATAATGGACGATTTATTCAAGTATATGATAATTAAGTGAGTGATTTATAATTGGTTTTAGTGAATATGCCGGACTAATTAAATATTTATATTTGGACCAAAAAACCATATAAGATAATAATGATCTTAAAAATGGGAAGCAAAAAAAAATATTGGGAATATATTAAGATTTAAAGAAGTTTATAATTCAAAACAAGCTAATATCTCTAGTTTATATCGGATTCAATATCAAGTCAAGCTCCACCATTAATGTATATTTAACTCTAGGTAAGCTACCAAAATATGTGTGTGTGTGTGAACCGTGGCACTTAAGCAGCGATTGGATATGAACGAAATTTCATTTTCGTTCAGCTGGAGAATTTTTTTTGACAAAACATGCGGTTATTTATGAAAATTTTCAGAAAATATATTATTCTCTCACTTTCACTTTTTCTCATTTTTTTCTTTCACATATCACATCTACACATTTTTCCACAAGAAACTAATCATTATTACACATTCTCCCACAAATTTTACTATTCACTCATTCACATATTTCTAACTATCAATCACATCCAATCATTATTTTACTATTTTTAAATCAAATCAACTTTCATCATTACATATCCATTCACACTTTCAAAATTTTCCAAAAACTTTCAGAACTTTTTTTTCACTATTCTCTAGCGAAAAGAAAATTTTCAAAATAAAAGCATATACAATCGCACTCAGTTTTCCCAGTAGCAACACATGAAATTTGTCATCCAAGGACCAAAATCCTACTAAAAGTCTAAAGCAAGACATAATTAATGAAATAATTGACCAGACTTGAAAACGCTTTATTATAATTTTAAAAAAATGTAATAATTTATGATTTGACTTTTCCAGTTCAGAGTCAAATTTCTGATATTTTACGAAAAGAAACAGTACTCTTTTGAAAGTATATTCAATCACAACCTTAGTTTTCCTAGTAGCAACACATGGAATTTGTCATTCAAGGACTAATATCCTACTAAAAGTCTAAAGACTCCAAATTAGATTCAAATGTATCCAAATAAATTCAAGATTGCATTGTAATTCATTTCAAGATAGCGATTAAGTTGGTTACTTCTTTGTTACATTAGTTGCAACTTCCCAACTCTATATATGAGACTCGATAGATCAATGTACGAACATCTTTTCCATTTCAATAGTTCAAAGTGTTAATGTCAAATTCTCTCTTTATTCACATGGTATCGTGATTTTTCTTCCGCCTTAATCTCTCCAATTTACATCTCATAGGGGTATCTTCAAAGATTGTTGATCAATCTTCTCTCGATTCTTCTTCAAAGATTGTTGATCAATCTTATATCTCGACTTTTTTCAAAGATTGTTGATCAATCT
Organism: Rehmannia glutinosa; assembly: GCA_016081115.2. Lineage (NCBI taxonomy): Eukaryota > Viridiplantae > Streptophyta > Magnoliopsida > Lamiales > Orobanchaceae > Rehmannia > Rehmannia glutinosa. The sequence goes on along the minus strand of JABTTQ020002263.1, from coordinate 212,133 downwards.
TCTCAAACCTCATATGTTATTTTTGATATCAAGAATTCGATCAAAATGCCTGAAGATCTTGGCGATGAAATTCCCACTACTCATGCTACTGCTGCTCATCAACTTGATGATATTAATTCTCCCTATTTCCTTCATCCCAGTGACAACCCTGGTGCAGTGATAGTCTATGATTCTTTTACTGGAGACAACTACATATCCTGGAGTCGAGCTGTAGCCATGGCGTTGAGTGTTAAGAACAAGAATGCATTTATCGATGGATCACTTCCTATGCCCTCTCCTTTATCTCGGCTACACAATTCTTGGAAGAGAGCCAATAATCTGGTTCTCTCATGGCTCTTAAACTCTGTCTCTAAGGAAATTAGACAAAGTTTACTTTACTTCTCCACTGCACAGGAAGTTTGGGATGAACTCAAGGTACGTTATGCTAGAAGTGATGGTCCAAGAGTCTTTCAACTTGATAAGGCTCTAAGTTCTATCGATCGAGAACTAGCTCTATCACCAATTACTATAATTCTTTTAAAGGATTGTGGGATGAGTACATAAGTCACGGACCTATCATCAAATGTTCTTGTGGACTCTTCTCCCAACATTCCTTCTCAAATGGCGAGAACTCAACAACAAGACTATGTCATAAAAAAATTTCTTGTTGGCCTTAATGAATCATATGCTCCATTAAGAAGTCAACTTCTGCTACAATCCCCTTTACCATCTCTTTCTAAGGTATATTCCTTGTTGCTACAAGAAGAAGCACAAAGAGGATTGCATAATTCAGAAAATTCTGTGAATACTATGGATTCAATGGCCATGTTGGCAAGACAAAACAATTTTTCCAAATACACAGCTCCTAAAGACAAGAAAAAGGTTAAATGCACTCATTGTGGCTATAGTGGTCACACTGTGGACAAGTGCTTTCAATTAATTGGCTATCCTCCAGGATGGAAAGGACCAAAAGGCCCAAGAAATGCTAAAGAATCTCTTACGACCCATGTTACATCCAATTCCCCTTCAAAGGAAGCTTTTGGTCGTGGTAGAACATCCTATTTTTCAAAAGAAATGGTAGAGCAATTTTTAGCCTATGAAAAGGATCTTAACATTTGTCAATCTCTTTGCAAATAACTCTCATCTGACCCACAATTCTCACTTTTCCACAAATGCACCAAATCAGTCAGGTATAATTTCTACCTGTTGTACTGTTTCTATTTCTAAATTTAAGTGGATTCTTGACACTGGAGCTACAGATCACATGATTTGTGATCCTTCATTGTTTACAAGTAAAAATTATACCGAGTTGATATTATTATTCATTTACCTAATGATAATACAACTACAGCTTCTCACATTGGAGATGTGAAAATTTCTGAAAATCTAATCCTGCAAAGAGCACTATGTGTACCTTCATTCTCTTTCAATCTTATTTCTGTTTCTCAGTTAACAAAGTCAGCAAATTATGCTCTCCATTTTCTATCCTCACATTGTCTTTTGCAGGACATGAAAACACTGAAGATGATTGGTTCTGCTGAACAACATGATGGTCTATACTTGTTTAAACCCCAGTCTTTTGCTTCTATGGCATCTTCAGATTCCTTCTTATGGCATTCAAGACTAGGTCACACATCAGCTAATAAAATGGCTTTAATTCCTGACATTTCTGTAAAACATTTTACTTTTCATTCTTGTGACATTTGCCACTTTGCTAAACAGAAAAAGTTGCCCTTCTCTAAAAGCACTTCTAGTTCTAATGATGTATTTGATTTGATTCATTGTGACATTTGGGGACCCTTTTCTATTGTTTCTCATTCGGTTTCAAATATTTTCTTACAATAGTGGATGACTTTCTAGATGTACATGGATTTACTTGCTCAAATTCAAATCGATACAAAATCTTGTCTACAAACATTTCTTAAAATGGTTTTAACTCGATTTCAAAAGAAAATCAAGGTTATAAGGACTGATAATGGTTCTGAATTTTTGTTACATGAATTTTATAATTCTAATGGAATTGTGCATCAAGTTAGATGTGTTGAAACACCACAACAAAACGGTCTTGTGGAACGTAAACACCAACATTTATTACAAGTTGCTAGAGCTTTATTATTCCGATCCAAGGTACCTCTTTTTCATTCTCGGATGAATGCATCCTTACAGCTGCACATATTATCAATAGGTTGCCTACTCCTGTCCTTAATAACAAAACTCCTTTTGAGATCCTGTTTCACAAACTCCCTGATTACTCTCATTTTAAGGTTTTTGGTTGTCTTGCTTATGTTTCTACTCTCACTGCACATAGACACAAATTTCGACAAGAGGGCTTCAAAATGTGTTTTTATTGGATATCCTCTTGGTTCAAAGGTTATAAACTTTATGATCTTGAATCACACAAAGTTTTAATATCTGGGCATGTAGTATTTTGTGAAAACATATTCCCTTTTCAAGATAATGTTTCAAAATTTATTTCTCTTGACACTCCTATGTTTCCTATTTCTAATCACTTGCCTGAATATCCAAACCAATGATCTTTTGCACAAAATACTCAATATATTCCCGATGCTACTGAAAAATGTCCCCGATGCACAAAATGATCTTGTTGCACAAAATATTCCCCGATGCACAAAATGATCTTGTTGCACAAAATGTTCATGATGCACAAACCGATCTGTTAACTCGAGGTTGAACATTTTACTAATCCTAATACTCTCCTGCTAATAATCCTACTCTTAGAAGGTCTTCTAGACATAGAACAAATCCTTCTTATCTTCAAGTCTATGACTATCAAATTCCTCCTTCTATTCAATCACGTCTTTTAGCACAAAATATCATTTCTCGTAAACAATATCCCATACAAGAATTTCTTTCGGTTGACAAACTTTCTCAAAAACACAAAGTTTTTTCAAAGACAAATTTCTCAAATAACGAACCCAAGTCATATGCCCAAGCTAGCAAACAAAAGGAATGGCAAGATCTTTATGCAAGTTGAAATAAAAGCACTTGAAAAGAACCAAACTTGGATTATGGTGATCTTCCCATTGATAAACATTGTATAGGATGCAAATGGGTCTATAAAGTGAAGTATAGATCAAATGGATCCATTGAAAGATACAAAGCTCGCCTTGTAGCCAAAGGCTACACACAAGAAAGAAGAAATTAGAATTACTTTGACATATTTTCACCGGTTGCTAAAATAACCATTGTTAGGGGATTGATTGCTTTGGCAATCATTTGCTAAAAGGCTGGTTTCTACATCAACTAGATGTAAACAATGCATTTTTGCATGGAGATCTACATGAAGAAGTATACATGATTCCTTCTCCAGGTTATTCACAATCTAATGACAAAAAGGTATGTAAACTGACAAAGAGTCTATATGGTCTAAAACAAGCTTCAAGGCAATGGTTTCAAAAGTTAACTTCTTGTCTCCTTAACTATGGTTTTACACAATCAAAATCTGACAGCTCTTTATTCACTATGTCACATGATGATTCTATTACCATTCTTTGTGTTTATGTAGATGATATAATCTTAGCAGGGAATGATATCAGTAAAATAGAAGCAATAAAACTTCATTTGGATGAAAAGTTCACTATAAAAGATCTAGGCACTCTTAAGTACATTCTAGGTATTGAAGTAGCTAGATCTACTAAAGGCATTCATATATGTCAAAGAAAATATGCCTTAGACTTGCTTACAGAAACTGGCTTTCTTGGTTCCAAACCAAGCACTACACCTATGGATTGTAAAGCTCAGTTTTCAAGTACTGATTCTTCTTCCCTTACTGATCCTTCACAGTATAGAAGGTTAATTGGAAGAATGTTGTATCTCACTATAACTAGACCTGAATTATCATTCAGCATACAAACCTTAAGTCAATATCTATCTAAACCTACTACTACTCATCTTAGCAAATTGACTCATAGAATTTTGAGGTACATTAAATCAACCCCGGAAAGGGGCTTTTTATTCATCCTTTTTTCCTTACATTTGAAAGGTTTCAGGTGATGCAGTTGGGCTAGATGCCAAGAAACAAGAAGTGTAAGTGGATTTGCGGTCTTTCTAGGGGATTCTCTCATTTCATGGAAATCCAAGAAACAACCTACTATTAGCCGCTCTTCCTGAGTGAAATACGAGGGCAATTGCTCTTATTACTTGTGAAATACAATGGCTATCATATCTACTTCAAGACATGCACATAGATCGTCCCACGGTCCCTAGTGTATACAGATACAGACAAGTCCGCTTATCGCATCTCACGAATTCATGCCATCATGAAAGAACTAAACATATCCAATCGGATCGCCACTTTGTCGGGAAAAACTCCAAGAAGGATTGTTCAAATTGATATATATCCCCTCAACCCAACAAACGGCGGACATATTTACTAAGCCACTACCACCATTCGGTTAATTATCTCATTAGCAAGTTGAGCATGTTGAACATCCATGCTCCAATTGAGGGGGGTGTAAAGACTCCAAATTAGATTCAAATGTATCCAAATAAATTCAAGATTGCATTGTAATTCATTTCAAGATAGCAGATTAAGTTGGTTACTTACTTTGTTACATTAGTTGCAACTTCCCAGCTCTATATATGAGGCTGATAGATCAATGTACAGAACATCTTTTCCATTTCAATAGTTCAAAGTGTTAATGTCAAATTCTCTCTTTATTCACAAAAAGTCTAAAGCTAGACGAAGACGATAATGAAATAATTGACCAGACTTGTCTGACTTGAGAACGCTTTATTATGGTTTTAAAAAAAAAATTGAAATAATTTAAGACTTCTTTTTCACCAGTTCAAAGCCAATTTCTGTTATTTTACAATAAGTCAATAACAGTCTTATTTTGGCTCCACAAGATATTATCCAAAGTTAGTCCTTAATTAAACTCTTGCTTGATGGTATTGGATAACAGGTTGTTTAATGTTTATCTGTCTTTATAAAAAACAATTTTGTAAAGCAAGTCTTATTGTGTTTGCAGTAGCATTTAGCACCTAATACAAATGGGATTTACAATTAATAAAATCATCTAACACAAAGAGGATTGTTAAAATTATGAGTTCATGGAAAAAGAATAAGATTATTGGGTTTGCAAACTGATGCAGGGAGAAACGTGAGCAAAGATAAAAGCTCACCTATTACGTTGATTCTATAAGAATACCGTAAGAGAGACAAGAATTGAGAGAAAACCCTCATTTTTATTAATATCAAAATTCAACTCCTAACTTGACTAGGAAACTTAAAAGATAAACTCAAATAAAATACTAAACAAATCACTATCTAAAATATAAGATATTCTAAAATCCTAAAATATAATAAACTAGATATTAACTGATGCAGGCGGAAGCGTGAACAATTAAACAAACTCACCTATTATGTTGATTCTATAAGAATGTCGTAAGAGAGACAAGAATTGAGAGAAAACCCTCGTTTTTATTAATATCAAAATTCAACCTCCTAACTTGACTAGGAAACTTAAAAGATAAACTCAAATAAATTACCAAACAAATCACTATCTAAAATATAAGATATTCTAAAATCCTAAAATATAATAAACTAGATATTATCTCCATCACGAACTGTCAAAAGCATTTCGGATTTTTTTTAATAATTGTTTTTGTTCCAACTTTTTTTTAATAAGATGGGAGTAGTGGTTGAAGGGGGTGGAATAAATTTCAAAGATACATGGTTCGAACTCTGGTCAATACCCTTATAAAGGGTGAGCAATACCACTTGAGCTATAAGCTAGTGGTGGGGATAAATTCCAAAGAAACTGAAAGATACCAGATTCGAACCCCAGTCGACACCTTTATAAAGGGTGAGCGATACCTATTGAGCTACAAACTCGTGGTATTTTGTTTCAACTTTTATTACTATATTATTAATACACATTAAATATACATTGATGGTATTGTCTAATACATTTGTCATTTATTGATGGTATTCCAATAAAAAATGGAATGCCATTAGAATACCCATTGCAAAGACAGAATCTAGAATGTAAGGCAAGAATCAAGATGGTAATCCGAACAATTTTACATAAATCGCCATTTCTAATTTTGGGTTCGTCCCGTAGAGCTCTAGAATCGAAAAGTAACTCCTACAATGATGTAATGCATGCTACACCAGGTGTATTGTTCATACGGTGAGTAAGTTTGAATGATCGACAAGTATTAGATTTATTTTGAAGTAAAATTCTTGTTAAATATTCTTACATCTTGTGTATTATTCAGCGAATGCAACATTTTCAAGACCAACTCATGTAACCCTACTGTGTGAATTATTTGATATATAGTAATATGGTACTGGTGTTTATTTCCCCAACAATGAAAATTCAGAGAAACTTGTGAGGTTGTGGGCATGAAAATTGAAAAATGATCACAGAATGGACGATTTTTCATTTTAAAATTGATTTTGTTTTTCTTCTTGAGTTGGGTTGTGGGTTGTTGAGTTTTGAATTATGGGTTGTTATGAATTTTTCTTGAGTTTTGAATTTGTTTTTTATATCTTACAGTTTGCTCCTCAGAATGGAAGTATTTGTTAGGTAAATACAAAACGTCTTAATGGGTATTTTTAATTTTGAGTCATAATAACTGGTTTTTTTTTTTGTAATTAGACTAATTAAACCTCAGGGTAAGTTTTTGTAATTTTCCGTATTAATAATTCGAGTAATGTTTTCAAGAGTTGAAATGATTTTATTATTACAGATATGACATTGTTGAGACAGTGATATCAACTTAATTATCATTAGGGTAAAAAGAAGTAACTGAGTTATGCTATTTGCTAATACAGGATTGTAAGAGGGATTATAACAATTTTTTTGCAAAAATGGAGTTGACAAAGTTTTTAATTGTGTTTACCCAACTCATGATAATACATTTAGTGTCAGATTACCTAATAACAAGAATGGCTAACAAAATTTAAAATTTTTGGGTCAACATTCACAAAATAATATGAGAAATTTTCCTATAAATTTGGCCATTTCCTGGCCTAGTGCAGAATTACTTAGTTATTTCTAAGAAGAATATGGGTGTTGTTTGCAAAGCTCATCAAACTATGGTACGAAAAGAAATGTTTGTTTTCCTTCAAATAGATAACCTGATTAAATCTGCCTAATCATTTTTTGTTTGTTTGATATAATTTTCACTGTTGTCCATTTTTCTGTCTCTCAAATTTTAAAATTGTTTGGTCTCAAGATTTCACACCCATTAAGTCCTAGATTTAGCTACAACAAAAATCAACTTTTTGTACAATTTCATATAGTTTCTACATTTCTGGCTTGCAAAGATATAAATTTATTTAATTAGCTATAGACTGATACAACGTCGAAACTTATATGACCATTTTTACTTTAATATAAGAGCAAATATTTCCTTACTTTCCCCTATTTTATTTTTACATATGTTTATTTTTCATTATTGCAGGACACTTTTGCCCTTATATTGATTTTGTGGTCGGGTTTTCTGGGATCAAGCATGGTTCTTGGCGAGCTTCCAACTACCTTAAAGACGAACCATCATAAGCAGCCAAGCACTTCCAATACAACGTACAACTACGATGTCACAAAATTTGGAGCCGTTGGAAATGGAAAAACATATGATACTAGAGTAATTATTTATTCTTTCATCTACAAGTACTATTATATAGCATTTTCTGGAGGATTGTTCTTTTTCTCTTCCTCCTTTTTGACAATTTTGAGTTTAAGAATAAGTACACTAAGTACACTTGAGAAATATCATACTCCCTCCGTCTCATCCCAATTTGACTTTTCAATACAGATTAAGAAAAATATTGATAATTACAAATATGAAATATTTACTTGATTTGTCCTTAATTAATTAATAGTGTAAATTATAAAATGCATATTAAATATGCTTTTAACAGTAAAAGAATAGAAAAAGTATTGACCATAGGGACATCCCAAAAATGATATATAGGACGAAGGGAGCAATAGCCTTCTCCATACTGTTCATCAATCAATCGAGCTCCAAAATATGGGTCAGTTATCCTTGAAATTTACCGAAACATAAAAGGCCGAGCTATCTTTGAAAACTAGAAGGTTTGTAATTATTTTACAAACACCCTCCTAATTAGGTGCAAATTACAAAACAGAAGAAAAAAATTCCAATGGGTATTTCAATTGTGAAAGACAACTAGGTCTTTTTGTAGTTAGTCTCAAGCTAGAGGGCAGTTTAATCGTATCAATCGAAAATTTAATATGCTCAAAACAACCAAATATTTACACTTTAGCCTAAATAAGTTTACGTTTTTTTTCTTTTTAAACTTAAATTATCTATTTCAAAAAACCAGGCTTTTCAATCGGCATGGAAGGCAGCTTGCAGTAAGGAAACGGACAAAGTGAAGATAATAGTACCCAAAGGGAAGACCTTTTTGGTGTATTCAGTAAAATTTGAAGGCCCATGCAAATCATCCTCCATTACATTTGAGGTAAAGATCCTTTATAAACAAAACCAATCTATTCAATCTATTCAATTAGAGATACGATTCTATACTATACACTTTAATACACCTCTACCAGCCCCCTATGTGTGCATAAAGGATAAGTGTTTCATTTCACAAAAAATATGACTTTTGAATAATAAATAGGGATAATTACAAAAACACCCCCGAATATTGGGCTAATTACAAAAAAATCCAAAAATATTTCAAAATTACAAAAAAGCCTTTCAGGTTTTGTTCTGTCTTAAATTTCAAAGGGCAACTCTAATATTTCCACAAATATCTGGGGTTTTCAAGTATTTTTTGCTTAATGAAGGAGATGTAAGAAGAGTCCAACCTTGTAATTAGCTCGAACCTCAGGGGTGTTTACGTAACTATTCCAAATAAATATATAACCCAAGGGGTTGGGCCTGATGGTGAAGGGGTTGCAACTGCAACTCTGAGATATCAGTTTCGAAACTTGACTAACTTGGAGTGTTAGCGTTGGGTTTGCCCCACCTAGGCCAGACATTAGGACCATACTTGGGAAGGACGGATGTCCCGTAATTTGAATAAAGTGTGGGGTTTGTGCCCCCAGCTGGTGTGAGATACTCGAGTAAAAAAAAAAATGTACCAATTGTATATACACCAAATATAGCATCTATAAGAATTAAGATCCCTCGAACCTAGTTTAATGGTTCTAAGAGATAAAAAACAAAATAATACCACACGGTGTATATTTTCGAAAAGTAGATGTTCTGTACGTGCACACTAACACCATTTCAAATGAAACATAATAACAGATCCTGGGAAACATTGTTGCACCTCCAAGATCAGCATGGAGAAAGAAAGGCGCAGACGAATGGCTCTACTTTCATCGGATAGACGGGCTTATCATCGAAGGGCGCAGACAAGGTCTAATCAATGGTCTAGGAGATACATGGTGGAACCATGTGAGTTCATATACATCTCATTCATGTTTCATAAAAGCTTTCACCATTTGACAAGTTCTTGTAAATATTTCTCATCTGTCTTTTTCTGACAAACTCTCTATCCTATTGTGTTTCAGACAAAGCACAGTTCACGACCCACCGTAAGTAACTCATTTGGGGTCTTCAAACTAAAATCCTAAAGCCCTTTTAACAACTACGAACTCACATTATATTTTTTTTAAAGGCAATGCGATTTTCTCACTGCACCAAACTTAAACTCAGAGGATTGAAACACATAAACAGCCAACAGAATCACATTTCAATAAACGCATGTAATGAAGTAACAATTTCAGACCTGGAAATGAGAGCCCCTCAAAAAAGTCCCAACACGGATGGAATTGACATCAGCGCTTCGACCAATCTTCATATACATGACTGTATCATGGCAACTGGTAAACATTAACATTTCCAGTTTTTACCTTCATTCTATTTATAGGGTACTAAATATGCTAATTTCGTTGTCCTATGATTATTATTATTATAAAAGGGGATGATTGTATTGCCATTAATGGGGGCACTTCAAATGTTAACATATCGAACGTAGCATGTGGTCCTGGGCATGGAATAAGGTATCTTTCTCTAACCATTTGGCATTCTTTATCTAACCATTTAGTTGTACACAAATTGGTGAAAAAAAGTATTTTCCATTTCTTTTGCAGTATTGGGAGCTTAGGGAAAAAGGACGACACGGCCAAGTAGAAGGAATAAGCGTAACTAATTGCACATTTAACGGCACTCAAAATGGAGTGAGGATTAAAACATGGCAGGTAACAACTCAAGCATAGCAGAATGAAGCAAAAGTCATTTTTCAAAGTATAAAGGCTAACCTGTAATTTTCGGTTCTTGTGTAGGAGGTTCTGGATTTGCCAGGAATATCACCTTCTCAAACATAAACTTCATAGCAGCTAATAACCCCGTGATCATTGACCAGTATTACTGCCCTCACAAGAAATGCAGTAACAAAGTAAGCAATTACATTTCAAGATTTCCAATCCTAGCTGATTATTTCACACTTCACACATATTTTAACAAACTAAACATAATATCCCCATTTCAGTTCTTCATATTAAAATTTGGAATAGTTACAGAAAAAAAAAAAAAAACTGAGGTTCGGGTTAATGACAAACAAATCCAGAGATTTTTGAATAGGAAAAATAATTTTTTGCAACCTGAATTTTGGCCATTTTGGAACTTTGAAACCTAACTAATTATTTTTACAACTAACAATCTAAAGTTTGCCGGTGTTTTACTTTGCAACCTCCGGTCAGCCGGCATTGGAATATTCCATGAATATTCGCTCATGTGGCCCGGAATATTCCTGCAATATTCAAACATCGGCTGGCCGGAGGTTGCAAAATGAAAAACCCGTAAAGTTCAAGTTGTTAGTTGTAAAAACAAATAGTTTAGATTGCAAAGTGTAAAAATGGTCAAAGTTTAGGTTGCAAACAATTACTTTCTCTTTTGGAAATTGCCAAAAAAGAAAAAACCTTGAGGTTTGATTCCATCTTACACTTTCTCCTTCATAAGCAAAAGACATTTCAAAACCCACCTGACATTTATCTCGGTTACCCCTTAAATTTAAAACGGAATCGAGCCTGAAGGGTCTTTTTGTAATTTTGAAAAACCTTTTTTTGGGGGTAAATAGCCGAAACTTAGTGGTGTTTTCGTAATTATCCCTTAAAACGTTCGCAAATTAGTTATGAGTAGAGATGAGAGCTTTGCACCTTTTCAGCCATTGTCCACTAATCGATTTGTTCATCCTTTGCATCAGACGTCTGCAGTCGAAGTCAGTGATGTCAGGTACTATGGACTCCATGGAACATCCATCTGTAAGAATGCTACGATTAACTTAAGCTGCAGCAAGACCGTACCTTGCAATAATATCATACTGGATGATGTTGACATAGAATCAGCTAATCCAAATAATTCAATAACCGCCAACTGCATCAATGCCCATGGACAAGCTCATACGTTGAACCCTATTGTGAATTGCCTATTGCAATAATGACTGGGCACATTAAGAAGAGCTTATCGCTACTGGGCTGTAGAAGACAACAATTTTTATGATATTTGTCTCCATGGACTTTTGTTTCCCAACCTGTGGCGTCATAAAATGCTGAGATATGAATGCACTAAAAATATTAGGAATCATGGAACAGTGACTGGCATTGTTTTACATGTCTGTTTTTATAAATTTCTTAGGTAATTCAATTCACATCTTGTGCTGGCTCCATGTGTGATCTGCACTCAGAGCATGCTCAATATAGTGAAAGTCAATTTATTTTGACCTTCACATTTTGGCAAAATTTCAATAGGATGCAACATTGTCCACCGAAGAAAGGAAAGATAAAAGCAACAGTAACTATCTATCCACAGGTTTTTGGTGCCATGTGGACTCGAAATCTTGGTAGCCATAACATGAATTCAACTTAAGAAGTAGGTGCGGCTGGTTGAAAAAGAGATTTCTAACGTGGTAAAAGCCTAGGCTAAATCTGGCAAAAGAAATACGACATCGAAGACCAAAAAAACAGCTAAGCTTTTTTGCCCATCGTTGAGAGGATAAAATGATGTTACATGAGGGAAGTCATGGCATTAAAATAGCTATAACTTAAGATATCTATTATTTAGCACCACTAGAAGAACAATGCAAAATCAACTAAGTGGAACCCTAGAAAAAAAGGTTCTTCTCTAATTAGTATTAATGTTAGTATATTACTCAAGTTTCATTTGGCATATATTCATGGCTAAACAAAAAGAAGCATCTTAAGAGCATTTAATAAGGTTGTTTATATTCAAAACTCTCACCATTTGCAATCTCTAAAACGCATACAAAGCAAAAAAATAAAGATAATTAAAAAGAACAAGAACAAGAACAAGAAAGAGAGAAGAAAGGAAGAATCACCACTTTATTCTATATATAAATAGTTCTACTTACAAGACAAAAACAACTTCCCCTCTTCCCAATAAGAATACAGAACATAGTTATGCTATATTTCACAAGAATCCGAGCGACCAAAAACATTGTATCTGTTGTCTGCAATATTCTCATATACAAAATCCCGCACGAATCTGCAAAAGTAATAACAAGAATGAACTCAAAGGAGATAGGTTGATTCGTACATCTTTTTATGCATTCTTAGAATAGCGAACTAATTTTAACTTACAATGGTACAATTTGCAAGAAGAATGCCAGCTGGGGAAAGGGCAAGTCTATGTATTCCATAATCTTCAGTACAGCTTCGGACTTGATATAAGACCTGAAGTCAAACGCCAATAAACCTCACCAAAATGCCCTTCAAATAATATTAGTTAGTGAATTTTCCACGTTCTTCCAACAGTACTGATTGAATCTTAATTCCAGTGAACTCCTAGCTGATGAAAAACTCTTCTTTTCCACGATTCGGCTTGGAAGAGAAGTGTGAGACAAAATGCATGTGATACATGTACTTGCAAAATTATACACCAATTTCTTTTTCCATTTTTCAGGACTAGTCAAGAACTAATCAGGTTTGATTTATCTATCGAAAAGACAAAATCAAGAAGAACCTTTAGTTTTAGTTATTTCTCCCTTTAATTGTTTTCCCTTGTCTTCATTAAATCTCACGTGTAAGTGTGGACCAAACAATATCTGAAACTTATCATTCTTACCACCACAATTATGTCTGAATCCAACATAAGTTTTAGTAAAATCCCAGAGCACTAATTTGCACATATGAAATGTGCGCATCAATAATCAATATAGGAAGTGAAGTTTCTCTTATCAAATTTTAAGCATAAATAAAATATATATACCTCTTTTTTTGTTATCAACTATAATATCCAGCTTAATATCTTTGGACATCTAACAAAAGTTCAAAATATTGTCTTTCAATGTCCCAGGGATTGTCTCACTTGTGCAGCGCAAGCCAAAATGTAGAATCAAGCAGTTACATGTGCAGCACATGATTTACTATCTTCAAACATACAAACAAACATACCTATCTTTTTTTTTACAAGTACGACACTCGAAATATCATCAGGCGCTCTTCCGGATCTCTGCAACAGTTTCTTGCCTGCTTCACTTTGTAGAGCTTCAAATCTAATGTTCCTGGAAATTTTGGAATTTTAAATCAGAAGAAGAACCTAACTTCAAGAAAAAGAACAAATTCTTGAGATGGACCTCAGCTCATGAACGATTTAGCAAAGCATGAAGAAGACAAAATTGCTTCTTTAAGCAAAAGCAAAAATTTTGTCTCGGAAATAATTAAGGTTCAACAGGGTCATCCTCATAGGTTATTCAGAAAGTTTCTCAGTGGCAAAAGAAAACCCAACCTTCGTCGATCATTGTCTCGGACAAACTTCACGCCTCCATTACATAAATTGCAAACACCTACACACAAAGCAAATACATGAAATAATGGCACATACTTTCGGGTATTAACTTCCATTACAGTTTTCATCAATTTGAGGCCTGACTACTCTCTCTATCTCAACATTGATGCTCTGTTTATTACAGTACACAAGTCAAACTTTTGAATATTCCCACCGATATATTAATTTTGTGGACGATTCGATGTTATAGAACTTCCAAACTATAGAAATGGTTAAATTATAAAACATTATTCAAACACTTAAAATATATCGACTAGTTTATCCATTGCAACGCTTGTGAAAATCAAGCACACCGAATAAACGACATAATAATTTTTGGGTCGAGGGCAGTTTTGATTACATGAAATTCACAATCAATCCACACAATTGAAACTTGTACTTTCCTATTGTTGATAAAAGAAAAAAAAAAGAAGCTAAAATGAACGGTACCGTCGAATAACATGATGGGGCGGGAATCCTGCTCGAAGTAGCTCGCAGTTTCCTTCACCCAGTCCACCGCCGTTGTAACCCCACGAGGCGGCGACGATAAAGTGGCGGAGACGTTAAATCTGCGGCGGCGAGGGCTAACGTGCGCCGGGAGTGGCACGGTCAGATGCGCGAACTTGACAGGTACCATGAGCGCCATTTTCGAGTAGTAAAAACAAATTTCTGCAACTGAAGTGGAAAAAAGGAAAAGAATAAAAATCTATAGAAAGAAGAAAATATATGACCTAAAAACATCCTTCTTATTACACAAATACCAATGGTAGATCACGAAGACTACGGGGGTAAAACAGGAATTCCAGGGTTCTGAATTAGCCATTGCAAAGGTGCCACGTGGAGTTGCTTGGAGCTCTAATTCTGAAAAACCTATTGATAAAATTAACATAATTTGTATATTTAACCAATCCACACTTATTATATATAAACAAATAATGTTTTCAAAAATAATAAACAAACTATTTTAAAAACTTGAGTACTTATAAATTGATTATTTAGACTACTATTGTCTAAAAAAACTTTTCTATTACATTATTGTAACGTATCTTATATATAGATATTTTTTTTTTTTAGGAAAATATGATATATTATCATTAGGAGATTAACTCCAAAGTAACAATGTCTACCAACTGATCGGGGACAGGCCCAATCAGTGGTGCATTACAACTAAGTTGGAAAGAAAAAACGAGCTAGCGAATGCGCTAAAAAGTTTCGAACATCGAACAAAACTAGGAATAACATAGTCAAAAAAAAAAACGGGATAAGAGTGTAGATGTCGTCCACAATGTTGCCCATGTAGGAAAGATCTTCCGTCCTCTTCCTAGGAGTTTGTGGTAAAGTGTAAGGTTGTCCGTCTCTTAAGTAAACTTTTCGTAGATTCATCTCCTTGCCGTTGGAGTCCCTCGTGGCAAGCCATTGCCTCCCACTTCGATAGCACCGTTCATATTTACCTTCTTCATCGGCGATGACAAAACTCGACCCGCTCGTATGATGACACCAGTCCACTTCCCTTGTTTTCTAACAACGATGCGTCTGTATTTATCTTTACAAATCGTCATCCCAGGTGGCGCCATTTGTCGTCCATTGTTTGTGTCATCGAGTGTCATCTTCCTTCTACTGACTTTGTTGAATTATTCTAGTCTACTCGCCGCCATTTGGTGCCCAATGATCGGCTAATAGACTACTCCCAAAAATAATGTTAGATAAATATTTTTATCAAGATTTGATGATTTTGTTTAAATGAGTTTTATACCAAAACAATGTTTATAAATGTTATCCAAATACTCCTAAATGAGTTTAAATGTTTTTACTAATTTTTGGAGTAATTCTTAGGTTTATTATTCGATAAAAATTGGACAATACTTTTGATGATTTTGTGTTAATTGGTTTTTACACCAAAACAATATTTTAAATGTTGTCCAAATACTCACAATTGATTTAAAATATTTTTACTAATTTTTTGGAGTATTTCTTGAAGTTTATTTTTGACAAAAATCGGACAACATTTCAATTTTGAGGTCGGCCAGAATCGAACAAAGAGGTCGGCCAATTGCACGAAGAATGCACAAAATAAAACAGAACATCTTGGACATGAAAAATTAGGGAGGGCGATCGGTCAGGAAGGGCCGACCAGGTCGGACCCCCTCCAACCTTTTGTACACTGGATCGCACTATTTTCTTTTAACATTTGAAATTTTCTATAGAACGACCGGTCGACTTGTGTAATCTTTTGACAAAAAATTTGAACCGTTGGACATCCTTATCAGATTTACTTTTCATTTTTGTACAATTTTTCTACATCTTGTGATCCTCTTTTTGTAGACAAAAGTGAAAAAGGGAGCTATGTTTGTAAAGACTCTCCTATAAATAGAGGATGATTTGAAGTCACAAGATACAACAACACAATCAAATACACAACAAAAAAATCTGCAAATTTCTAAGGTTTCATATTCAACACTCTTGTTGTATTTATAGCCTAAGTATTTCACTTTCACATCTTGAGGTCTAGGCTTGATTCTTGATTACACTTGCACTCAAATTGTACTATTCATTATTGAGTTGTAATCTTGATTTTTGGTCAATCATTCAACACAAGACATCCGTGTGAGTATTCTTGTGGAAAGAATACCCTTGGGTGATCTAGGTGATAGGTGTTTCAAGAGTGTGGTGCTCTTGAGGTGTTTGAAGAATTTGGTGTTCTTCAAGTTTGAAGATTGTGGTAATCTTCACAAGGTGCCGTTGGAGATTGTGATAATCTTCAAGAGAGATTGTGGTAATCTCAAGGTGGTGTTGAAGAAGAGTATGGTGCTCTTATAGGTGATGTTGTAAGGTGTTGTATTAATTTTGGTAATTAATAAAATCTTTTTCTTTTTGAAATCCATCCCGGATATCTTTGGGATGGTAGAGGATTAGGCCCTAGGTGGGTTGAACCTCTATAAATCGATGTGTGTTGTTTACTTCTCGCACCTTTATTATTGTCTTGGCTTATTTATTTGAAAAAGATGGCATAATCGAAAAGATGGAGATAATCTATTCACCCCCTCTAGATTATCGTAGCCGCTTGAACTTACAAATAATACTTGTTACGAAGATCCCAAAGTGTGTATAATAGCATGGCAAACATGGGGTGACCATCGACTTCTCCATTCTCCATCGATTCGACCAACCAATCCACCATCATCCCATTCCTTCTTGTTCTCGTCGTTCGGATGCGTAGAGGGGATGTTTCCCAAAACAATTGTGCCCATGCACGTCTCTCAAAGAGTGCATGAACAATGGTTTCTTCACGCGTTCCACATCTCGAACAAATAGGATCGATCCTAATCCCCTTTTGCAACATCATTTGTTTTGTTGGAACAATTTCTTGGGCACATTTCCATAGAAATACTTGGACCTTAGAAGATATAGGCAACTTCTAAATCCACTTTCAAATTTTATTTCCTCCCCCGAGTTCATAGATGCGTTCGATTGGTCATCCCAGTGCTTTCGCTACTTTGTAACCCATCTTTACTATATAGTTTTCATCTTTCGAGTAGTGACACACCCTTCGATCCTCCGTTTGATGATGCTTGATGGGAATCGCAAGTATAGCCTTCACATCTGCCATGGAGAAAATTTCTCTAAGTTTTAGAATATCCCATTCCCCTATCCGTTCGCATAAGCTCAACCACTCTCAAATCGTCACTATGCTCTTTGTTAATGGATAATGGACGGAAGTGTGGGTTATCCATGATCCGCAGATCTGCCACACCTTGACCGAATTGCCACATCTTTTCTTGCTTGGTAAGAAGATCTTAGAGGCATGCTTCCAAATTCGCCCTTCCTTGATCACGTCGGTAGTCGGCCTACCAAGAGTAAGCCGTGATAATTTTTTCCGACATTCCATAATTTGTGTGTTAATGCTTCCAAAGTGATCTTTTTCCCATGTAAGAAGACTATTTCCACAATTACTCAACTTATTCGTGCGTTTAGAGTGTTAACGGCATTGGTCTCATTTTCCCATGTGTCTCGATAACTCATTGACATGATTCGTCGAGGAGCCCTGGTTCAACCGAATAATTTACGTCTTTTGCGACCACCTGCCCACTCCCTGTGTTCTTGAGGGTCTCCATTGGATGAAAATTGGGCAATGATCGAGACGATATCCTTGGGAGGTGTTGTGTCGAGTAGCTCGGGTAAGAGCTAACCAAATCCGTTGTCCCCATAAATCGATCCAATCTCTCCTGAATATTTGCGTCATCTTTATGCCCGTTGGACCATGTATAAGCTAAACCCTCGTAGCCAAGATCATCCAAAGAAGCGGCTGCAATGCCTCATGAAAGTCATTCATTTTTGTCTTGTCTCTAGTTCGGCCTCCCAATTTTTCAAAATTGTATAGTATCTCATTAAAATCTCCCATGCAAAGCGACTTTGGATTTTGTGTGTAATTAGCAAGGTCTTTGAGTAAGCTCCAAGTACGGTGCTTATTCTCTTCTTCCCGCCACCCGTATACACCTATTAGGCCCCATTCGGTGTCTCCATCTACTACAACACCGTCTATATGATGTAATGAAACCGAAGTAACCCGAAAATCAAACATGCCACTCCACAAAGGCACAAGCCTCCTCTCCGTCCACCAAGACATATCACACTCGGCAACAATCATTCCTACGAACTCCGATTCGGCTAAAATCTTTTCCACTTCGATTTACATAGTTTAGTTTCCATAAGGAAAATAAAACCGGATATTTTGACCGAATATAGCGTTTAAGCACATTAATCGTCCGTGGGTTCCCAAGCCCACGACAGTTCCAACTTAGCAACTCATTGTGTCCTCGGATCATTTTTGCGCTTCCACCGATAATACAAATGTCTGGGGACATCAAACAAACCATATTCGCGGGTTCACTTCGAGCTAGCTTTGTGTCCGAAGTCGAGGTTGTGCCATGCTATCGAGCTCAAACGTATGGATGGGGTATATATCATAAACCGATTGTCATTGCGTAAAACTAATTAAAGAAACTAATATAAAGGAAGTGGTCTTAGAGCAAGTCCAACCAACGCCATCCCAAGCAAAAACGCCAAAATGAAGTTTATTAACCCTATCCAATGTAGCGCAACTTGTTTTGCTAAAATAGATTTTTCTACGGTGTTTTGCGTCAAATTTGACGCCACACTGTGCACTTGCGCTATTTAACTTTTTTTTTATTGTTTTTAATGGATTTAATGTTATTTGATAGAATAAAATGTAATATAAATTCATCATTTAATCATATATTTTCCAATAACATTAATGTCTTAATTAATTTATATATACATAAATATTCTTAATAAAAATTTAATTGTATAATTTTGGCATATAATTAAATAAATCTAATTATTTAGATCTATGTTGTTATTTATAATATGTTATATTATCAATTCAGATAATTAAATGGTCATCATCTTGTAATTTATTAATTGTCTATTGTGGTTATATTTATAATGTTCAATACTACGTTTTTATTTCTCTCTTTGAAAATTATTATACATTATTTAGTTTTTTAATACATATTATTATACATTATTTAGTTTTTTAATACATATTCTTAAATTAAATAAATATGTATTTTGTAGCAAAATATTAATATATATTGAATTTTTAATAAAATAGTTTTGAATTTGTATTGAAATAATGAGGAATATTCCAATATTCCTTTTAGTGCAAAATTTACAAAAATGGGCTGAAGATGATTTTTAAGTTTGATGTAGAAATTGCACTATTTTAGTGCAAAAGAATACACTAAAATATAATTATGGGTTGGAGATGGCTTTATATGAGACGGTCTCATAGACTTAAATTAATGAGACAGATCCTACAAAACACAAAAAACATGGGTCTTTTTTGATTGGGTTGAAATTCAAGTTATATGTAGGATTCGTCTCACGAACAATGCCCATGAGACTGTTTCATATAAGTTTTTGCCAATATAAAAAGTGGAGTCAACTAATTTTACAAGTTGGATTTTGCATTTATTGTAATTTCGCATTGTGTATAACACATGCACATTAGACATATATGATTAAATTTAACAAAGTATTATGTGTATATATATAATGTTGATATATAATATTTAGAGTTGTCCAATAGGTTGGGTCAGATCAAGGAAAAAATTCGAGTTAAGGCAGACATGCCCCGACAATCCGTCGGGTCACTATTTTGGAGACTCAATCCACCCCAAAACATTAAAAAAACGTGTAAAATATGTTTGACCGGTTTAGTCTTTCAGGTCAAATGGCTTGGTTCCTTTCGAACTTCCAAAATTACAGCCCGATCGATTATATCACCAGGTTGAGCTGATTTTGACAACTTTATAATATTCGATATAAGATGCACAAAATCATAATAAAAAATTTCAAACTATAATTTAAAGTGACCATAATATAATTAGACAAAAACTTGGGTTAGACCGTCTAACGGGTCTTTTACGTTAGACGGATCCAATCCGGCCGGATTTTGCTATAATTTAATGCACCGTGGTATTTTCGTAATATTGTGGGCGGGTTCATATGATCTCTGACCGGTGGCATTGTTGTAATATTATGGGTCATTAAAAGTGTTAATTTTTCCCCTAAAAAGTATTAGTTGTATATCTGAAAAGTATTAGTAGCATAACTGAAAAGTATTAGTCATCCTCTTGAACAATATTCTTAGTAGCCCTCATGAAAACTATTGATTTTTCCCTCAATAGTATTAGTAATCCGCATAAAATATATTAATTGTCCCCTTGAAAAGTATTAGACAAAGTGACGTACTATTAGACGACCCTCAAAAGTATTAGTTTTTAAGTGAAAAATATTAGCAATCTCATGGAAAAGTATTAGTAATCTCTTTGGAAAAATATTGACAACCCTTGACCTTGAAAGCAGTGTTTTTAGGTAATTCTCATGAGAATTATTGATTTTTCCCATAAAAGTATTAGTATTCTCCTAAAATGTATTAATAATCTTTTATTGAAAAATACTAGTTTTTTTTTAAAAGGTATTTTAGTATTTTCCCTGAAGAATATTAGTAGTCACTACCAAAAAGATAAAGAACTCTTCTAAAATGTATTAGGCCAACAGATGTTGTTTTATGGTGTTATTGGTTATGGGGTCAAGAGGGAATTGGCCACGCCATGTACTTAATGAATTAGATTCGTTAGACGGTATGACGTGAGACTTACCCATTTTTATTTGATTAGTGTCATGAATGACTGAAATTTATATACAGTAGGACAAAAAAATGAAAAAATTGAAAATATAGTAGGAAAAATTATTGAAAAAAATGCCACGTAGGCGTGGAATGCTCGTCTCTCCGAGTCATAGGTTTATGGGCTGGCCAATCACAGTTCGTTCTTGATGCTGTCAACACAGCACTTTCTATATACATTTCCCAGCGTGTAGTAAGTACTATTTTCCGCTCTATTTTCCACAGTTTCAATTTTCAAAGAACTTGAAAGATTTTTTTACCTTCGAATTTGAGAAAGCTGAAGCAAATGGGGTGGATTGAAGAGACAACGGCTTCGATAAAATCTATCCAAATACGGCAAGCCCTCCATCAAGCAGTCAGCCTTGGTCTCTTTCTTTTAACGATTAAATCTTTTGCCTCTTTTTAAGAATCATTATTTTGCTTTTTGACTCCAATTTAGGTTTTGTTGAAATAATCATTGTTTGTAGGGGAGAAATAATGTGTTTATGGGCATATGGATGCTTAAACGCTGTACTCTTTGAGGTTTATCTTTATTTGCTAATGCATTGGAATAGTGTTGGATTTTAAGTTTTAACCCACTATTTACAATGTTACTTTTTTTTTTGGTGTCTGTTGGGCAAAAGTTTGATTTTTTACTTATATTACATTGAAAGCATGAGGCAGGGTCGAATTTGACATGAATCTCATGAAGCAATCGCCTTAGGCCTCGAAATTTTTTGGGGCTACCTATGGAATAAAATAAATTATAACATTTCTATTGAGGCCAATAAAACCCATTATTGAATTTATGTCTAATGTTATTGTATTATTGTCGATAAAAAATTATGAATATTAAATTTTGCGTTCACCATTTGTGAAACTCATCTCAGGTCTCAAAATCTCAAGTTCGACACTGGCAGATATTGGATATTCTTTCATTATCTTCGCTTTTACTTTCAAGATGATATTATGTTGTAAATATCTTATTTATTGGTTATGTTATGATCTATGTTCGTGCATTGGTGATTATACTGTAGAATATGAAAAAGGTTGTACATCTTGTGGGTTCAGGTTCAGGGGACTTTCATTAGTAAATGCAAGAAAACGAACAAAGTTGGGAGGGATAGATATGGGGAGAAACTAAAGGAATGGAAAAAATATGCAATAAGCACATTTGAGTGTTATATATAGGATTCTTGTTTGGACTTGAAATTTTTTTAATGTTGGTTCAGGATTAAACCTGCTTGATAACATTGGCCTTTCTATTTTTATGGCTAGGCATGGTCATAATCCTGGATGCTAATAGAGGAAAAACAATCTAAATCATAATCATCTCATGGATGATAAGCTCTGGTGATGCGTAATGGCATTTTCTGACTTAAATTGGGAACACATCCAAATTTTCACATTTGCATACTTTAATGATTTTGCTTGCAAAAATATATTTTGAAGATTAAGATCATGAGTGTGGAAAGAAGCTTTCCAGAGAGTGTGATAATCTGTAAATAATGAGATGTGTATCGCTGTCTTTTTTTATTTTTCACTCTGATTAAGTCTATAGTTGGTTTATTTAGCCCATTGTTCTTTGCATCCATATGCCCGAACATGTTGCATATGTTTTTGGGGCCGGTGCTTTTAAACTCATTTATCGAAGGTTTTTTTTTTTGGAGTTAAATGTTTGATTAAAAATAATTTATGATAAAGCTGTGCCTTGCAGATGCATTTTACAGGAGGTTATGATTCTCGATTCCACTAATTGTCTCTTCTTTCTTGTTCTCTTTTTGATTTCAGGTATGATTGTTGCATCTGCACTGATGATTTGGAAGACGTTGGTATGCATTACTGGAAGCGAATCCCCTGTTGTCGTTGTTCTTTCTGAAAGCATGGAACCTGGATTTAGTAGGGTAAGCCTGTATGATATATTTAAAGAACCTAATCCTAAGTCCCAAGACTGTGTTTGGATCTAGGAATCTAGTGTGAGACATTTTCTTCTTTTTCGCATTCCTTTACATTTTCCTTAACTTAATCCTAGGTCGAAAGCAGAGCGTAAGAAACTTATTCTTTTGACTCTTAATCATTTTTACGTAGGTGGTGAAGATTTTTTTGTTCGGTTGTCTATTTTCTCTTATTTTTGCGTTCTTTTCCTATGTATTGGACGAGTCTAGTGGAATTTTCTCCCTCATAAATAAAAGTGCGTTTATCTCGAACAAAATAGATGAGGAACTATAACCTTTTGAGTACCAAGGTATTTGAATGTATATCATGTATACTAATAAGTTTCATGTTTACAGGGAGACATTTTGTTCTTGCATATGAGCCGAGATCCCATTCGAGCAGGTGAAATTGTCGTGTATAACATTGATGTAAGAGTTTATTCTATTTATATTGTTTTTATGCATATGAATTTTGGTATGTTGCTCGTTTTCTTCTGTTTAAGGGTAGTAGCATATATATGTATATATACAAATAAATGAACATGCAATTGTGCAACACTATTTCTTTCTTCTTGATGTCTTTTCAATTCACATCCTTTCTTTCGTATGATTTTCAGGGGCGTGACATTCCAATCGTGCATCGTGTAATCCAGGTAAATATCATTTATGTGGTGTTTTGGTCAAATAAATTGGTCATTTAAACCATATGTGCATCAATTCGTTTCAATTTCAATTTACATACCTTTCTTTAGGTGTATTTTACTTGCTTCAATGATAGTACTGTTATTAAAATGGAGAAATAATTGCATCATCCTCATTCCTATACATTTCTTTTAAAAAAAAACTAATGTTTTGTCAACCATATTTTATGATTTTCAATTTTGATCAGGTTCATGAAAGGCAAGGTACAGGAGAAGTTGATGTCCTCACAAAAGGTGCCCAAACTTTATCATTTGCTATCAAGCTAAATAGATGTCCTTTTAACACTGTTATTTTGTTGATGATGAAGAATGAGAACATTTTCATCATGAAAATATCACTTCCAATCCATTTTTCTCCTCAGGCTGCAATATGTTTAACATTGGTTGTTTGGTTTTGCTATCAGGGGATAACAATGATGGTGATGACATACCCTTATATGCTCCTGGTCAGCTCTGGCTAAAGCGGCAGCACATAATGGGAAGAGCTGTTGGGTAAGTGTTGTATTCATAACTTCTCGGGTTAATTACAAAAAGTATCATCAAGTTCCAGTCTAATTACAAAAAGAACCTAATTATCTTTCAAAATTACAAATACCCCTTTTAATATTTGTTTCTATTTAGCAAATATACCATCGGTAGGGGCATATTTGTTAAGCAATACAAATCTCAGTACATTAAGGGGTAACTGTGACTTTGAAATATAACTGAGTTTTTTTTTGTAATTAGGCCAAACCTTATGGGCAATTTTTGTAATTTACCTAACTTCTTTTTTGGGCTACAATTCTAGTGCTTTTATGCAACAGTAATCTATTTTTATAGAGAAACTTAATTTTGCTTTTAGTCATGTAACAAGTGAATCAGTGGAGGATCTCTCTGTTAATGGTTTTATTGTTAACTTGAATGACATTCTATTTTGATAATTTGAGTCAAGTTGATCTCTTAAAGTACCAAGTAAAATTGAATAAAAGATATATAGGAAGACAAGAAGATTGTTTCTTTCTGTATCTGACTGAGATGGAAAAAGAGAACAGATTTTAACATCTTCATCTCCATTTGCAGTTTTTTGCCTTATGTTGGCTGGGCCACCATCATTATGACTGAAAAGCCATTGATAAAGGTTTGCAATTTTCAGTCATTTCATTTTTTGTTCATCTTTCTATTTTCCCTTTGTTTCTTCTGCATTCTGATGAACAAATCAGATGAAAATCTCATCTGAAAAATGATATCGACATAGATTGTCCTACTCGTGCAGTACATTCTTATTGGTGCTTTAGGTTTGCTCGTCATTACATCGAAAGACTAACGAAACGGAGCTCATCGAACGGATCATCATTTTCGTTGGAACGACATTTTAAGATTAACTACAGCTGCTGCCATTCTTCCCTTTGCTTAACTATCTCCATCCTTCAGCATAACAGAATGGTTAACTTGCTTGTATATCATATTATTATTTAGGCTTCAAGCTTATTGAATGAATTTTGTTGCGCATTATTATATGCCCCTCTCTAACTTTATATAGATTTATACAAATAAATAGGGTTGTCTTTCTTACAATTAGTAGAATAGTTTATGGACCTGCTATACTGATGTATATTTCCTGCAGATCAATATTAGTGGTTATACCAAAGTTTTTGTGTTTTTTTTTCCCCCTGTTTTTCTCTCCGTAAAATGAATGAGTTTTTTTCAAGAAAAATAAGAATAAACTACAGCACAAAGTCTTGTTCTTTTCTTCTTTCTATATTTCCTCAACTATGGTTAGGGTTGTAAATGAATCAAGTATAACCAAACATAGTATTGTTCCAGTTCTTTTGAATTTTTATCGAGCTTCAAAAATTGTATTTGAATTTGATTTAATTATTAATCGAATCGACTTTTCGAGCTCGAATAGCTTGATATATTTACAAGTTATATTTTTCTTTTAATAATCAAACAAAACTCAAACTTTTAACTATCAATCTCGGTCGAGCATCGAGTAATTTGATTCATTTTTCAGCCATAACTAATCCTTTGTAGGGTCGCAAATGAACCAAGTCAAGCCGCGAGCTATTCGGTCTCGGTTCGACAAAATATTCGTCGCGATCGTTCGTCAAGCTTAATGAGCCGAACTCGAGCCTAAAATTCGAGCTCGAACTTTTAAACGAGCCGAACTCGAGCTTAAAGGTATTCAGCTCGAAAGTTCGTGAACATGTTTGTTTACAGGCTCGCGAGCTTAGGCTCGAGTTCGGTTCGATTATGGCTCGCGAGCCTAGGCTCGAGTTCGGTTCGTTAATTAAGCTCGTGAATGTTTTCGTTTACGTGCTCGCTTGCTTGTGTTCGAGCTCGGTTCGATAATTAAGCTCGCGAACATGTTCGTTTATAGGCTCGTGAGTCTATGTTCAAACTCGTTTGTAAAATAATATTATTCCTTGTAACAAACTATATATCTAAGGATTAAGGCTAGACAAAATATTAATTAAACCTACAAAATTAATCGAATGAATCCAATAGTATAATATAAAATAATATAGTCTATATAGAATCACATATATAATATTGAGGTGTATTTATAAAAGTGCTTAGGTTTTGTAGAACATATTATCTCATTTGAATTAATACTATATTTTGAATTTAGAAGATAACAAATTTTAAAAAAAAAAATTTAAAAATCAAGGATTCTATCTACACTATTTTTAAATTAGTTGTCTTTTCAAGATTAAATATTATATTATATATATATAAATGTAGAAAACGAGCAAGAAAAAAAGAAAAAAAATTTATTAGTTCAAAATTGATATTGTTTATAGAATATATTCTCTCATTTGAATTAATAATATGTTTGTGAATTTAAAACTATCTAATAATATATTTGATAAACTATACAAAACCAAAACATATATAGTCTATATATAAGCACAAATATAATATCAACCATATATACTAAAACAAAAAAAAAGTTAAAATATGTCATCACCTTATTAATCTTGGACACGTGTCAACTTACCATTCTCTTAATCTCATGTGGGTCGCTTCACATTTATTCATGTGGCATTCTATGAACAAATATAAAAGATAAAAAATAATCCAAAAATTAAATGAGGATTCATCTTTGAAATTTAATTTCTTTTAATATTACCATATTAAATAAACTGCAAAAAACAAACAATAAAGAAAAATAATTGATATTGATAATTTTTTAATAATCGAGAATATAAAGAAAAAAACAACTCAACTCAAATTTGTACACAACTCACAAATAGTTTGGAAAAGTTAATGTCGAGCCATTTATCTCCTTTGCATATTTTATTGACAAAGATTGTATTAGTTCAACATATATATATATATATATATATATATATATATATATATATTTTATAGAAGATATTCTCTCATTTGAATTGAAATATATTTTGAATTTGGAAGACAAATAATCCAAAAATCAATGATTCTACCTATACTATTTTGAAATTATATTATATTATACGTATAAATATATAGAATAACGAGAAAGGAAAAAAACAAAAAGATTTTATTAGTTCAAAATATATATTGTTTATTGAATATATTCTCTCATTTTAATTAACAATATATTTTTAAATTTAAAAGATAATAATTTTAAAAAGATAACAAATAATTCAAAATCAATGATTCTATCTACGCTATCTTTTGAAATTTTTGTGAATAAATCCCATGTAACACACGTGTGTTACTCTAATTGGGTTGAAATCTCTATTCCACTTTCCTATTCCATTCTCTATTCCATATGTTGGATGAAAGACACGTGTGTCATTGTGACATCACATGATATCATCTTGCACACGTATATTTCATACAATGCAATGGAATAAGAGTGGAATAGGAAAAGTGGAATAGAGATCCCATCCCCTCTAATTGAGGCGTATTTAAAAAGTGTTGGTTTGGAATATTTTTAAATTATTCATGGTTTTTTTTTAGTAATATGTAAGATTTTTACTTACTCTTATGCATTTGATTTTTACTTTTTAATGCTACAACAAGTAATTTAGTCTTAATATGAAATCGATTAAAAATAAGGACAATTTAACATATATTTTAAGCTTTAAGAGTTTGCTTTGACGAGCTCGAATCGAGCTTAACCATATAACGAGCCTTTACGAGCCGAGCTCGAACTAAGCTAGTTAAAATTTAAACGAGCCTTCAACGAGCCGAGCCCGTTTTAGCTTAAATGAGCCTTTAACGAGCCGAGCTCGTTTAAGCTAAAGGAGCCTTTAACGAGCCGAGCTTATTTAAGCTTAAACGAGCCTTTAACGAACCGAGCTCGAGCTAAGCTCGTATAAGCTTAAACGAGCTTTTTACGAGCCGAACTCGAGCTAAGCTCGTCGAATATGTTAAACGAGCTTTTTACGAGCCGAGCTCGAACTGTTCGCGAACTACATAATTTTTAAACGAGTCGAGCTCGAACTCCATTAGGAAAGCTCGAATCGAACTCGAGCCGATCCAAAAACTAAACGAGCCGAACTCGAGCCTATTCCTGTTCGGCTCGGTTCGGCTCGTTGCAGCCCTAATCCTTTGTCAAGAAACTAAGGCTCTCTGTTGGAAAAAAAGTACGTAATTCCATGAAAAATAGAGAAAATTAAAGATTTCTCACCAATCAACTTAGAATACCCTGATACAAATCTCCTCTCAAAAAAAAAAAAAAAAAAAAAGAATACCTTGATACAAATCAGTTACAAGAACATACAACAGAACACAAATATATAAATTTTCTAAAACACGATATGCCTATAAACACTATGCTTACAATCGTGACTCATACCAATTAAAGAATGCTTCAATTTTCAGGAAAATGAAAACCTTCGTTCAGCAAAAATCTGCCTACAGCTAACACAGGAAAGAAAGCTTGAATTATGTAGAGAACAGGGTTACATATCTCTGCCTCATAGTTTGAATTCACAGAAGCAATCAGGCAAAGCAGATCCAACGCCCATTACAAAATCATCTCTGTGAACCTTCCACAAAGCCTCCATCAACGAGTTCCCCTTCAGCCCCTGCAAAGTCAAAACCGCAAACGCCCTCCTACTTAAAAAAAAAGTGTTTTATATAACCCCTTAAAAGCTCGCATTGCTGCAACCATTTTATCCATATTGCCAAAATATGTCGCCATATACGAATCACTGTTAATCGACACATAATAATCCAATGCAGCTTTTGTGTTACCGTGCATGTTTTTGAAGTCCTCACCGGTCAAAAGGGTAGATTTGGTAAAAACATTCGCGTATACCGACGTTAGGCCTTCGAGTTCCATCAGACCATCTCCAGCTGCTAAATATATATTTGTGTTTGTAGGTACAGAAAGAGCTTGGAGGATAAGTGCAGTTTCGTTTGGTGTAAGTGGGCATTTCCCACGGTTTCGCCATAAACGAGCTTGTTCTCCAGTCCAGGGTTTTCTATCTCCTCGTGCAGCCTCTATTGCTTGAACGGAAGCAGGAGAGAGATTAGAGTACTCACATTGGCTATAAGCTACCATGTCCGGTTCGAATCGAAGGTGAAGTGAAAGGAAGGGTTTTGGTATGGCATGTAGAAGCTCAGATGCTTTCTTCTCCAGTGTGCTGGTTAAGCGCAGAGCGTTATAGCAAGCCTGACAAAGTGCCGCTTTTGCATACAGTGGATACCTGTAATATATGTGATGATGAGATGGACGTGCAAATCTTAAATTAAATTGCTCTATGGATAATCTGAATAAGGAAAATCACCATAACAGTAGAAATCCGATTATTAAAGTTACAGAAAAAAAAAAAAAAAGGACAGTTATTGTGGAAGATCTTGACCAAACTGATATTTCATCTTTGAGAAGTTACCACAGAAGAATGCATATTCCTTTTGAATTCAGAATGGTTCTTAACACAAAGCCCCCTTACCCAAAGGTATGGATATTATAACAGAAATAGGATAAAGGAAAATAACAGACAAAAGAGAGCAAAATGGACAAGTCAATCCAAGAATAACACTAATTAATGCAAAAAATGTTTTGACATTCTGAAAAAAAAAAATCTGTTTAGGCAGAGAAAATGAAGATATAGGAAAAGTAAAGAGCTTTAAATGCATGGTACCTATCCCTTCTTTGACTCATTGCTGGAGTGATTGAAATGTAGTGATGCTCCAAGAGCGACGGAAGTACAGTTTCTACATAATCAAATGAGCCTTTACGCTTGCTACAATCAACTCTAACAGGCTCTTTTGATGCAAGCTCTGCAGGCAACTCTCGCACAATCTGAACGAAGCCATTCATTTTCTGGATGAAGTACTCCACATCAAATACATCTCCAAATTCACTGCATGATCAAATCATGAGTCAGGCAAAACTGTTGGTTGGTTGGTTGGAGTAATAGTTAAGATAACAAGATATCGATTTCTCCAATATGTCGAACTTTCCAAACAATGGAAAAGTAGTTAAGTCACCCAGTAACAAACTAAATCATTTGTATATGGAGTGGGAATCAGAGCAATAGAGTCCAACACAACAATTATTTGAGGGCACGAGCATCTTACAGTAATTGCAAGGAAAATGTATATATTCTACAAAAACAAAATTTTCAGAAAGTCGTATTAGTTTCAGGACCCAGGACTGCTTTTATAACCCCCAAAGCCACCACCTATCTAGGCCAATCTTGCTTGGACCATTTATTCCATACCTTTTTTCTTATACCACTTTGTTTGTAGGCATAAATTGCATCACAAAATACAGTCCATTTTATCATTTTTTTTTTTAGGTTTAACCGTTTAGATCTAATAGCAAATACTGAATCGAGCTTGAAATGTCAACATTACATAAGACCATTCAATCTCATACAGATACATTGAGTCATCATAAACGGAAAAACAGGCAAAGACATAGATTTACTTCATATAAAAGAATGTATCAAAAACACAAAACTTTCTTTCTTACAAATAGTATAGTAAATAAGTCATGTTCAAAGAATTTACCTGAGTAGTGAGTAAAAGGATTCACAATTCATACCTAGATTCATTCCAATATGCAGCAACTTCAAATTTGGGTAGAACAAGAGTGGCATTCAGCAAGCGAGCAATACCAACACCATCACAAAACTGCAATTATCCCAGTTGATGACATAATTTCCACAACACAAGAATAATAAAATAGAATGAAAAGAGCAAATGGACTACTTAAAAACGAAGATTAGATTTTGTAATGAAGTACTCACGTCCCTCCTCATCTGATTGAGCCCACCATAGCAATCGACTCGAAGATACCCATTGCTCTTAGCTGGGAGAGCTGCAGCATTTCAACACAAAAAACCAAAGCAAATGTCTGCATTTGACGCCAGTCAATGTTGACTTTGAACAAATAAACCTTACAAATATTTAAACATACTATCAGCTAGGTGCTTGGACACACATGCATTCAAGGATTACTGAAGTTCAAAACAAATACCTTAAATCCATACCCAAATTGTTTATACAACCTAAACCAATTTACTAGGATCAACAAATGCAATTGTAAGAAGAGCCAAAAAGAAAAGGGGATAAAAATAGACGAGCTTAACTTAGTCACTGGAAGGGTCCAAAATAATTTAGATTGCTATTTAGGATTAATTCAGTCTCGCATGCATGTTCAGTATCTGGAAGGATCCAAGATTTCAGTTTCCAAAGGAACGGGACAGAGAACGGGAAAACTATGAGCTTATTTTTCGTATTTTTGTCCTCTCTGGACAAAATATCAAATTATAATTTTATCAGTAGACTGTGGCAATTGAAACTATAACCAAGAGAACTCATATGATATTTATTCCCTCGCATCTTAGCTCTCATCTCCTCAATTTATCCTTAGAGTAAAGAATACTAGTTTCCACTTTTCTTCTGACCAATAATTGATTATTATCAATCCCTAACTCCGGTTATCCAACCAGTCATATATTCCCCATAACATCACAATGCAAAGTCGTGATTTCATCAATCTTGAATCAGAACATATAATATCCTAAACAGTAAATCTAACCACGAAGCAGAATTTAGTAAATCTACAAACTCAGAGCCATACAAAAGATCCATAAAACAAACAAAAAGCAGAAAAAAACCAACCAGCAGGATGCCCTTGAAGCCACCAATTGCAAGGCCTCCATTCGAATAATCTCCGTAGACTCCATATCTCTGCTCTTTCTGACATGTTTCACAACACTTCTCCCATTAATTTAATCAGATCAGAAAATGTAAACACGCATAAAACATAACCAGAAAACAAAAAGAACGAACAAAAATGCCGCATCCAGGAATCCAACGTTCAGCAAATACAATTACCCCATCGGAACAAAAAAAAAATGGAAAATGAGGCGACTTACAGTGGAGAACTGAGCGGTGTTTGAGAAAAGGGAAAAGAAGATGGGAATAGAATTAGGGCTAGAAATACACTGAGGAATATCACTGTTGTGATGAGTAGGGTTTTCCCTACCGTTGGAGTAATCATTGAAAGGAAAGTGTGGAAGTTAGAAGTTTCTGCAAATTATATAGGTGTTCAATTCAAGAAGAAGATCGAATCAGAGGGATTGACATCGGTGTGCAGTGTTTCTTTTCTTTCTTCTTTTTGACCAGTTTTCTAAAAAAATCATCTTATCCCTGCCCCCAAAAAAAAAAAAAAAATCATCTTATGTCTATTTATAAAAACTCTATGAATTTATAAATTATTATATGCTCTTAATATTGTTCTCATTTTGAAAATTACAGTTTTTGTATATGATGAGGATAATTCTGACATCGACACGTGTCATTATGAGAACATGACACGTGTACTACTAAGATGACAATTATCTCGAGATAAAGACCTATCTTAACTGATCGAGGAAAGATTCGGTGGTAAAACACTTATCTTAACCGACCGGAAGTCCGACCTCGGAAGAATTGCTAAGGAATCTAACTCTTGGGAGGAGTCCTTGGCCGGTAGGTAACCAAGTCTATAAAAGAGGACCTGGGCTCTGCTGGTAAGGAGGATACTGAAAACTCACTACTCAATCTCTACGAGCAAACACTAACTTAAGATCCAAGATCTACCCCCTGGGACCACCCTGGGTTATGTTTTGCGGTTTACGCCGGATCTTTGGATCAATCGTTCCAACTTCGACCGACTTGGATCTCCTTCTTGGCGTTGTAAGTCCTCGATTAGTCCTTGATTTTTATACATCATCAAGATATTACTATTAAAAAAGTTTTCGTTAACAATTTTTTGGTTGATGTTGAGCAAAAGAGCAAGTGAAATTTATACAAACAAATTGCAAAAATACCTATAAATTTTAATTTATTTACAAAAGTTATTCTTTTATTTAAATCGAGAAAAAGGGTAAATTCTATTCACCCATTATTATTTTATCATTTTGGCACATTACCTCCATAAATAAATTTTCAACACTTTGTCCCTCAAACTTAACTATTTTGATACTTTATCTCAATTTGTATTTATTGTAGTTGTTTACCCTAAAAAAAAAAATTGCCTCAATACAAATTCGGATCAAATTCTCCTCGAACACAAATTGATCTTAAATAGTAACATAAAGTGCACTTCCAACTATCTGCGCTTATTTTTTTTTTAGTTTCACAGGTTGTGAATTTTCTCTCTCTTGGGTGGAGTGCTAGCTAGTTCCACTGTTGTGGAGGCAAATATTTGTGGTTTCAAATTTTCAAAAATTTCACTGTTCTCAAAAATATTCAAAAATCCAAATTATTCTTTTTGTCGTTTCTGTTTGAATCTTCCACTCTGTTGAGATTCTTGTCTTTCTTGTTTTATTGCTTTATCTTGTCTTCTTTATGAGCCATAAATGTAAGCTTTTAAGTATCCTATAATGAATGTTCTTACGCAATAACTCATTGTCGTTAGTTTGTTTGAGATTATCTGTGGTTTTCTTCTCTTGACCTTCTTTCTCTTTCTTACCTCTCTCTTTCGGTATTTCTTCTTTTTCCTCATCCTATTTTCGGGTTTGGTGGGGTGTGATTTAAGGTATGGATTGATTTGGAGGCTCCGGAGTTTGTGCTCTCAACCGTTGAAACTGGGGATTGATTTGGAGGCAAAAGACATTGTCCAAAGTGTGGAGGAGTGTAATAAAAGCTTAGTGGGTAAAATTTTTGGCTCCAAGAAAGTGAACTTTGTGGGATTTAGAAGCACTCTGGTTTCTATTTTGGCAAACCAAAGAAACCTTTAGGGTTCGGGAAATTGGGGTAAACACGTTTCAATTCGTTTTGAAATGTCAAGACCGAGACAAAGTTCAAAGGAAAGCGTGGTCCTTTGACAACCAATACCTCTTTGCTAAAAGCTTGGGTAGAGGAAACACCTAAGAATTGGAAAAGTCAACTCGGTGGAAATGTGGATACAGTATGGAACCTTCCTCTTCATTGGGTTTCCTTGAGACTGGGCTTAAAATTGGAAATTTGTTTGGAAAAATCTTCGATGTTGTGATACCGAGAGAAAGACAAAGCTAAAGGGAGATTTATTAAAATATTGGTTGAAGTCAATCTTGAAAAACCTTTAATTCGAGGTACTCACATAAATCTTGGATCCTCTAAGGTTTGGGTTGATTTCAAATATGAGAATCATTGGGATTTTGTTTTTACTTGTGGCTTGGTAGGGCATAATGATAAAACTTGTGAAATTAGAAAACCGGATTTCCTAACAAAAGAAATAAAATCTGAGCAATTTGGTGACTGGTTGAGGTATCGGATTGGTGGAGCCCGAATAAAAATATGAAGGGACAAAGGAAGCAGAGAGCTCTAAAGGCTCCAGTGAGCACCAAAAAGTAAACAAATCCTTGTCAAAGAGATTGAGAGAGTTGATAATAATGAAGTGATTACGAGAAAAGGAAAGAATACTATACCCCCGTCTCGATTTAAACCCTGAAAAAGCTACTATGGAAATAATTGAGAAACCTGAGGGGCATTGAGATTGGTTCGTGTCCGATGAAAATCTCAAAAGCCAGGATATTCATACTCATCTTACCAAAACAATTAAATGACCCCATTCAACCTATGTGATTCGAATTTACTAGTAATGATAAAGAAAACAGTGGATGGATGAAGATAAGGATATGGTAAATATTCCCATTGGATTTGAGAAGGCGTAACTCCATTAAAGAACATTTGCATTAATGTTTCCCCTTTGATGAAACCAGGGAGTAGTAAAAGTAATAAACTTGGGGGAAAAATCATGATAGGCCGAAAGGTAAAAGAGCTCTTGAGATAGATGGTAATCGGGTTTGTAAGAATGCTAATAACAAGAGAGCATTGAAAAGCAATGATAATCTTGACATAAAGGAGGAGCTTTCTGGTTGTAAAGAAGAAAGGTCACTTTATCAAGTAGTAAAGATGATGTTTGTGATTTTGAGTTAGCGGGTGCCAACCTTCAAAGGCCCGGTGATCAATGAAGGTTTGCTTGTGGAATTTTAGAGGGTTGGGAGGACCTTTTACGATTTCCCGCCTTCGAGGAAGATGTTAAGCTCCACCTTCCCGACTTATTTTTTCTTTCCGACAAAAAAAAAATTTTTGTCACTACGGTTTGTAGGAAGATTAGGTTAGATGATAGATGGTTTTGTGTTGACCTCTTGGCAAGAGTGGAGGATTGCTTTGGTTGGTTGGAACAACAACATCTCTGTTTGTGAAATTATTAGCAATAATTTACGCAATGAGGTGTGTTTCACTTGGAAAGATCGATGTGAAGTGTTGGGCTATATTTGTTTATGCAAGACTGATGATAGTATCGAAAAACTCAATGGGATTATCTTGAGCAAAAGAAGCTGACTTGGGGGATTGGTGGTTTATGGGAGGTGACTTCAATGATATCACCTCTAACCTTGAAAAGAAGGGTGGCGGGAAAAGAGTCGATTTCGGTTTCAAGAACTTTCAATTTTATTGGGGATATGAACATGGGTGAAGTCCCCTTTTCAGGACATCCTTATACTTGGGCTAACAATAGAGAGGGGGAAGGTTTTGTAGAGGAAAGACTTGACAGAGTCTTTGCTGCTCCTGACTGGATGTTGGATCACACTAATGCTGAAGTTAAGCATTTGCCTATGCACTCTTCTGATCATTGCTTACTAGTCCTGGACTCTGATTGTGCCATAAAAGCTGAAAAGCCCAGATTCTTTTTTGATTCCAGATGGATTAAGAGGGATGGAGTGATGCAAGTTGTGGAGAATGCTTGGAATGTACCAGTATCTGGAACCCCTTTAATTCAAGTTCAGAGAAAGATTCAACATTGTAGAGTTGCATTACTTAAATGGAAATCATCCAACAGAAGCAACTCTAACATCCTTATTGAGCAATGCAAGAAGCATTTGAATGAAATGGTGAGTTTAGGGGTAAATGAAATTGGGGTGAGTGGAAAATGCAAAAGGAAAAGCTGAAGCGACTTTATTCGAGGAGGAATCATTTTGGAGACAAAGTCTAGGATTCAATGGTTGCATGAAGGGATAAAAATACAAAGTTCTTTCATGCTAGTACCATGCAAAAAGAAGAACTAACTGCGCATTGATGATTGGTCAAAGATGATGGGACTGCTTTTCAATACCAGGAGTCCGTTAGTAAGGAGATCTCTCAATCCTATGCTCGGCTATTTCGATCTTCCTTGCCTGGTCCTCTTGTGGATGTTCTTGTTGGTATCTCTAAATCCATAAATGATGAGCTTAATCACGGCCTTACGGACTGTGGATGAGGCGAAAATCAAGAAGGCTTTAATGGACCAAAGACTTCAATAAAGCCCCGGGCTTAGATGGTATGTCCCCATTGTTCTTTCAAAGACTTTTTGGTTGACTATTAAACATGATTTTGTTGGTGCTATTCAAGACTTTTTTTTATGCATGCTAAAATTCCCAAAGCCATCTGCGCTCACACTCATCACTCGATCCCAAAAATTAAGCACCCTACTTCTATTTGGGCATTACATGTCTATTAGTTTGTGCTCTGTTACCTATAAAGTCATTTCCAAAATCATTGCCAATAGGATTAAAGCTATTATTCACCTTTGCATTAGCAAAAATCAATCTGCTTCCATTCCTGGGAGACAAATTATTGACAATGTGGTTATTGCTAATGAGTGCATTCATTATTTGAATAGTCTTAGAAAAGGCAAAAATACATTTATGGATATCAAGCTAGACATGACAAAAGCTTTTGTGAGTTGAGTGGTCATTTGTTGCGATATTCTTGAAAAAATGGGTTTTGCTTCGTGTTTATTTCTTGGATTAAAGCATGTATTAAATCATTGTTTTCTCATTCAATTTGAATGGCCAACCTTCGTGCTTTGTTACTCCTTCCGTAGGTATTAGACAAGGGGACCCCATATCCCCCTATCTCTTTATCCTTATTTCTTAGCATCGTCCCAACTGTTTAAGCAAGCTAGATGCTCTCTTGGGTTTCAAGGTATTAAAATTAGTCCCCACTCTCCTGTCATCACTCATCTCTTCTTTCTTTGATGATTCCATCATCTTCTCGTAAGGCCGACTTGAAACATGCCACTTTGGTGAATAATATCTTGAAAAAATATGGGGTCGCTTCAAAAAAGGTCAATTTTGACAAATCCTCTATCTTGTTTAGTAAAAATTCTTCTCCGGGATTTAAAAAGAAATATTTGCCTCACACTTCAAGGTGTAACTCGAGCATCACTGCTAAATATTTAGGTTTACCTCTAGGAATTGGGAAGTCCAAAAGAGATACATTCAAATTTCTTGTGGATAATGTTCATGCTAGAATGTTGAATTGGAAAACTCTTATCTCGATTTCTTTGGGAAAAGAAGTGCTTTTAAAGTCCGTGATTTGTGCCTTGCCTACTTATGTCATGTCCTCTTTTTAAGATTCCCGTTGGGGTTTGCAAAGATATTTGTAATATGGCTAATAGATTTTGGTGGGGAAGTAAGCTTGAGGGGCAAAGTAAAATTCACTGGTCTAGTTGGAAAAACATGACAAGCTCTAAGGAATGTGGGGGCTTGGGGTTTAAGGATATTCGAGGTTTAACACGACTTTACTTACTAGCGATTATGGAGGTTGATCACACAACCTAATCTGTTGGTTAGTCAAGTCCTCAAAGGCAAATATTTTTTCAATCAAAAGCTTTTTGAGGTTTCCCCCGCAAAGACCGATTCTTGGCTTTGGAAGTGTTGGTCACTGATGATCGCAATTGATTCTCTTAAAATGGGGATTAGGTACCAAGTGGGTGATGGAAAATCATCGCATTTGGAACCCCCTGGATTCCTAGAACCCTTCCTTCAAACCTCTCGGGAGAGAAATACTTCAAATGTGGATGTGGAATGGGTTAGTGAGTTGATGACCTCGATGGGAAACACTGAACAAAGATCTTATTTTTAATGTTTTTCTCATGATGATGATCTTTATCGCATTTTGAGTATTCCTATTAGTTGTTGTGGGAATAGGGATAAACTTGTTTGACACTTTGATCCTAAAGGGACTTTTTCCGTTAACTGTGTATAAAGCGGGGCTTATTAAAAGTTCTCGGGTTGAGGATGTTTCATTGAATCCATTTGCTCAAAGACAAAGATTTTTGCAGCTATGTGGAATTTTACTTGGAGCCTTCCTATTAAAGGTAAGTTAAAACACTTCCTTTTGAAATGTTGGCATGGTTATCTTCCGTGAGTACTCGATTGTGTAAAAATGGGGTGAATGTTGAGCCCAAATGCAGATTTTGTGGGGATTTTGATGAAACGACGAGCATTTACTCTTTAATTGTGTTAGAACACAACCGATTTGGAAACTTGCACCAATTACTTGGGATGGTCCTATGTTTAACAATAAAAACTTCGAGACTGGTGGTTCCAAATCAGAGAATTGGCAAAAAGATGGAGATGTTGATAGAATTCAATTAACTACATATCTTCTTTGGTGGCCGTGGAAATCCAGAATCGTGGATTTTTCAAGGTGAGAAAAATCAATTGATATCTTATTAGTTGTCTTTGTTGAGGAATGGAGGAAATGTTTGATGACTTGAAAAGGAGCAAAGTAGTACACTCCTTGGATCCTTCTCACGCTGCTGGAGTTTCCCTTCTTGTTCTTGAACCCGAGTTTGGGGTAGGAATGCACCGTGTATGTCGATGCCTCGAATATCTTGGATGGTAAAGTTGGTTTGGGTGGGCTTGTTTTGAATTCCTGCAGAAAACTGAACGAGTTGGTGGTCTTTTAGGGACTATGTAAATGAAATCCATTGGAGCCATTCTTCTCTCTATCAGGTGGCACTTGTTAAAGATGCTCATTTTAAATGGTCTAGAATCAACATACATTTAGATGTGAAGGAGATTGTCTATAAGTTTCAACAACGGATTGAAGTTTGATGTTGCTTTCGTGACAATTGCAAGACATCTCTTTGTTGATGAATCTTTTTGATCATTGCACTTTCCATTTTGTTAGTAGATCTTCTAATCAATCTTGTAATAGATTAGCATTTTTTTTGTTGAGGAGAAGCCACACATGAATGGCTCTCTCATTTTCCTCTTTGGATGTAGTCTATTTGTGAGGCTCTTTGATCAGTTGGTCATTCGTGATGTAAGTTCGTATTCTCTTTGAGTTATAAAATTTCCATCGTTTCGGAAAAAAAAAAAAATCTGCGCTTCGCTATCAACCTTTTCGAAAAAGTTTATGGGCAATTGGTAAACTTGGACAAATGGGATTTATTTTAGCAGGGAGTTTGATCAAAATACTCGTATCGTAATTCTGAACACTTTGGGTTTTCAACAAGTCGATTCACATGGCAAATATCTTGGACTCCCCAGTATTGTTGGTAGAAACAAGAAGGAGATTTCCGGATATATTAAAGACAAAATTTGGCAAAAAATCCAGGGCTGGTCGAAATCACACTTTTCAAAGGCGGGCAAAGAAATTCTAATAAAGTCGGTCCTCCAGACCATTCCATCATATGCCATGAGTTGCTTCAAGTTTTCCGCTAGCGTGCTATCAGATATTCAGTCCATGATCGCTTCATTTTGGTGGGGTAATACACAATAAAAAAGAAAGCTTCATTGGGCTTCATGGAACTCTATTGCACACAACAAGTTTTCTAGTGGTTTAGGTTTTCGATCCTTTCATGCATTTAATCTTGCTCTCTTATCCAAACAAGGTCGGAGGTTACTCACTAACCCGTCGTCCCTGCTAGCCCGTGTTCTTAAAGCGAAATATTTTAGCGACTGCTCTTTTCTTGAAGCCACCATTAGCTCTCGTCCCTCATGGACGTGGTGGAGTATATTGGAGGGTCGTAAGGTTTTTAATTTTGGGTGTCTGCGACGGATTCGCTTGGGTACAATTACGAAAATTTGGGGCGACCGATGGATACCCCTTCCCCCATTTCTGCTAACATCTACTCCGCTCCCATATTTTTTCTTCGGAATCTACAGTATCAGAACTCGTTGATATTGATACGCATTGGTGGAATTACCAATTGATCCGAGACACTTTCCCCGCATCAGAAGTCGCTGCTATCCTCTCCATCCCTCTCAACATTTCCCCTTACTGTGACACATGGAGTTGGTTTCCAAGCAAAAATAGAAAATTCACTGTTAAATCGGCCTAAAAAGTCGTTCTTGACAATCCTGAAGTTTTTGAGATTGAATCTTCCCGTGGTAACAGTAGTTCGGGTGTCCTTCCCATTTGGCGGAAAATCTGGAAAATTTGCATCCCTGGGCGTATCTTACATTTGACTTGGCGTCTTCTCACTTTCACGTTCCCGTGTCCGGCCAACTTGGCTCGATGGCACCTCACACATAAAGAACACTGCCCGTTCTGCAACTCGGACGATATATCCACATCCCATCTTCTCTTTTTATGCCCTCATGTTATGCGCATTTGGTATCTTGTAGGGCTTCATGACGTTATTTCTCTATTCCAACGGCAATGCGGGGTCCTTTTAAGCCTCGTCTATCTTATAGTTCTTGCAAAGTTTCTTGATAATACAATTGTAAGTGAACATATTAGGCACGAGATTGTACCTTGTACCTTTTCATCGAATCTAGGACCCGATAAGCCAAATGAAAATCATTCGCCGCAATAAGCGTGAATGAATATCGAATACGAATAAGCATTCGGGTTTGAGCTCCTTAGGCCTCATCTCTTTAAACAATCCATACGCCTCATCCACTTCCCCTTATTTACACAAAGCGTGCAGCGCACTATTCCAAGCAAGCAAATCCACTATGTACCCTCTTTCGAGCATTTCATCGAGCATTTACTGGGCCTCACCTGAATCACCGATGTCACCCCATCCTCGAATCATTATGCTGTAAGTTTTTATAGTTGGGCTCAAATCACCGTTCTTAACTCAGATCAAAGAATTCCTGAGCATGCTTCACATGCTTCGTTTTACACAAAGCTTTTAGCTGATCAAGGTCATCTACACAAGGCCTAATCCCAAAATCCACCATCTTATTAACAGCCCTAAATTCATAATTCGCATATAATCCAAATGATACTTTTGAAGAGCGATGGAATGTAATAGCATCTAATAACACTAATTAATCATTTTTATTTATGGAACTATTTAATCTTAATTTTTAAGGGAACTAATTAATCCATTTCAAATATAGATAGTGATACTGATGTGCTATCACTCCGATTTGTAATACTCATGTTGAACTCAATTTTTAAGTAGAATTATCAAAATCAGTCACACCCAATGAGTTGGGTCGACATATTTTACATTTATTTTTAACGTATGAGTCAAGTTGAGTTCCAAAAATATGACTGATTATGGTATCTCATTTTCACAAATCAATGCATTATGCTCATTAAAATGATTTTTTATATTTTATCAGTAATGTTCTAAAGTCTGAAATAACTGTGAAGTTTTGCGCCAATGTTTTGCACAACAAACATTTGAAGGTATGCCTCCGAATTTCTCAATTTTCCAAAACAAGTATAACGGAATAATACTCGAAAGATAAACTATCAAAATTGGAATGATATAAACTTTTCTCTTTTGTCCTCCATATTTTTCTCCGTGGTCAGAGGTCAGAAACATCTTCTCTTTTCTCTCTCAATTTATTTTAGTTTATTAATTTGCTTGTGCAATCTTGAAATTAAATTTTCTTTATGCATCAAAATATCATAAGAAAATACGCATAATACTATAATAGTATAAGATAAATAATTTTTTTTGAAAGCTAAGATAAATAATTATTTAATATACTTTCAAATATTCAAGCACTTCGTCGAGTGAGCCAACACTCCAATATATCTACATATTTTTATTTGTAAATAGAGATACCATAATTAAAGTGATCCATTTCAAAATTAATTTATTTATGTCCCAAAGTCACTTTTAAATACAACGGAAAATATACCATATAGGCCCAAGCCCAGTCGCTATCCTTTCAACTCTTTACAGCCCCAACAATAGAAGATCTAACAAAAAGCCGAAAAGAAGTATAATCCAATACATGATCTAATTGGCAGTCCGGCCCAGCCCACATCAGCAAATTATTTATCTAAGCACTGTTCTAAAGATCTTTATCAATCCCCACTTAGACTCCACCTAGGTGTGCCTAGAACTTTTGAGAACACTCATCTCAGCATTTGATATTTATATATAATTTGGGTAAATCTCACTTTGTCCCCTATACCCTCCTCGAGTATCACATTACCCTCTTATACTCCCAATTATATCACTTTATCTCATTATACTTTCAAGTATTATCAATTTACCCCCTTATGCTTTTAGGCTTCGTTTGGTTCAACAATAAGATTATATTTGATTATTTTCCACCAGCTTTATTGGCATTTTCCTATGGATCTATTAAGGTCAAATACTGTGTTTGTTTGAGTGATTGGATTATTAGATTGTAAGGGTTGTCTATTAAATTGTTTGGTTCAAAAGAGATAGTAATAGTCCAATAAGTATTGAATTACCTTATTGCGCGCCCTTAAATTATAATTCATATTCCTATATCACCCTACACAATTACAAGGACAACTGTAAATGGGGGTATGTAGGTAATTTGTAATAGCAGGATATTGAGATATATTCCTCATCCCACCTAGGGGTGGGATACCTATTACATCAATGAGAAGCATAAAGAACCGGGCCATGCTAATTTCCAGGGCCATGGATGTGTGAACCAAACAATATAATATGAGTGAAATATTAGAAAAGTGACTGATATTCCTTCTATTATGCCCAACCAAACGAAGCCTTAGAATATTATTTTATACTCATGTGCTCAAAACAATGACTATTTATCCTTACCTATTAGTCTTATTAAAATAACAAAATTATTTAATATTAATAAACTTGTACTTATTTTCTAAATTAATCTTTAACTTGAATAATTAACACTTAACATTAAAATTATTTAATCAAATGTTTTTCATTTAGTTGCTATATTTTTTAAATTAAATATATTCCTATGAAATTACTATATAACTGATATTTTATATTATCCAATAAATTTATATTTTATTCATCACAAACTTTAAATTATATAATATATTTAATATATTTTTATTAAAGATGTGATATATTTTTAGGAAATTTTCAGTTATTTATTGAAGAATCACAATTTAATAAAAACTATGTTAAGTAGTAAAAATAGTCATGTTAGTAGTCAACTTTTCGAATACTAAAATGAATATTCTTAAATTTAACATAATTTATGTTTAGTATGGCTATACAATTATATATATTATTTTAAATTGTATTATTATATTTCATTAATTATGAGAAACTTAATACTAATAGTTTATTTATTTTATAAAATATTATTTACAATATAATACATAATTTAGTTTTATTATGAAAAAATATACATTAATATAATGGAAAATAACCCATAAACATTTTTATATTTAATAAATAGCGAATAATTTTTTCAAAACAAGAACTTATATGAATTTAATGCCACTAAGTCAAATTAAAAATAATAGTAGGCCAATTAGGTCATTTAATAAAAGAATATGAGGATAAAATAATATTTTAATAGAAGAAGAGGATAAAGTGATACAATTGAAAGTATAAGGGAGTAAAATGGTATTCAATGAGAGTTTAGAGAGTAAAATGAGATTTACCCTTTTTTTTTTTTCCAAACATGCAATCGTAGAATGAGCCATATGAAGAAGTGAATTATTACACCTTAATTTTAAAAGTACCTAAATTATCGTCACGTGTTTGTAGATCTTAAAACAACATCAGAGCAATTATTTTGGCAAACTAATAACCAAGCGGCAATGCTCATTTAATTTGCTAGAGAAAATGCACATCTTGAACATGTACTAAACAAGCTATTTTATAGTATAAGATATTGCGTCCCAATCCCACAAATTTGTCGTATCGTTATATTTTTTCACTGTTGTTTAACCCGTATAGTTTATGTTTCTCTCTCCCTTTTCTCCCACCATGGCAGGAAGGTGGAGTTGTTTTCTCCATTATTATTCTCCAATTTTAGTTTTTACAGTTTCTCCTAGATCTATGTGGGAGTATCAAGTATGTTACTTTTGTATGTGAGAGTTGGTATGCTTCTTTTTTAGATTTAAGTAGATCTGTGTTTTTGGGGCTTCATCCGTAATATTCATTAGATTACGTGAAGATT
The DNA here is from genome assembly GCA_016081115.2 of Rehmannia glutinosa. Taxonomy (NCBI): domain Eukaryota; kingdom Viridiplantae; phylum Streptophyta; class Magnoliopsida; order Lamiales; family Orobanchaceae; genus Rehmannia; species Rehmannia glutinosa. The sequence continues at coordinate 168,014 of JABTTQ020002263.1, read as the reverse complement.
TACAAATCTAGAAGAAGTCTGGTACAATCCTTCAAATCTTGTTTAAGTAGATCTTATTTACAGATTTAGAAGATTTAGAAGAAGTCTGGTGCAATTCTTCAAATCTTGTTTCGAAGCGCAATCAATCAATTTCCAACTAATAATCATTATCCACTGAGCTTAGTATGAAGTTTAATGATTTATTATTTTTATTGTGATTTCGGTTGTCTCCCCTTCTCCTCTTATTTTGAATGGTATGAGTTTTTGAGATTTCCGGTTTTCCCCAATTGGCTTCAGGAATCAGGATCCGTGGTTGTATCCAAGAGAGAGATAGATAGATGAGTTTCTTGTGTAAGACGGTCGAACAGTGCGACGGGTGATACTTTTAGTGCAAAAAATGGTACTTTTAGTCTAAAAAGTGGTACCTTGTCTGAATACACTAAAAATTAAATTTATTTATACAAAGTATAATTTTTTACACTAAAAGTATCACTTTTACCCTAAAAGTAAAATCTGTAGCATCACGCGACCGTCTTACAAGAGTTTTACACTATGATATATTTGATTGATTGATTGCTTTCTTAGTACAAATATTATACATAATTTATGTAGATCTATTTGTATGGCTTTCCATGAGTGGTTCAACTGCCCAATTATGAATTTGTTTATTGGTTTTCACCGATTATAAGTTATAAATCTATAAAAGACCTAATTTTTAAAACTTTTTTTGGGGTGGTATACCGATCGTATTTATTTTTATGAAGAGAAATTAAATAAGGGATTAACTCCCATTTGATTAATCCTCAACCATCCAACTTAACGTAAAACTAATTAATACACGTATTATTGGATTCCAATCAAAAGATACGATTTATTTATCTGATGATGATTTAATTTGTTACTTTGTCCTTAGACTATAAAATGGAGTATTTTATAATTAGTAGGTGACTTATAAGGGTTTGTTATGCCATTCTTCCGGATTATTTATTTGAATTCATAATACATTCGTGTTGGGCTGGGGAAAGGTGAAACCGTGAGAAGGACTTCAATAGTTTGTTTAATTTGCATTAAGAACAATGTTCATGCATAAAATTTGTTTACTTATTATGGGGTCACAACATTTAAAATAACAAATTATTAATATTAATGTAAGTAGTAATATTTAATAAGTTTTGGTGAGCATCCCTTAGAAATTTTCAATTACAGGAATGCTTCAATCATTTGTTCAAATCAACAACTTCGTGGACCCAATATCTTAGTTGTGGTGTTAGTTGCATCAATTCGAAAAAACATTAATTTTTATTTTGTTTTAAAATTTTAAATTTTATATATATAGCATATGCATTGCTACATGTATAATTTTCACAATTAAAGTTTGTGATAAAGTAAAAAGTTCGATAAGGGAAGGTGGAATTGCAGAAAAGAAACCCTTTTACAAAACGATTCAAATTTATAACTTTTAATGCTCATGATGAGATATCCATTAAAGTTCAATGCTTAATGACGAGGCTACACCACTACAGCTTGCATAGTGGTAATATTAGTTAAAGTAAGCACAACAAATTTTCACAGCCGTTTGTTTTCAAAACCATATCTTTTGAAGTATCCGGAAGTAATTTACAGAAAAATCTTAAAGGTGCATTTGGATGGGGAAGATAACATAAATGACTTTGCGAACATAAAGACACATTATGTAACACTTGTTTGTAACACTTTTACATTACAATATTTATGTAACACTTTTGCAGCACTTTATCAATATGTAACGCTTATATGTAACAATTTTAAATAAGTAACACTTTTTAAGTATCACTTTTTTGTTATTTCATTTTGTAACACAAATAGGTATCACTTTAATTAAAAAATATTATAGGTAACACTATAGTGTATTAATTGTAACACTTTTTGGGGTATATTTTATTAATAAAAAATATATTGCTTTCCTTAAATAACGCCAATGATTTATTTAATCAATTAATATCACAAAATAGGTGAAAACAAATGTGCTCTGTCTTTTTTATAGAATTTTTTATTTTCTTTTTATAAAGTCTTTCTATTTTATTTTTCTAAATTTTTTACAGAGGTAATTAATTTCATCGTAATACCGATGGAAAATCCCTATAAATATTTTGTTATAAATTTTTAAATTTTTAAGCAAACCAATTTCTTCGGTAACCTTTTTTTTATTTTTTTAAAAAATATTTACCAATGAAAAATTGATGTTGTTGGTAGTTATTTACGATTTTTTTATGTCGATAAATTACTTTTTCATTATTTATTTATTATTTTTTTTACGGTTAGAATTTTTGAATCCGTTGGTAACTTAATTTCAAATTCTTATATGTTTTATTTTTATCAATGGAAAATTAATAAGTCGATAATTTTATTTTATATATTTTTATATTTTTATTTTTATTATGTCCTTTAAAATTTAATGTAATATAAATATTAATATATATAATATATCATAATCTTTATCTTTAATATATAAAGTATATGTATATATATAAAACAATGCAAAAATTGTAATAAGAATCAACTTAGCTAGTGGCAAATTGCCACTCACAAATATAATAGGTCTCAGGTTTGAAGCCCTTTGGGAGCAAAAAATGATAAAGTGCTACAAAAAGTGCTACATAATTCCCTTATGTAACACTCCAGAAGTATTATTTTTCAAAGTGTTACATATAGAAAAAGTGCTACTAAAAAGTGTTACATAAGATTTATGTGTAACACTTTTGAAGTGTTACTTCAAAGTGATACAAATAGTGAAGTTAATGTAACACTTATACAAAGTGTCACTAAAAGCTATTAAAAGTGATACATTAGACTATAGGTAGCACGGACAACCGCATCACCATAAAAAGTGCTACCTATTGTCTATAGTAACATTTAATGGATATTAGGTAACATTTTTTGGGTGATACCTTATGTCACTTATGTTGTAGTGGGGATTTGGGATGAGAGATTTGAAATACTTCGCCAAATTCACATTTTTGTTTGACATATAAATCCAAATGAATAGATTTCAAATCCATCTTTAAGTTTTAGTTTATTTTCAAAGGATTTTAAATCCCTCCCAAATCCTAGTCATTTGAAATCCATTATTTTCTTTTCCCTTGGAATTTCAAATCACTCCATCCAAATGAGCGACGTATGTATTTCCAAATCTTTATTATATAAAGTCACATTTCTAGGGCTGCAAATGAACCTAGCCGCTCGTGAGATATTCATAATTCAACTCGGTAAAAACACGTTTAATGAGTTCTTTAATTTTTTTAATTTATTACTGTTTTTATTATATTTTTTCTCTTAATCTTGTTAACAAAGGTATAAAATGAGATTCATATTACTTATTTTTTGGATTAAATTTTTTTTATTTTTATTCAATTTTCTTACATTATATTTCATATTATTATTTTCACAAAAGAATTCACAAACAATCAACGTCTCTAAAAGATTCTCCATCGCATCAATCTAATCCTCACTTTTTTTTTACACATGCAACTTTTATTTTTAAAAAACATTTTCCACTATTATATCATAAGATGAAAATGGACAGAACGAAATCACAACCAATCACAACCTTAATTTGCCAAATTCTATGTTATGCCTTTTAATTATTTTTAGAAGATAAAAAGGCAAACCACTCATATGGAGAAGTTAAACTAAACAATATCCCTCATGTACAATTCATGTGATAATATTCGGTTAATTTTAAAATTTTCACATAAATTTAGACTCAATTCGAAATTCTTATCAATTAATTACATGGCCCATTTTGTATTTTGCTTAAATTTAGAATTTATTTTGCGAGGCAAATATGATATGAGGAACACATGGGAAGCTTGTAGAACAACCTTTATGTCTCTTGTATCAGTGTATGTTGTCTGCTGATATCAGTGCCACGTAGGACCAACTTGAATAAATTCACATGCAAGATGACAGGACACTTAATGTTAATTAATACAATTATAATCATGATTAATTAATTAAACAAGTGGGATATACCCAGTCATGTCTCGTTTTGTCCTGTAATTGCTTATTTTGTTTCTATTAATTATCATCTCTAAGAGCCATCAGCAAGGCGAACCGCAGACAGCTATCTTACGTGCATTTGTAATAATGCATCTTAATGTAGTTAATTATGGAAGCTAATTAACATGGAAAACGCTAATGCGTAAATTATTGACAACTGCGCTTCTATATTATATAAGTGTAAGATAATGACAAGATGTTAATTTATAATTGTTAATTGTATATAACAAGTGACAAATATTAACTTTCATATATTTGAAAACGGTGAGAAGTACGTTTAAATATTATAATTGACTACCATCAATGAATGACACACCAAATATATTTTCATCCCCGCCAGTGATAGGAAAACCCTGACTTTTTAGAACCATGGAAAAAAAAAATGAAAGGAGCCTTTATTGAAAGAAAAAAATACAAATAAATATTTTATATTCGTACATTTTGGACATATTTAAATAAGAACTTGAAAATAAACATGTCTTTTTTAACTTGGGAATCTCTATAAAAACAATATATAATAAAATATGTGTACATATATATAAAGTCTTATATAAAATTGGATCCCTAAAAATTGGGGTCCTACGCCGCCGTCGTCAATGACTATCCTTGTCTACCTTAGTTGCCACTGATAGTGATATGCTTTTTTTTTTTGAGAAAATGAGGAAATGAGGTGTATGCGTGGGGGGTTGATCATTCGAACCAGATCTATTTTCCTTAATATGTTTGATTACACATGCTAGATCTGAATCCCAACATATAGATATGCTTGTGTTATTAGTTATTGATAATAATAATTCACTACAAGAAAAACAATCAAATTCTAACGAAATAATTCCAATAGAATTAAAAAATATTGGAATTTTCAAAATTCCAATGGAAATTCCAACGCTACATCTTACCATTGAAATTGCAACAGAAAAGTCCAACAATAACCAAAACCATTTGATCTTGTTGGAATATTTTTTCCATTGGAATTTTGCCATTCCAACGACCATTATACCATTGGTGCTTTTCCATTGGAATTTACATTTGGAATCGATAATTCCAATGGAAATTGGCCAAATACCAACGGATTTTTTTCGTTGGAATTCTCTTGTTTTCTTTGTAGTGATTTGAATATTACTTATTACCAAATTTGTATAAATCATTAGGTACTTGATATACATTACTAAAAGTAATATTTATATTACTATTATTTTATGTTATAACAAGTTGTAAAACGTCCTCAAAATATATTATTATTATTATTATTATTAGTATTATTATTATTATTTATTCATTTATTTATTTTAACATTCATTATGTAACCCTTCTCAAGACGTTTTGGCCCTCCAAAATCCCCAAGGGCATAATTTCCCTCTTGGAAGTTGGAAGAAGTAACTCTAAAAGAATTATAGAAGTAACTCTAATATGGTTGGTGTTATTTTTAGTAAATAAGTATGTCCTATATATAGATTTTGTTCAAAAATTTAGATAAATGGAATTCATTTTGATTCAATAGAAACAAGATCAATTTTTTCGGTATGTGTTACTCGTCTTAGCGCCTTAATTCTACGGATCAATTAGATCTACTAAGCGGATCCAAAATTTTGAAAATGAGGGTACGATATATATTAAAAATAGACATACACATCTATATATATATATATATATATATATAATAGCAGAAGTCCGAAATAAAAATTTTCCCGCTCTTTTCACTTATTATATTAGGAAATAATTGTAAAAATTATAAATGATAATTATTATAAATGCTTATATTAGGAAAATATTATAAGAAAATCGTTATAATTATATAAATTAGGAAAATATTATAAGAAAAGATTGTAAATGGTATTCTACTTTATATATGTATATAAATTTGGAAAATATCATAAATGGTATTCTATTTTATATGTATAAAAATTAGGAAATTTTTATTTACCGATATTCCTATTTTATATCAAACGTGAGTCTATAGTATCAATTCTATCTATATATAATATATAGATTTTAAAAATTATAAATAGTATTTCACTATAATTAATATTAGTATACATTTGTTCTTCCTTCATATACATTAAAATGATTATGTTGACTCTATACATCATATCTTAATCAAATATGTTATTTATTTGTTTCAATGGGGTCACTTTTTTGTACAACATAATATCAATTAATCAAGTTTTAAATACTAATGACTATTAAAAATTTCATAAATTGTTTAATAATAGTTAAAATAGAAGAATTGTGATTTTATGTATCTTTCACCATTAATTGAATTAACAATTGATTTTATGTTCGTGAGATTTTTTGGCGACTTATTATTTATGCAAAATCCTCTTATATTTATACTATTTAAATTACATTAGAGAAACACTTTGATATCATTGACACTAAATTGAAGCATAACAACCAAATATGGCTTCATCTTCACGTTCCCCTCTATTTTTGTTGTCATCGGATGTCTCACCAACATCGACTTTATTGAACTCGAATTCTTCAATAAATAAGAGTTTTTATATAAACTGTATTGTAGATCCGTCGAACAATATTTGATGAGTTTCTTTTTGATTATTCCTGATAGTTTTGTTGTATTTTTTAAAGTTATTTTTCGAATTATGATTTGTTTATTTTTTATTATTCCTCATACTAACATATTTTCTCAACATATTTGTGTGAACATTTTTGTATCAACATATATTTCATGTTCATATATATAAACTTTCATCCCGCCTTTAATATCATTACAAAAATATTTCACTCGAATATAAACATAAATATATCATTATGATTAAAAATATATCCGAAAATCGAATTTCCAGTATTTATTTATATTTTTAATCGAATTTGACAATGCTATATGATCGAGATAATTAAAAATGTGTTTAGAAAAAAATTGACAAAATCTTATCTTAAAATAAAATATTCATTAATCTAGAATTTTATTATCTTACAATAAAATGACAACAATTTGTTCAATGCGAGAATTTTTTCAAACTCGTATAACACTATAAATGGACATCTATGTATCACCTTAAAAAATCTTATTCAAATATTTACCAAAAATAAAATTCCCCGTGCATTGCATTTTTAAATAAACTTCCTAGATAAACTTTTTTTGGGTTGTGAAAATTTCCATCATATTCTATAATTTTTGGATTGAAGAGTGATTACAACAATGTATTGTTGATCAAAAATAAGAAAACTCAAGGGATCTACAACTAATGGAAATAAACGATAGGAACGGACGTAAATGTCAATGGTACGATTTCTATTCTCTGTTTAGTTATATCATGATTATATTCATAATTTTTTTAGTGTATTATTATGACATTGTTTGTAAAATTTATGGTAATACAACTATAGTTTATATCTAATGAAAAATAGTTTGCTATAAATTTTTATTCATGATTTTTTCTCCCATATTATTTTGAATAATATCTCAATTTAAATTTTATCAATTGATTGTAGAACTCTTAATTCATTCTTCTTTAAAAGTGTATAATTAATAACATAAAAATTTATATAGCCAAAGATATTCATAATGCATTCGAGCTTTCTCTTTCTCATTAGTCACTATAAGAAAAAAAAAAAAATACAATTGCGCCATTAACACCCTATTATCTTGAATTATCTACACATTAATTCTATAATATGAAACCAGTCTAAAATAAAGTAATAAATACAAACTCATGTTAATAGATAGTTTAAGTATAAACCAATAAAATAAAATAATAATACACGTGAATAATAATAAAAATAATAATGCATGTGAATAATAATAATAAAATAATAATACACGCGCAACGCACGTGTGGATTACTAGTATTGTTTAATATTTAAAGTCGTACAACCCAAAAAATGTAAATGAAAAAAGAAAATAAAAACATTAAAATAAAAATTACAATTGCAACCGATAACCCATAATTTGAATAATAAATAAAAGAATAATGAGAACTTTTACCTGAAAATTATATAAAAGATTATGAATTTTCAAGAAACATTGTTCATACTAGTTATGAGTTTGAGATTTGAATAATTTGTTGAAGAGTATCAAGCGAAAATTGCTAAATATATTTACAAGAAGAAAAAGTTGAGCCAAAATCAATAGAATGAGTATTTGCAAAATTGGACCAGGAAAAGAGACCATGTTGAGAGATTATATTGTAGTTTTTATATTATATTGTTTTTCTTTACTATAAAATATTTCGTATTTTTTGAAAATGGGGGTAAAGTTGCACCTGCATGTACCTTGTTGACTCCGTCAGTGATTAAATTTATTTTGATATACTCGATATTATAACTAGTTGCAAGATTTTGCTGAATGAATGAAATTCATTTTGATTCTAAAATAAATAGATTTGATAACCACGAACTCATACATGCTTGTACTTAACTAACAACAGGTTCTCCTTCTGCTCAAATTTTACTACTTTTCAAAGAAGAAGATATCTCATATATATTAGGCATGCGTCTATTTTCTGACACATCAGATATCTATTTGAGAGCACTCAAAGATGGAGAAATCAAGGGTAAAAATCAGGATGGAAATGATAAAATTTAAAAGTGTAAATTTTAAGGAATCATCTTCTCTGTTTATTTAACTATATATTAAGATAAGTAATTTGGACATTTACTATAATTTATCTTGTATTTTGTAGTATATATAATAATAAATGCTTATTATATTTATAATATTTAAATATATTTTCACAATTAATTATATACACATGACAAATATATTTTGATGATTAGATAAGAATATTCACTACTTAATTAGATGAATGATATATTTTTTATTGACTTGTTCAAACCTACACGTCTAATTGATTATGATGGTTAAAATATAATCAGATTTTTATATGCAACTGTTTATCTTAAGCCACAAAGCATACTATAAAAAAGTAGGTTTTGCTGTTGATTTATTTGTACATCACATCCACTAGAGGAAGTTATGTTGAACAATGACACAATGTTTAAAACATGAATTTATAAGTGCCCTTTCAAGAGAAAAAAAACATGAATTTAGTGCACCCCATCGGAAAGTATGAAAATCGATACAAGGATTTTTACATGGTTTAGATATTAAATGGAGTCCGATGGATATTTGATTATTTGTCCATAACAAAAATAATTTTTCAGCCATGTTTTTCTTTTCAAAAATATTTTTATTGATTAGCCATTTTTGAGTTTAATTATCAACTTTGCCATTTTTCCATTTCTCAAGACCACGTCAATTTTTTAAAAAATGATCAAGTACCTCACGAAAGAATACAAAAAGATTATGATATCAGTGATTAGTCAAAATAGCTAAAAGACATATTTTTGAAAACATTGCTAGTTTTTATTTTCTAAAAACATAAGTGGCAAATTTGGCATATTTACCATTATTAAGTACCTATAGGAAAAATTATCCACTAGTAAAAAAATTACACAATGAAATAAATGGGAAAATTACAAAATTGGTCCTGTACTATAGGGGTGTTACAATACTAGTCTTGTGATTTTTGAGGTTGCAATTTTAGTCCTATGACAATTTTGCCATTGGCAAAAATAATAATTTTAATCATGTATTTTAGGGCTTGACACTTTTAGGTTGTAATTGGTTGTTAAATTTTTTTAAAAAGTTTTCATTTTTGAACGAAAAATTGTAATTGTTTGTGGAAAAATGAAAAAAAAAAATCGAAGAAAATTTCATTTCTCTCCAAACTTAACTCATTTTTTCCTTTCTCTCTAACATTTCTTAATACACAATTATACTATTTATTCTCTTTCCCCCTATTGATATAAAGTATTCTCATAATTATTTTTATTATTTTTCTCTTAAACTTGTTTAAAAAAGGTATAAAATGAGATTCATATTGCCTATTTTCGAATCAATTTTTTTTATTCAATTTTCTTACATTATATATTATATTATTATTTTCACAAAAAAAGATACACAAACAATCAATATCACTAAAAGATTCTCTATCACATAAACATAATTATCACTTTTTCTCTACACATCCAACTTTCACTTTTAAAAAAAAATCACCACTATTCTCTTCATAATAAATGAAAGTGGATGTAGCGAAATCACAACCAATCACAACCTTAATCTTTTATTTTTTAGTTGTAGTAATTTCGGTCTTATTACTCGATAACCAATTTTTTCAGATTTATACATATTTTTGTATTTTTATAATTAGGAAATAATACAAGTAGAACTCGCATCTCAGATTTTGATCCGAATTCATAAATCTATTTTAATACTAGATCTTAGGTATATTGATTATTTTGGCTATCGATGGCGTTTTGGAAATAATTGAAATATTGAAAAGCCCTCAGGACCCAATTTGCATCAATTAACTTAAAATATAGAGGACCAAAATTGCACAAATTTCAAACTCGCGGAACCAAAATTGCAACAAAAGCAAAAAATATAGAATTAAAAATGCAATTTCAAAATTTACAGAAGTACTATTACAACCCCTCTAGAGATGCGGGACAAAAATTCGACTATTTAATAAAAACTTAAACCACCAAATTACAGAAGTAATCTTTAGGCCGACTTGAAGTTTAAAATTCCATCACTCATTGAGATGCCTTAAAACCAAAAGTTGGCTGCTCTATTCTCTGAAAATCACAGCTCTCAAAGACATAGTGAGCTTTGACTGATCTGTGTTTTACTTTTATATGCCCAAATTTCATAAGATACATAGAAATAACCCCAATCTAAGTCAATTACTTCCCAACCTTAATTCTTTTCTATAAGGTTGAATACAAATCAAAGTCTACATTAGACAATCAAATCCGGATTATGCAAATACGGTATGAAATCCGATTTTATATGGGATTTTCCAAATAAGTTAAAATCTTGAAACACAATCCATTTGGATAAGACTAGACTTTTAAAAGTTTACATAAAGATCTCAAACTTATCTTATATAAATTCTTTTAATATGGTAATTGTATTTATACAAGGAATAAAATATCACAAACTGATTTCGCATCTTATCGAGAAATCAACTTAACAATTTAATATCAATTAATTTGATTTTAATTTAATATAATTAAAAATTCAATTACATTTTATTAAAAAGACAAAAAACGAAAAAAAAAAAGTAAATTGAGTTTGTTGTTTCTAGAGTTTTCGGTCGGGACGCGATATACGGAAACGTCCAAACTTCAGGTGACCTGATTGAAGCAGTCTCTTTAAATATTTTTAGTTTAGCCTTATAACACTTAATAAAACGAAACCAAAAGCTGACCTGTTAAGGTACATATCGAATAATACAATTAATTCTACGTAAACGTATAATTTACAAATACAATTATTTTGAGTATACCATTTAAACACTTACAATAAATACTATGAAAAAAAAGGAAAAAAACTACGAAAATGATAGTTGCTAGCTGTAATCTATGATCCTAGTCAGCAACGTGGGATCTACGTGTCTGAGGGAATCAAATATCCGACACCTGTACAAATCAAACTCCCCAAGTGTCTTACGTTTCATCTCGATCACAATCCCATTTTTCTATATAAATTCAGTTGTATTTTCCTCCCATTCAGCCTACTCATTCGCTTTTCTTCTCTATCAAAACAATATTTCTTACATCTTTCTTTCTTATCCAATTTAACTTAGCCTCCATTTTCATTTTGCCCAAAGATTTTCGCCTCAAAATCTTGAAATTAAAACCAAATTTTCAAATTATTATTTGTTGAATTGAAAAATGAAGGATAACAAAGGAAACCCATTGCACCTTTCATCCCTGAACCACATCTCACTTGTCTGCAAATCAGTTGAAGAATCCACTGATTTTTATCAGAATGTTCTTGGATTTGTGCCTGTTAGAAGGCCTGGATCACTCAAATTTGATGGAGCATGGTAAATCACAAACACCTGATTCTAATTTTTCTTTTTTGTGATTTTGTTATGAAATTCTGAAGAAAAAAAATTCCCAATTTCTTTTTTGTGCAGGCTGTTTGGTCATGGGATTGGGATACATCTACTGCAATCGGAAGATCCAGAAAATATGCCTAAGAAAACTGTGATTAATCCCAAGGACAATCACATTTCATTCCAGGTTACTAATATTTGCACAATTTTACCTAAATTGGAGATTCGATTTTTGTGGTTTTTTTAAGATCCTTGTTAATTACGTATTATTAATGCTGAATTAACCACTTTTATATTGTTACTTTATATGATTATTTGTTACTGTGAATTGTTGAAGTGCCTGGAACTGAAATGGGATCCACCAAGAAAAGACAGATGAGAGTGTCTGTTGTCTCAACAGTCTCAATCATTAGTGTTATAATATATCAGATTAAGTGTGGGATCAACATCGCTAATTAACTGGACTTTTTAAATTGGATGGTCACCATCTTTCTCTACGTCTCTTCTTCTTTTTGACGTTATTCCATTTTTATCTCGTATTTCACATTATTAATATAATTTAATTTAATATTTTACTTTTGAAAACCCGTCAGATTTTTGGTCATTTGCCATAACAAAAACAATTTTTTTGGCCAATGTTTTTGAAAAACATTTTTTTTTAGCTATTTTTGATTTCAATTGTCCATTTTTCCTGTTTTTTTCTTTTTTGAAAAGTGGTCAACTAATTTACCAGAGAATACAAGAAATGACATACCTTTGATAAGCATGACTATTTTTCATTTAAAATAGCGTAAATGGGCAGTTTGACCTTTGACCTGTTACCTTTACATTTAACTATTAATTTATATTTGACGTGTATTTATAAAGTGGTATGTAGAGACTAGAGACGGAGTCGAGGGATCGCCAGCTTCTAAACTTCATAAAATTCTATAATAAAATATAAATTTTACAATTAAAAATTAAGGGATAATCACAAAACCCCATTGAGGATTGAGCTAATTACCAAAATACCAAGATGTTTACCCATTGATTTTGGTTTCCGTCTTACACTTTTTTCATTCACAAGAAAAATATTTCAAAAAATCCTATGATATTTCTATAAATTTTTCGATTACTCCCTTAAATATTAGAAATAATCAAATATGAAGAGTTTTTTTTGTAATTTTGAAACATAGATGGGGTCCTTTGTGATTAGCGCACCACCACAAAGAATTGTGGGGTGGAGTCGGGGTTCAAATCCTCTTTCATCAAATTGTTTGTGGGGTGGAGGTCGGGGGTTCTTATCCTCTCCATCAAATTGCTATATGCGGTAGTGAAGATTTGGTGGGAACTCATCTTGAATAGCATCCGTGTGGGTTCGATTCGGGGAGAGATCGTTATTAGTAGATTGGGGGTCGAACATAATTGTTCTCTTTACCTTTAGGATCTGGTTGTCGTCGTGACCGTCAGGACCCGCCGTTTCGAACATCGCGTCGCGTGCACATCCATGTTTACCTTGGCGGCAAAGAATGAGGAGCGGGCTGTTGTCTCCGAGCGTAGTCGGGCGTAAGCGCGAAAGCGAGTTATCAAAAAAAAAAAAAAAACAATTAATTAATTGTGAAAATATTAACAGCTAAAATTCAGAGATACCGTGCATGAATTTTCATCTATAGATGTATGACATATATGCATATAGGTTGTTTGCTTTTTTTTTCCCCTTTTTACTAGGGTCGGCGAAACAAGCCAACCCTATGAAGTTCCACAAATTATGTCTGCCTTATGTCTTGATAGCCACTAGCCTTACAAGCAGGGGCGGGCAGACACAAGGGGATAAAGTAGGGGTGGCAATACACGATCGAAAAAACCCGAACCCGAAACCGACTAATACAAACATGACTCGATTTTGCTAATTTGTCTAAAACATAGTAATTTTAAATTTTCATTAACTTTCGATGCATTTTAAGCATAATACGAAATCAATCCAAAGCCAAATACTGAACCCGACCGAATTGACACTCCTAGGACAAGGGGCTGATGCCCCCAAAGTTTTACAAATTATTTTTTTTATTGTGTTTTACTGTATAAAAACTATTAATTATAGTTAATATATGAGCATTTTTTCTCATAGTTTAAATTATAAACTCAATCCGTTATTTTGCCCCAAAGGAATCTTGAGTCCGCCGCACTTAGAAGGGCTAGCGTGGCATATTTAGCCAACCTACCCTTTTAAGCGTGTATAGGTTGTTTGGTTGAGGTGTTTAATGTAATTTGTCATGGCAGTGTGAGAGCATGGGCATGGTTGAGAAGAAGCTGACAGAAATGGGGATTGATTGGGTGCAGCAGAGAGTAGAAGAAGGTGGGATCTACGTGGATCAGTTGTTTTTCCACGACCCAGATGGATTCATGATCGAGATCTGCAACTGTGATAACATGCCGGTTATACCTTTGGCTGGGGAGGTTGTACGTTCCTGCTCAAGGCTTAACCTGCAGATGGTGGCGCAGCAACAGCCGCAGCCGCAGCAGATCCATGTCCCCGTGGTACGACCATAGATGAAATTAGGTGAAGTGCTTATGTCAGCACTAGCGGCCGTAGGATCTGGACAGATTTTTTCTGGTCGGACCTTTTGTCTGTTTGTAAATTTCTTCTGTTGTTGTCGTGTTTTGTTTGGTACTCGTTTTGTAATAATGGACGCTTTTGGCCTTTGGAGTTCGAACTCCAAATTGGAAGTCGCGTTTTTCTTCTTTTTGGTTTGTTTGCGTCGTTTTCTTTTCTTTTTTCTTTTTGGCTTGCAATTTTGCTACTCTTAGTCTCGATTGGCATCTTATGAACATTGTTTTGGAAAGCTTAGGGTATGTATGGAATTGTTTCCAAATACAATTTTCCAATTTTCCAATTTTCAACCTGTTCTAAAACCGAATTTATGTTTGTTTAAGAAATTCTCAATAAAATAAAGTTACTTTCGGTTTTATTATTTATGAAAAGATTCTTTTGAAAATATATCCAAACAAGTTTTCACCACAATCACGTAAATCTATATGAAAATACACTACAATCACGCAACGATGTCAAAAATATACTACAATCACGCAAATCTATATCAAAAATACTATAACCAAACACATTTTCATTTCTAAACAGAAATTCAGACAACAAACCAAACATATTCTCAATTCTCACACGAAAACCAATAAAGTTTGAAAATTCATTTTTCAACACTAGAAACTGGAAATTGGACTTGAGAACAAATCCATACATCCCCTTAGTTTCAAATATGGTTGTCGGATTTTCTAGTGCAATTGTGTTTTGTTTTTTTGGTAACTCAGCTTCCAGGCTTACGCCTGACTATGCCTGAGGACAACAGGTCCGGCTTCTCATTGCTGCCGCCAAGGTAAAACTGCGGGATGTGCACGCACCGCCATTCTCGACGGTGTCTGGCGACGTACAACCATATCGTCCCGTAAAGAGGGACATATCTTGGCGACGCAAACTATATCCTCCCAGGTAAAGAACAATTATGTTCGGCCCCAATCTACTAATAATGATCTCTCCCCGAATCGAACCCACATGGATGCTATTCAAGATGAGTTCCCACCAAATCTTCACCACTTGCATATGCCTCGAGGAGCAATTTGATGGAGTAGGGATTTGAACCCCGACCTCCACCCAGGGCCGAACTTGACCCCAAGCCTAGCAAGCCATTGCTTAGGGCCCCAAATTTTTGGGGCCCAATTTTTTTAAACCCCTTTTAGTACATTAATTAAAAATTAGAAAAAGGCCCAAAATTATACAAAAGTTGTTGCCCTCTTGCGCAAGAACCACCTCCCAGGTTTTCCACTTTTCCATTTTTGCACTTCCTTCCTTCCTTCCTCATCGGCGAGCACGAGCACGGGGCGTCACGTCACCTCATTTGACGACAGCAGTCACAAAGCGGTACAATCGGCGTGCGGCGAATCGGCGATCCACGGACTACGATCGCTTTTCTTCCCAATTAATTTCGATTTTAAATTATTTTTATATTCTTGAATTTAAGTTTCTTGCGCAATTAATTGTGTTAACTATTAAGATTCGATTGGGTTAATCGAATTTAAATCTCCCAATTAATTTCGATTTTAAATTATTTTTATATTTCATTTTTCAAAATTAATTGTGTTAATAGCTTAAGATTCAGATTTATTTCAAAATTAATTGTGTTAACTGTTAATTTAAAAATAATTTAAGATTCGATTGCGCAATTAATTGTGTTAATCGAATTTAAATCTCCCAATTAATTTCGATTTTAAATTATTTTTATATTTCATTTTTTCAAAGTTTTCTACTAAATATTATGTATATAAATGCATTAGAAGAATAAGAAAGAAAATACTTCAAAGTTCAAATTATATTTTACGTTTTTTTTTCATTTTTAATTAAGCATATAGCTAAGAAAGAAATTGAGACTTAATTTGACATTATTTGTGTAGAAAAAAGTACAAGATGTCTTATAAGCATATGTCGGGTGCTCAAAAAAGGAAAAAAAGACAAAGAGAGTTGGAAGTGGTTCAAGTCAGAAGGAGATATAGAAAAATATTTTAACTTTAGCAAAAAAAGGTCTCAAGAAGAAGAAACGACTATAGATGTGGAAACTCAAATTGGGGAGGAACATCCAACTAAGGATGAAAATGCTAATGAAAATGTTAATCAAGAGGAAGTGATTGAAAAAACTGAGGAAGAAAGTCTTTTATCTGTAGATTTGAATGATCCTGGTAATTGGAAAATTATTGATCAAAAGATGATAGATTATCTAGTTGAAATGGGTCCGAAAAGAGTTGATGGCATAGTATATCCTCCCAACGAAAAGGGCGGACATTTTGATTCATCACAATATATAAGGATATTGCCAAATGGACAAAAAAATGATAGAAGATGGCTAGTTTATTCAACTTCTTTGGACCGGATCTTTTGTTTTTGTTGTAAGTCGTTTGTAACCCAAATGACATTGAATAAAAATGGGCTTCTAAAGAATCGATGGATTTTGTGATTGGAGTAATATGTACACTCGTCTCAAAAGTCACGAAGGGAGTAAGGAACATATTCATTGTATGGCTAGTTGGAAGGAATTGGAAGATCGGCTTGGACTGAAAAAATCAATAGATGAAAGCGTCATAATTACAAATTGACAAGGAAAAAGAGCACCTTTGGAAAAAGTTATTGAAAAGGATAATTATAATTGTGAAGAGACTTGCTAAAAATAGCTTGCCTTTTCGAGGAGACAATGAGAAACTCTTTGTTGAGAATAATGGCCTCTTTTTGCGAGATGATAGAAATGATGGTCGAGGTTGATCCAAAGATCTAGATGAGCATGTTCGGCGTCTTTGAAGCACATGAAATACAATATACATACCTTAGTCCTAAAATTCAAAATGAATTTATACAACTTTTAGCAGGTGAAGTTAGAAGTGCAATTATAAAGAAGGTGAAACATGCAAAGTATTTTTCAGTTATACTCGATTGTACTCCAGATACAAGCCACGAGGAGCAAATGTCTCTAGTAATACAGTGTGTAGATGATTCTACAAACTCACCAACTGTAGAAGAATTTTGGCTCGAATTTTTGAAGGTAGATGACACTTCAGGACTTGGACTTTCAACACAACTTCTAAATATACTAGAAAAACTTGATCTTGATATTGATGATGTAAGAGGACAAGGGTATGACAATGGATCGAACATGAGTGGACGACATAAATGAGTACAAAAACGATTATTGGAACTAAAACCCGTAGCTTTCTATACACCATGTGGTTGTCATAGTCTTAATTTGGCAATATGTGATATGGCAAATAGTTGTAGAAAGGCTAGAAGCTTCTTTGGTGTGGTACAACGTGTCTACACATTATTCTCTTCCTCTACAAAGCGTTGGAAAATTTTCAAAGATCATGTAGATGGATTGACAGTTAAGCCATTATCACAAACTCGATGGGAAAGTCATGTTGAGAGTGTCCGACCTATAAAAGAGCAAATTGTACAAATTCGGGATATTTTACTCTTTCTAGCGGAAACTAGTGAAGATCCAAAACACAAAGTGATCTTTGAGACCTTAGCAACACGTGAGCTCAATAATTTCAATTTTTGATTGGAATAGTGATTTGGTATAGGATGCTACAAGCAATCAACAAAGTGAGTAAATTTCTTCAAGTCAAGACATGGATGTTGACATTGCTATTACACTTTTACAAGGACTTATTGCATATTTCGATGACTCTAGAGAGCATGAGTTTCATCGTGCCATGGATGAAGCTAAAATAATGGCAAGTGAACTTGATGTTGAAGCTACATCTCCGAAAAAACGCATCATCCATAGAAAGAAACGATATGACGAAAATGGTTGTGATGAGGTCAAGCATTCACCAAGAATCTTTTAGAGTTGATTATTTTCTCTCGTAGTCGATCAAGCACGATTTTCACTTAAAGAACGGTTTGAGACTTTTAAGGAATATGAAAATAAATTTGGATTTTTGTTCAAAATGGAGAAGCTAAAAGCTGAGCCACTTGATAGTTTATTGAAGTCTTGTATAAATCTTGAGCAACATTTGAAGTACAATGGATAGAGTGAAAAATGAACCAAGCTACTCGATACTCGATTCGAGATCGATCGTTAAAAGCTCGTTTGAGCTCGGTTCGTTAAAGTAACGAACCAAGCTTGAACATATTTTTCGTTCGATAAGATTTAAAGCTCGGCTCGAGCTCGACTCGATTAGTAAAAAAGAATAAAATATGTGTAAAAATATCAAGCTACTCGAGCTTGATTAGTGTTCGCTCGACCAAAGTTCGTTCGAGCTCGATTCGATTAATAATCAAACAAGCTCAAACATAATTTTTAAAGCTTGATTAAAATTCAAACAAGCTCGAACAATACCATGTTCGGCTCGACTCGACTCGTTTACACCCCTAACAATGGACATGCGAGATATTAGTGGAGATGATTTATGCACAAAATTGTTATGCTTGCAGAGCTATTTGTGAAGTGAAATGCCAAGAGCAATAGATGTCCTACAATTTTTGAATAGGGCGAATTGTTTCCCGAATGCTTATATTGCTTACAAGATTTTATTAATCATACCCGTTAACTGATTGCATCGGCGGAAAGATCTTTCTCCAAGTTGAAATTGATTAAAACTTGTCTACGATCAATCATGTTGCGGGACGATTGAATGGATTGGCTATGTTATCAATTGAAAGAAAAATGGTTGATCGGTTAGATTACACAAACTTAATAAATACTTTTGCCTCGAAAACCCAAAGACGTGTTGTATTTGATAAAAGTTAGTAAGTTTCGCTTACTCGGACTAATTCTTATTCCTAATATTTTTCGTATTTTTTAATATTTCTAATAGTTGATGTCTTTCTTTACTTTGGTAGATATCAAAAGCTCCGCTCTTTGTTGATATTGTGGGAGAAGATGCATTCTACGTTGGTGAGCCGCACTTATATATGAGGTCTTATTTATTGTTTAAAACATATGAATATTGTGATATGCTTTTGTGATTTTTTATTTAATGAGATATTGTTGTCGTATCGACTCTTTTTTGGTACTTATTTATTGATTAGGGCCCATCTTTAGAATCTCGCTTAGGGCCCTCGGAAGACCTGTCCTGGCCACTGCCTCCACCCCACAATTGCTTGTGGTGGTCGGGGGCTAAGCCACCTGGTTTCAATTGTGTTTTTATCCGGTGGATTGGACTTGCAAAATTGCAAGGTCATGCATGTCACATATATTATAAACATAATTAATTTTTATTAATGGGTATTTAGTGATAAAAAATATTTATTTTATTCGGCATTATTTTGGTTTGATTTATTTCCTTCTCTATTCGGTGACAAGTTTGGTATGCAACCTTTGCATTTGCTATTGTTTTATTACGGAAATCTCAAACCATAACCATTACCTTTTTGTGTGTGTAATAAATCTCGAGCTTGACGCAATAGCACCAAACCACGTCATATAAAAGTGAGATGGTGATGGATTGGATAAAAACTCAAACAAAATACATATAGACTATAACTTAATCTTTTATTCTTTTTTTTTTTTATTTTTTGATAAAATTAAGTAAAAAAACATAAAGAAAAGGGGTTCCGAGTTGGCTATTGCACATCGATCCACGTAAACCACGTAAACCGCTCTATGTGCGACAAACTCAGACCTATATATTAGTGCATAATCTTTATTACTAGAGTGTTTGTCACAATCTTTTGCATTTGGCATTTTACTTTTATTATTGAAGTATTTATATTATTATTATTTAATGAAAAACAGTGCCATATTATTTATTTTTGACCAATCTCTCACAATAAATTCCGACTATGATTTTGCCGTTGCTTCAATCACTTAATATAACTAAAACTCTCAAATGACAAAACTCGTACTTTGACTACATTTTGTGAAATTTTGGCACACTGATAGAATATTTCTGTACATTACACGTTTGTTACAAATCATTTTATAAGTTTCTATTTGGGACAATTTTTTTTCTTGGTTGAACATGCCGTGAGTGCTTTAGGTAAAACACGTTGTTAGAAATAATGAAACTCAATGTTAATGAGCTAAACTAAAGAGAGAATTCATATGAGAGAAATGAAGATTACTTGATTTCATTAGTCTGGGAATACAAGTATTTATACAAGAATGTTAACAGAAAACTTTAACAGAAATGTAACAACCATAACATAAAACTAACTACCCATATAACTAACTTGTTAACAACTAACTGACAGTTAACTATACTAATACTGCAATACACCCCCTTCAAGTTGAACTGGGGGAACTTTCAAGAGAGAGCTTCTGACATAGGTAATGGAAACGTGTAATGGAGAGCGGTTAAGTGAATGTATCAGCTACTTGGTCTTTAGAGGGAACATAGCGCACGCCTCTTCCTGTTGACAAACCTTATCCCGATATAGTGAACATCGATCTCAATATGCTTGGTCTTTGTTCGCCTTATTTTTAGCTTCACCGCAAGTGTACGGTGTAGTTTATAGAATAGGGTAAGCAAGGTCGTATCCACGGAGACTAATAAATTAATGCGCTAAGTATTGAACTAAGATAGCCTTATTTTTATTTAGACGATCGAAATTGAATGATTGTGGTGGAAGAAAAGATAAGAATAACCACAAAAACACAAGATGAAAATAATAGTGGAATTACCAAGGGAAATGAAATGGGTTCTCAGTTATGGTTTCATTTAATATTCCTCTTGTTTTACGATTTAATCAAAGCCAAAGTTATTATCAATACACCTATAAGACGATCACAACGGTATTTTATCCTCCATCTCGAGATGTATATAAAGTGTAGATTAAAATATCTATGCTAGCATCTCTACTCAACATAAGATCAAATATCCTCACAAATATTCACAAACCTCTCGATTATGCAAATATTCATGTCAAGTACTCAAGATCTAATATTGAAACTCATCTCTCGAATTATGAATCAATATATCAAACATGTTAAATCATTGGCCAAATGATAAAACAAGAATAAGAACAAAGTACTCAAATAGGCTTCAAGATAATAACTTCAATTAAGATTAAAACAATCAACAAGAGTTCAATTAATCTACTTCCAAAACCCGGAAATCACAAGAAATTTAGCTACCCATTACAAATAAACAACTCATAGACAAATTGTTCATCTTCATAAGAAACTAAATTGAAAGATTAAAGCACAAAGAATGAGAAAACTTAGGGAAATGGATAATCTCTCGATTAATCTTCAATCCTCAAGCTCCGATTCGACCCGATTCTTCCCTTGATTCTTCCTTGATGAAATTGATGTGTTTCTTGTGTTCTTGGGTGTATTCCCAGCCTTTTCTCCATACCCTAGATCAAACCTCCCATGTATGTATTTATAACCCCTAAAAAGTCCAAGAAAAGGTGAAGAAACATAGTAATTTCCGTCCCGGGCGCTGCGGCGCCCAAAGAATTTCCCATAAGTGATCCGCCCGGGCGCTGCAGCTGGGGCGTTGGCCGCTGCAGCGCCCACCTGAAGAAATCATTAGCATTGCGCTGTAAACGGGCGCTGCAGCGCTGTGGACGAGCACGCAGCGCCCGTGGACGAGCACTGCAGCGCCCTCCCGAGTTTTCACCCACCAAATGTTGGAATTGGCTTTTGAGCCCTTCATTAAAGTTGTAGCTCTATCTCTTAGCTTTCCATAGCCACTTGAATCATCTCAATATCAATTTTGTAGAGAGTTATGGCCAAAATACGAAACACTGCCAGTAATGTAAATTTCGGACGCGTTTGAACGTTTCTTCAAATCAATCTCTCGTTGTTTGTTCGTTTGTACTTATTTTGATAGATGATTCATTAACATGACTATAAAATGAATATAATTGTCTCTCAACATGGCTTGACTACTCAAATGACTCAAAATATTCAAAAACAACACAAAACTCATGTCTAGGAAGCCCAAATCAATGGTATAAAACCAAGTGAACAGTCTTAGCATGAAACACCGGATTCAAGCAAGAGAGATAGCACTCTCATTGTCACACCAAATCACAAAGAGGAGATTTTAGAGTGAAACCAAGCTCAACAAACAGAGATTTGATCCGGATAACCTCGGTAATGCCAGATGCAAAGAGCCCCGTATTCGGCCTCGGTGGAGCTCCTACCCACCACACTTTGTTTCTTGGAGCTCCAGGCAATCAAATTGTGCCCCAAAAACACACACAACCACTTGTTGACTTCCTCATCAAGATTACTACCCCAATCGGCATCGAGAAAAGGCCGAGATGAAGAGTAGGAGATGCTCCAAAAATTAGACCAGTGGAGTGGAGCCTTTGAGATACCTTAGAACCCGCTTGCAAGCAACCCAATGATTGGAGGTAGGTGAGTGAAGAAATTGGCTCAACTTATTGACAATGAAGGAGAGATCGGGCCTGTGATGGTTAGGTATTGAAGAGCACCAATGGTACTCTTCAGATAAGGAAGGGTTGACAAATGAGGGATTTGTCATTAAGTTTAAGCTTATGGTTGGAGCGATGAGGAGTGGGGCAAGTGCGGCCGGACATATTTGTTTTATGCAATGATCATTGATGTACTTGGTCCGATTGAGGAGATAACCTTGAGATGTTTTGTGTGCTTCAAGGCCCAAAAAATAGTTGACTTCACCTAGGTGTTTCAGAGAGAAAGCAGAGTTTAGCTTTTGAATAATATGATCAACCATTACAACATCATCCCCAGTAATAAGTAGGTCATCCACATAGACCAAAATGATAAGAAGTTGACTGCCCTTTCTTGAGAAGAAGAAAGAAGTATCTGAATATGACTCCTGAAACCCAATGGATAGAAGAAACGATTTAAGCTTATCAAACCAAGCCCGAGGTGCCTGTTTTAAGCCATAAAGAGCCTTATTGAGCATACAGACATGAGTAGGCTTATGAGGATGAACATAACCCTCAGGTTGCTGCATATATACAGTTGGGACAAATCACCATTTAAAAAGGCATTATTCACATCCACTTGCTGTATTTTCCAACCAAATGTGACAGCAAGAGTGAATACAATGCGAATAGACAATGATTTTACCACAGGGCTGAATGTCTCAAAGTAGTCAACACCAGGACTTTGCTGAAACCCCTTAGCCACAAGTCTGGCTTTGAACTTATCAAGAGAGCCATCTGACTTTTGCTTTACCTTGAACACCCATTTATTCTACAAAACATTCATAGTAGAGGGGCAGTGAAAACAAGCTCCCATGTGTTATTTTTAAGTAGAGCTTGATACTCTACATCCATGGCATCTTTCCAATGAGGATCAATTAAGGCTTGAGAAACTGAAGTAGGAGTGGAGAAAGAAGAAGTGACAGAGTAGAGTTTAGGCTTGTGAATACCATTCTTGGAACGAGTAACCATGGGATGAAAAATGGGTGGAGGAGGTGGAGGAGAGTCATGAGAAGGATTAGGAAAGTCATGAGTGGAAGAACTGGAAATGGGAGAATCAACTGCTGGAGTAGGAGAGGAATTTGAAGAGGTGGATACAGAAGGAAGAGGTAAAATGGGCAAGGAGGATTTCACAGGAAGAGAACAAGAGACAGAAGTAGAGGCAGGGAAAATAGTGGAATATGGAAACTCAGATTCATTGAAGGACACAATTCTAGCAATGTAAAGCCTCCCTGAAGGACTGAGGCATCTATAGCCTTTGTGAAAGGGGTTATAACCAAGAAAGATGCACTTTTGAGATCGAAACTGTAACTTAGAAGTGTTGTAAGGTCTAAGAAACGGGAAACAAGAGCAACCAAAAACTCTTAGAAATGAGTAATCTGGTGCTTGCTTGTAAAGCATTTCAAATGGAGAAACACTATTTAGGCTGGGAGTAGGGAGTCGATTGATTGTATAAACAACAGAGATAAAAGCATCACACCAAAACTTTTGGGGAAGGTTTGCTGTAGAAAGAAAAGTAAGGCCCATTTCTTGAATATGTTGGTGTTTTCTTTCAGGTTTCCCATTTTGTTGGTGTGTGTGAGGACAGGAATATCGAACAGCAATACCAAGAGAGGTAAGAAGTGGTTTTAATGGTCTCGTATTCACCACCAAAATCGAGTTGGAAGGATTGAATATGACTCGAAATTGTGTTTGAACTAATTTATGAAATTGTAGAAAAGTATTGTGAACTTCAGCCTTGGATGTAAGAGGATAGATCCATGTGTAGTTTGTAAAATCATCAAGAAAATGAACATAATATTTGAAACCACAAGTTGATGGAACAGAGGCTGGGCCCCAAACATCTGAGTATACCAATTGAAAAGGAGCTGAAGTTTTTGGTGAAACTGAAGGAAAGTGCATACTGTGCATTTTGCCTAGTTGACAAGAATCACGAAACAACAAAGACTTTAATGAGCTAGACAATTTCATTGTTAAAGAACATTGGAAAGTACATCATTACGAGGGATGGCCAAGCCTTTGATGCCACATGTTAACATCATTATTGGAAGTAAGAAAAGTACGGAAAAGTTACAAAAAGTCAATAAAATGAATCGAAGGAGCCGATTGTGTAGGAGGAGAAAAATGCCTCAAGTCAAGTTGGTAGAGACCATTCTTGAGGATTCCTTTGAGCGGCCCGGTGAATGTGCTTGTCCTTAACAAAACAAGCATCATGATGGAATTCAACAATCACTTGATTATCAAAAGTGAATTGAGAAATGCTAAGGAGATTTTTGATAATATCATGAATACATAGGACATTATTCAAGACAAGAGGTTGAGAATAATGAATACTAGGGAGAAATGAAGAACCAAAGATGAGAGATAGAGAGTTGAGGCGATTACCTACGGCCGCCGAGCCATTGTAAGATAAAGCCATATTGAGATGCCTAGGATCGATGTAACATGGGTGGAAGCTCCACTATCAACATACCAGTTTGTATCTGCAGAAACATGAGAGACAGGAGCAGCAAAACTAGAAGGCAAAGCATCATTAGTACCACCAAAAGTACATGACATAGTAGGATGAGGTGATCCAAAAGAGTAGCCAGAAGAGGACATAGGTTGTGGTGGTGAACTTCCAAGATGCATGGAGGAAAAATGGTGACTGAGATGTGCTTGAGGAGAGGAAAACTGAGGTGAGCCAATACCAGGAAAATTATTGTCAAACCTTTTGAAGCATTTGGAGGCAAGATGATTAGGCTTGTGAGGCCCCGAATTTTAACAACGTGAGATACGGTGTTATGTAGTAATTATTTATTCGGCTATGTATCACAAACCTATTATTAATGAAATGCGACACGACTTTTATTTATTTCTTCCAATGTCAATTACGTCTCCCTTATTTTCGAGCATAATGATTTTATATTCTCCTCTAGTACTAATACTTGGTCGGTTGACTACGACTTTAGAATTTTTGGATCCTCGATAATTTAGGAGTATATTCCGACCCTTATCCGAATATTTCATATTATTTTATAATTCATCCCAACCAACTTCCAATTTATTTTTGGAGTACACATTTCTTATTTCACATCTTTATTTTAAATTTCTAAATATTTAATTATGGATATTTATACATTTTATTTTTTTTCCCTCAATTTTATAAAGAAAAGAAACCAAATATTTTTTCCCCTAATTTTCGAAATTACCACTTTAAATGGGAAAAATAACTCAATTTCTTCTATCACTATTTTATCATTTTGTATCTCCCAACTAAATTATTATTGGACAAAAAAAATAAATAAAATTTTGATAATTTCATTTCTATTTTATTTTATGTCTTCCAAGCCTACAATTAAAAATCTTCCTACAAATCCCACTAACCCCTTAGTCAAACAAATGAATTTCAAATTTCCCTCCAAAACCTAGCTTTTGGCTTCATGTCCCTAATAAAGAAAGCTAGTTATTTTTTATTTTTACCCTAAACCCCTAATTATTCCCATTAACTATCATTAATCTCCCAAGCAAAAAATCATCTCCCTTCTCTCTAAACATTCTTCTACTTCTCTCTACAAATTTCTTCATATCTTCAAACAATCTTCATATCTTCAAAACACACATTCTTCATATCTTCAAACAATCTTCATATCTTCAAAACACACATTCTTCAAATTTTCAAACAATCTTCATATCTTCAAAACACACATTCTTCAAATCTTCAAACAATCTTCATATCTTCAAAATACACATTCTTCAAATCTTCAAACAATATTCATATCTTCAAACATTTCTTCATATCTTCAAACACACCTTCTTCATATCTCCAAACATTTCTTCATATCTTCAAACACACTTTCTTCATATGTTCAAGAATAATTTCTTCATATCCTCAAACACTTTCTTCTTTCTTCAAAACTTAACAAAAACACAAGAACTTTTCTTACTTCTTTATTTTCGAAACTATCACTACTACAATGTAAGGAATTTTCTTCTTCAATCCATTTTAATATTTCTAGCTCTTCATCTTCACTTCTTAACCTAAGTTTAATTATTGGTTTGAGATACACTAAGAATACAACTTGAAGATAATAGAGACTTGGAACCATCTTGACTAGACCTCAAGAAATTGTGAAGGAATTTGTCTTAGAAGGTAAGAAATGAGATTTTTAGTACATTTTTTCTTCTCTTCTATTTTCCAAAATTTGATACTCCATTTTCATTTTTGGACTTTTGGGGGCTGACCTTAAGAGTTATTTTACGAGTGAGGAAAGAGACCCATTTTGAGACTTCTACTAGTCTCATTTCATCTACTACACAAGGTAAGTGTAGTTTTACCAATATTCTTCACCTCTTTCTTCTTTCCTTAAATTTTTAACCTCGCTTTTCTAACTCCTATTTTTTTTTTGATATTCCTTGACTTAGGGGCTGACCCAAGTCACTGTTAGTCCAAGTGGCTACGATAATCTAGAGGGGGGGTGAATAAATTATCCCAGTTTTTCAGATTTTGCCCTCTTTTTCGTAAAACTCAAGCAAAGATGAAATGCTAAGTACTAAAAATAAATAGCACACGTCGATTTATAGTAGTTCAACCCACCTAGGGCCTAATCTACTACCACCCCAGTATATCCGGGATGGATTTCAAAAAGAAAAAAAGATTTTATTAATTTACCACAACCCTCTTACACCACCTTGAGGATTACCACACTCCTCTTACAACACCTTTGAAGATTACTACAACCTTCAAACACCTATCACCTAGATCACCCAAGTGTATTCTTACCACAAGAATACTCACAAGGATGTCTTGTGTTGAATGATGACCAAAATCAAGATTATAACTCAATAATGATTCATACAATATGAGTACAAGTGTAATCAAGAATTGAAAGCCTAGACCTCAAATTTGTGCAAGTGAAAGTGCTAAGGTTAATACAACAAGATATATGAAAGTGTTTGCTTGTTTGCTCTTTTTCTTTGTATAGAGTGTTATATCTTGTTGCTTGAATGGAGCCTCTATTTATAGGAGAGGACTTGGCTTTCATTTCCGACATAGGCTCCTCCTTGGGGAGTGATTTGCTGCAAAAAGAAACCATTTAAAATCATCAATATAGTCATTTAGAAATCAATCCCACAAAATAGGGAAAAGTTGTCCGAAAAATGCAAATCGGATAGTTTCTTTGATAAACAAGGGTCCGACCGTCGCAAGAGATAAGATTGAAATTGAATTTCAGCAAATTTTACACAGGGGGACCCGTCGAAGGGGTGCGACCGTCGCCCTTAACTATGACCGGTTGAGGTTGAACGAAATACGAAACAGAAAGATCAACCAAGAGAGTCTGCTCCCAGTGTGTACGGTCGCCCGGTCGACCACGCCGCTCCCCCATTTTTCTTACGCCCCATTTTCTGTTTCAAAACTCAACTCAGTACGAGTTGCCCTATAGGGCGACCGGTCGAGCCTGAAACAAATGTGTTGTCTAATTTTTTATCAGAAATAAACTCCAAAAAATACTCTGAAAAATAGTAAAAACATTTTAAGTCGATCGGAAGTATTTAGACATCATTTAGGGACATTGTTTTGGTTTAAAAACTCATTTGAACAAAATCGAACAAAATCATCAAAATCATGATAAAAACATTTATCTAACAGTCACTTCTTCATCAAGAGTGATTTATTCCATTTTTCACCAACAAATCAATCTCTAAGGTGGGTGGAAAATTTCTTTCAACTTCCAGGTGTTTTAATTAAAATGCATGTAGTATTTTGTTATTGAGCACTTGAGATATATATATATATATATATTATGTATTGCATGCTATTTTCTTGTATCAAGTTGAAAATTTCTCAAGTGTTGCTCAAAAATGCGATTTATCGAAAAATAGGGCATACATGTACACTTTATTGTTATACTTGATGAAATTTTGTATGAGAAGGATATGTATGTGTATGACTCTTGAAATCTATGTTTTGAATGATTTATAACCTGGACAAGTCGAGCATAATTGATTAAATTTCAACTTTTGGACTTAAAATGCAAAAATGAAAAGTTGGTGGACTTAATTGCAAGAAAATAAAACTTAAGAGACCCTTTGTAATTTTTGATTTTTGGGACTGAACTCAGGTTCAAAAATTATGTTTTGACATTTTAATAAAGTTTTAAGAGTTTTTAGATAAATAAAATCCAACCCTTAAAAGCCCAAGGACTAGATTGTAAAATTTTAGAAGTTTAAAGGCTATTTTGCAAATTTTGAAACTGTACCAGACCCTAATTTTAAAATTTGAAATTTTAACTCTTAAGGGACTGGAAATAACATATTTTAAGTGTATTCCAAAAATCCAAGTGTTTAGAGCTTGGAAAATAATTTTATAAAAATTGAGTGACCAAATTGTAAAAGATTAAACTTGAGAACCAAAATACAATTTCCAGGACTTATGCAGTCCATGCACCTGGAAATACTAATTTAACTATAACATAATTATATCTTGGACCCAAGGTTCAAATTCCTAACAATTGGACCCTAAAAGCCTTAAAGGCAATTATTTCAAAATGGGACAAAAATGAGATTTTCAAACGTTAAGGGACCTATACGTGCTTATTTTAAAAACTGCTTTTGTCCCAATATCCCACTGACCTTAGTGACATTTTCCAACTGGAATCACATTAAAAGCCCTTCCGGGTTGTGAGTTCCAATTATTTTAAACTTAGGGACCGAAATGACAATTTTAACAAATTTGGGGCTAATGTGAGAATTTTATAAAAAATGGACCTCAAAACTTTAAACACCTGAATTTATGAACAATTTAGAGAATTTAGGAACTGACCTCATAATTTTTCAAGGTCGGGACATTTATTTATTCAATTTTTAACCCCAAAAGAATTGGTTTTTACAAAACGGGGCAAATTGAAAATTTTCTTTTTACAAGAACCTAACTCGAATTATTCTTCTTTTAAAGAAAACAGCCCTGGACCCTCTGACTTTAATTATTGATTAAAATATTTTATTTTCTCAAAAATCCCCTGAATTATCGGATCGTCTTAACCGATTAATACGCGATCGTGGGGCGACTTCTTCGTCTTGCGATTTCGAATCTATAGCGGGACTTATGTTCCACCTAATCTTTCAAGATATCGAAGATTGCTTATCCTTCCGATAATCATCTTCATCCAAATAACTCCACCAACGCCATAATTGCCACTCGTAATTTTCGAAAACTTTTCCTGAACTGCTTCCCTGAATCAATAATACTCGACTGCCTGGTTGACTTCCTGAACGTGTATTTAATTCTTGCCTGAGTCAACTTGGTGTGTCGAGCTCACAGTCGGAATGGATACGTCGGGATGGGCAACCGGCAGCTCGACTACTATTCCAATCTCTCGCCCCATCGTCCTAATCCCGCAATCGAGGGATAGAGTTTGTCCAAGGGAAGCGGTCGTAGTATTGAGGTATAATCATGATTATAACGAATCCGAGCCTTGCAAGCTCCAATGTGGATTTTGTCTTTGCCTATGGAGCGATAAGGTGATACGTCTTGACCATCTTGAACGGGGAGTTACAAGGAAGAACGAAGGAATTGATGTCGATCCACACGATTCCTGAGTTAATCGAAATGATTGGTTGACGCTACAATTCCGTACCCAACCGCTACTTGTATTGCATTGGTTGGCACTACAAATCCATACGCAACCTTTACTCGTTTGCATAGGATTGGCGTTACACTCGATCGCAATCCTACTGTCTTTGCCCGAATCATAGTGCTTGTGTGACCACGAACTATTTCTTAAACTGTATAGTATATTACTTAATATATATTTATCACGACGTGGACTAGGTGTGAAAACATGCATCATACCTCACGCGTTTTCATACAACCGTTTTCTCGCATTAACTATATACATTGCCACACTCTAACACGATCACCCCATCCACCGAGATTTCTCGTCTCATCCCCTCATGTTTTCTAACCTTTAGATGAGGAGTACATTGAAGACGTCGAACCTACCACAAACTAAATCTCGTGCTCCGCCTGTCGCACTAGTTCCTATAATCATTGATGTCAAGCGACATTTTCTTTTGCTTTTGTTATTGTGGAACTCTTTCATTTTGTTTTAGTTTGGATTGTAAGTTTAAATTCGGATATTTTGATGGATTGTATTCGTATATTGTCGGACCTTGAGATGTAACTCGTACTTGTGTGTATTTTATTCCGCTGCATTAGACTCTATTTCACTTGGAGTTTTGTATCATTGGTTTAGACTGTTGGATTATTTCTATTTAAGTGATTGATCGTCGTCGCGTCGCGTTTGGGGCGTGACACTTATGGTATCAGAGCTCGGCTAGTAAGATGGAAACTTACACCGAGCTGACCCAGGATAGGTTCCTCTGACCTTGGATTGGGTACCGCTACTAGATGACCTAAGTTGAATCTTGGATGAATATTTGAACTCTTTTGGGTTATTATAGTGTTAAGATATCCGGATATTCCTCTATTTGGACGTTAGGTGATTTAGAAAATCCGTGATTTAGAGATTATAATGCCTGATATGGTGAGACTCGAAGAATATGAGGATATCTCTTGATAAGTATATGATTTGGATGTGATATATTATAGGATCTAGACACTAATTATATTACTTTGGGAAAATGATAGTAGGGGAATCACTAAGTATATTGATCAATGATAATATCCTTGTGTTATTCATTCTCAAGTACTTGCACAAGCTTAAGTAAGAGAATTTGACTTGTGGTTTAGGTATCACGGATAAGATACATTAAGGATGTGACTATTATACGATCTCGACTAGATGTTACCACTAAATATCCCCTTTTGAGGATAGACAAACTATTTGATCAACTTCAAGGAGCGACGATGTACTCAAGTTTGATTTACAACAAGGATATTATCAATCAAAGATCCGTGAAGAAGACGTTTCAAACAACATTTCAAACAAGATATGGACACTACGAGTTTGTAGTCTTTGTCTTTTCGGTCGACAAACGCACAAAGACATTTGTGGATCCGATTCATCGAGTCTTTCAACCTTATTTGGATCAATTTGTAGTGATATTCATTGATGACATACTCGTATACTCTATGTCTAGAAAAGAGCATGAACGCTATCAAAAATTGTTTTGGAGATACTACGAGCACAAGTTTGTATGCCAAATTCGGCAAGTGCGAATTTTGGCTTAGTGAAGTCGTATTCTTGGGACACTTAGTATCCGCACCTTTGGGATCACCGTAGACCCTTTTCGAGGGTACAGACGGTGGTTGAATGGAAACAACCCGAGTCGTAATGGAGATTAGAAGTTTCTTAGGACAAGCTGGATATTATTGAAGATTTATCCAGGATTTCTCCAAGATAGCCGGACCACTCACCGACTAACCCATAAGCAAGTCAAGTTTGAGTGGAATGACAAGTGTGAGGCTAGTTTCAAGAGTCAAGAAACGACTTACTACGGCCCCCTCCCAGCCCTTCCAAAAGGGACATAAAACTTTGTCGTTTATAGTGATGCATCAAAGGAAGGACTGGGAGCGGTACTCATGCAGGAAAAAAAGGTCATTGCTTATGCATCGCGGAAGCTCAAGCCGTATGAAGCTAATTACCCAACACATGATTTGGAATTGGCAGCGATAATGTTCGAATCAAAGAAATGGAGACACTATCTCTACGGAACAACATTCACGGTTTACACGGATCATAAGAGCCTGAAGTATCTATTCTCTCAGAAGGATCTCAATTTGAGGCAACGAAGATGGATGGAGTTAATTGAGGAATATCACTTTGATATTCAATACCATCCCGGGAAAGCTAACGTAGTAGGCCGACGCCTTGAGCGAAAAAGGCGAGTTTAGCCGGACTAATGATTCGAGAGTGGAAATCATTAGAAGAGATGAGCACTTGGGATCCAACGAGAACCAATACTCAAATTTCATGTGCTAACATTCCTGTTAAACCCGATCTCATGGCGAACGAGATCAAGGAAGCACAGGAATGCAGGATGTGCATCTTCAAAAACTTAAAGAAAAGATATTTAAGGAAGAGAGTTCATAATTCTCGGTACATGAAGATGGAATTATTAGATTCCAAAAAATCGAGTTTGTGTACCGAGTGGCGGCGAGATTAGAAATAGAATCCTCGCAGAGGCACGCTGTTCGAAATACACTATACATCCTGGAGGAAACAAGATGTATAAGGACTTGAAAGCAATTATTGGTGAGTAAACATGAAGAACCAGGTAGCGAGTTTGTTGCGAGATGTTTGACTTGTCAACGAGTAAAAGCGAACACCAACAACCATCCGGTTTATTACAACCGTTGAGAATTCCCGTGGAAATGGGAACACTTAACGATGGACTTCGTGACGGATCTACCAAGGACCAGGAGGAGGCCATGATGTTGTATGGGTAGTCGTAGACCAACTCACGAAATCGCACACTTCTTACCCATGAAGAAAACCGACGACTTGCGAAACTTGCGCAGATTTATATCCAGAGATCATTCGACTTCATGGAGTGCCGATCGACATTGTGTCGACAGACCCCCGGTTTGTCTCCGTTCTGGAAGTGCTTGCACGAGGAATTGGGTACCTCGCTAAGTTTCAAAGACAACAAAGACATCCACAAACTAATGGCGGTCGAGCGAACGATTCAAACCCTGGAAGATATCTTTGCGAGCCCCGCGTTGGATTTCCAGGAAGTTGGGATTCGCACGTACCATTGGCCGAGTTTGCCTATAATCACAAACCTATCGTGCCACAATTGGGATGACACCCTACGAAGCTTTGTACGGGAGAAAGTGTAGATCTCACTACACTCGAAGATTGATGACCAATGGACTCCAAAGGAGAAACGAAAGTCGCCTCGATTCCAAAGGTCGACTTAGTTCGGAGGCCATGGAGAAGGTCAAGTTGATCAAGAACGGATCCGCACGACTCGGAGCCGCCAAAAGAGTTACGCGAACAAGAGGAGAAAGGATTTGGAATTTGAAGTCGGAGACGAAGTATTTCTCAAACTCTCGCCACGGAAAGGATTGATCAATCCGAAGAAAGGAGGCAAGTTGAGCCCGAGATATGTTGGACCTTACAATATTTTGCAGAGGATCGGGAAGTTAGCCTACCGACTCGAGTTACTAGCACAGTATGCGAGAATGCACGATGTATTCCACGTATCGAGGTTAAAGAAGTATCAACTAGATCCCGAGTGTATCATCACCCAAGATACTCCTCCTATGACGGAAAATTTATCCTACATCGAGAAACCAATCTGGATCATTGACCAACATGAATCGTCGATTCGTAATAGAGAGATTTCGATGGTTAAAGTGGTATGGGAAACCACAACCGAGACGAAGACGCAACGTGGAAGATGTAAGAATACATGAGGAATCAATATCCGAGTTGTTCAAGAGAATTTGGGGACCAAATTCTTTTAAGGAGGGGGTGAATGTGAAGCCCGAATTTTAACAACGTGAGATACGGTGTTATGTAGTAATTATTTATTCGGCTATGTATCACAAACCTATTATTAATGAAATGCGACACGACTTTTATTTATTTCTTCCAATGTCAATTACGTCTCCTTATTTTTCGAGCATAATGATTTTATATTCTCCTCTAGTACTAATACTTGGTCGGTTGACTACGACTTTAGAATTTTTGGATCCTCGATAATTTAGGAGTATATTCCGGCCCTTATCCGAATATTTCATCTTAATTTATAATACATCCCAACCAACTTCCAATTTATTTTTGGAGTACACATTTCTTATTTCACATCTTTATTTTAAATTTCTAAATATTTAATTATGGATATTTATACATTTTATTTTTTTCCCTCAATTTTATAAAGAAAAGAAACCAAATATTTTTTCCCTAAATTTCAAATTACCACTTTAAATGGGAAAAATAACTAAATTTCTTCTATCACTATTTTATCATTTTGTATCTCCCAACTAAATTATTATTAGACAAAAAAATAAATAAGATTTTGATAATTTCATTTCTATTTTATTTTATGTCTTCCGAGCCTACAACTAAAAATCTTCCTACAAATCCCACTAACCCCTTAGTCAAACAAATGAATTTTAAATTTCCCTCTAAAACCTAGCTTTTGGCTTCATGTCCCAAATAAAGAAAACTAGTTATTTTTTATTTTTACCCTAAACCCCTAATTATTCCCATTAACTATCATTAATCTCCCAAGCAAAAATCCTCTCCTTCTCTCTAAACATTCTCCTACTTCTCTCTACAAATTTCTTCATATCTTAAAACAATCTTCATATCTTCAAAATACACATTCTTCAAATCTTCAAACAATCTTCATATCTTCAAAACACACATTCTTCATATCCTCAAACAATCTTCATATCTTCAAACATTTCTTCATATCTTCAAACACACCTCCTTCATATCTCCAAACATTTCTTCATATCATCAAACACACTTTCTTCATATCTTCAAGAATAATTTTTCATATCCTCAAACACTTTTTTTCTTTCTTCAAACACTTAACAAAAACGCAAGAACTTTTCTTACTTTTTATTTTCGAAACTATCACTACTACAATGTAAGGAATTTTCTTCTTCAATCCATTTTGATATTTCTAGCTCATCCTCTTCACTTCTTAACCTAAGTTTGATTTTTGGTTTGAGATACACTTAAAAGACAACTTGAAGCTAATAGAGGCTTGGAACCATCTTGACTAGACCTCAAGAAATTGTGAAGGAATTTGGACTAGAAGGTAAGAAATGGGATTTTTAATACATTTTCTTCTTCTCTTCTATTTTCCAAAATTTTGATACTCCATTTTCATTTTTGGACTTTTGGGGGTGACCTTAAGAATATTTTTAAGAGTGGGCATAGAGACCCATTTTGAGACCTCTACTAGTCTCATTTCATCTACTACACAAGGTAAGTGTAGTTTTACCAATATTCTTCACCTCTTTCTTCTTTCCTTAAATTTTTAACCTCAATTTTCCAACTCCTATTTTTTTTTTATATTCCTTGACTTAAGGGCTGACCTAAGTCACTTATTCATCAAGAGTGATTTATTCCGTTTTTCACCAACAAATCAATCTCTAAAGTAGGTGAAAAAATTCTTTCAACTTCTAGGTGTTTTAATTAAAATGCATGTAGTATTTTGTTATTGAGCACTTGATATATATATATATATATATTATGTATTGCATGCTATGTTCTTGTATCAAGTTGAAAATTTCTCATGTGTTGCTCAAAAATGCGATTTATCGAAAAATAAGGCATACATGTACACTTTATTGTTATATTTGATGAAATTTTGTATGAGAAGGATATGTATGTGTATGACTCTTGAAATCTATATTTTGAATGATTTATAACCTGGACAAGTCAAGCATAATTGATTAAATTTCAACTTTTGGACTTAAAATGCAAAAATGGAAAGTTGGTGGACTTAATTGCAAGAAAATAAAACTTAAGGGACCCCTCTGTAATTTTCGATTTTGGGACTGAAATCAGGTTCAAAAATTATGTTTTGACATTTTAATAAATTTTTAAGAGTTTTTAGATAAATAAAATCAACCCTTAAAAGCCCAAGGACTAGATTGTAAAATTTTAGAAGTTTAAGGGCTATTTTGCAAATTTCGAAACTGTACCAGACCCTAATTTTAAAATTTGAAATTTTAACTCTTAAGGGACTGGAAATAACATATTTTAAGTGTATTCCAAAAATCCAAGTGTTTAGAGCTTGAAAGTAATTTTATAAAAATTGAGTGACCAAATTGTAAAAGATTAAACTTGAGGACCAAAATACAATTTCCAGGACTTATGCAGTCCATGCACCTGTAAATACTAATTTAACTATAACATAATTATATCTTGGACCCAAGGTTCATATTTCCTAACAATTGGACCCCTAAAAGCCTTAAAGGCAATTATTTCAAAATGGGACAAAAATGAGATTTTCAAACGTTAAGGGACCTATACGTGCTTATTTTAAAAATTGCTTTTTTCCCAATATCCCACTGACCTTAGTGACATTTTTCAACTGGAATCACTTTAAAATCTGGGGTTGTGAGTTCTAATTATTTTAAGCTTAGGGACCGAAATGATAATTTTAACAAATTTGGGGCTAATGTGAGAATTTTATAAAAACTGGACCTCAAAACTTTAAACACCTGAATCTCTGAACAATTTAGAGAATTTAGGAACTGACCTCATAATTTTTCAAGGTCGGGACATTTATTTATTCAATTTTTAACCCCAAAAAATTGGTTTTTACAAAACGGGGCAAATTGAAAATTTTCTTTTATAAGAACCTAACTCGAATTATTATTCTTTTAAAGAAAACAGCCCCGGATCCTCTGACTTTAATTATTGATTAAAATATTTTATTTTCTCAAAAATCCCCTGAATTATCGGATCGTCTTGACCGATTAATACGCGATCGTGGGGCGACTTCTTCGTCTTGCGATTTCGAATCTATAATGGGACTTATGTTCCACCTAATCTATCAAGATATCGAAGATTGCTTATCCTTCCGATAATCATTTTCATCCAAATAACTCCACCAACGCCATAATTGCCACTCGTAATTTTCGAAAACTTTTCCTGAACTGCTTCCCTGAATCAATAATACTCGACTGTCTGGTTGACTTCCTGAACGTGTATTTAATTATTGTATGAGTCAACTTGGTGTGTCGAGCTCACAGTCGGAATGGATACGTTGGGGATGTAACCGGGCAGCTCGGCTACTATTCCACTCTCTGGCCCCATCGTCCTAATCCCGCAACTGAGGGACGGAGTTTGTCCAAGGGAAGCGGGTCGTAGTACTTGAGGTATAATCATGATTATGACGAATCCGAGCCTTGCAAGCTCCAATGTGGATTTTGTCTTTGCCTATGGAGCGATAAGGTGACACGTCTTGGACCATCTTGAACGGGGAGTTACAAGGAAGAACGAAGGAATCGCTGTCTGATCCACACGATTCCGGAGTTAATCGGAATGATTGGTTGGCGCTACAAATCCGTACGCAACCGCTACTTGTATTGCATTGGTTGGCGCTACAAATCCGTACGCAACCTTTACTCGTTTGCATAGGATTGGCGTTACACTCGCATCTGCAATCCTACCTGTCTTGCCTCGAATCATAGTGCTTGTGTGACCACGAACTATTTCTTAAATTGTATAAGTATATTACTTAATATATATTTATCACGACGCTTGTGGACTAGGTGTGAAAACATGCATCATACCTCACGCGTTTTCATACTACCGTTTTCTCGCATTAACTATATACATTGCCACACTCTCACACGATCACCCCATTCACCGAGATTTCTCGCCTCATCCCCTCCTCGCTTTTCTAACCTTTAGATAAGGAGTACGTTGAAGACGCGAATCTACCACGGATCTGAATCTCGTGCTCCGCCCGTCGCACTAGTTCCTATAATCATTGATGTCGAGCGGCATTTTCTTTTGCTTTTGTTATTGTTGAACTCGTTCATTCTATTTTAGTTTGACCGTAAGTTTAAATTCGGATATTTTGATGGAATGTATTTGGATATTGTCGGACCTTGAGATGTAACTCGTACTTGTGTGTATTTTATTCCACGCATTAGACTCTCTATTTCACTTGGAGTTTTGTATCATTGGTTTAGATCATTGGATTATTTCTATTTAAGTGATTGATCGTTGTCGCGTCGCGTTTGGGCGTGATGCTTGCCACATATTTGACAAGTAGGGCGAAATATATTAAACCTTCCTCTACTACCACGACCATGATGGAAGGAATTACCTCCTCTAGATTGAAAATTCTCAAACTACCGACCTCTTTGTCCGAAAACATTTGTATGAAAGGCAGATGACTAGAAACATCAATAACAGAGTTGGAAATCATTTGTAGTCCCATTTCATGTGACGTAGCGCAAATTGAACTTGAAAATGCTCGTAAGAGAATCACTTCGAGATTGCAAATTAACAATGACCTACTCAAATTCGGATCCAATCAATGAAATATAAGAAATAAGATCATCATCGGTATATGTTTGCCAAAGAACATTAAGACTATCATCATAACCAATCATTTTCAAGATATAATCCTCCACGAGAGAGGTCCCTATCTTAGTGGATTGTAACATAGAACGCATGTGATTAATACGAGCTTTTGATTGCGGCGAAATAAAGTTTCAAGCACTTTGCCCATAGATCGGCAGCGAAAAGAGAACACCGTGTAACATGCCCAAGCATAGATTCATCATCGCACCAAGTAGCCAACTCATGAGCAATCGATCTCGCCTAATCCAAAGAACAAATGATCGTGATTAAGTCACATCGAGGAAGCACTTGAAGATCCTTCAAGCAATTCGGATGGAATCGAAGAAGAACCAAGTAAAAAGGACTCGAATCCATGTGCGCGGACAGTTGAAAGAACTTGAGCTCTCCAAAAAGTATAGTTATTGCGATCTAATCGCAGAGTAAGAGTAGAAAGATTTGGTAGACTGGCAGGGGAACCCAGAGCCAGGGAGAATCGGCCGGAAAAACACCGCCGGAAAAAAATTTACCAAGCTCGGATACCATGTTAATGAGCTAAACTAAAGAGAGAATTCATATGAGAGAAATGAAGATTACTTGATTTCATTAGTCTGGGAATACAAGTATTTATACAAGAATGTTAACAGAAAACTTTAACAGAAATGTAACAACCATAACAGAAAACTAACTACCCATATAACTAACTTGTTAACAACTAACTGACAGTTAACTATACTAATACTGCAATACTCAATTAGTGGAATGAAACTGATGATGCTTGTTTTCACAGATCACTAAAGTGAAGGATTCTGATAAAAGTCTTAAGTCTTTTTCCTCTAAAGATTAAAATCTTATGCGGTTGAAACTTGCATGTAATACCAAAGAAACATTAGACGGATCATGGAGTTGTCCCATGGAGGTCTCTCTATGCTCAAGTCAACACGGTACATGAGAGAAAATCCGCAGAGCAAGAATTGAAAATACTAAATGTGAATTATTTGAACTCACTTATACGTGAGATACATTTTATATTTAATTACTAATTTTTAGTATTAAAATATTTATTT
The DNA here is from genome assembly GCA_016081115.2 of Rehmannia glutinosa. NCBI lineage: Eukaryota > Viridiplantae > Streptophyta > Magnoliopsida > Lamiales > Orobanchaceae > Rehmannia > Rehmannia glutinosa. The sequence goes on along the minus strand of JABTTQ020002263.1, from coordinate 128,170 downwards.
ATTATTAGTTTTGCCCCCGGATTAATTACCCTCCCAACCCAATATTAAAGATCTAGCTCCCCCTGTTAGTAGGCCTAGTGGGTCATGTAGGAGAGACCAGCCCGTGGGTTGGATCGGAGCCTCATAGGATGGGTAGTTTTATCCGAGCCCAACAAATACCTGGATAATATTGGGTAATTAAGGAGGTTAAATGATTGTATAAATTAAATATTAATTAATAATATAATAAGCTAAGGCTTCTTTGCCCACATAAACCTTCCTATATCCTCCTCATTTGAGTTGGACTTTCGTAGTTTTTAGTTCTTTGTTTCGTCCACCAAAATAGGCCGACTTTTGAATGTTAGAAACCGAAAATGTTTTCTTTAGTTAAAACAAGTAGTGATTTGTCCAATTAAGGTTCTTAATAATTGACAAATATGAACAACAATTTATGAATAAATAGAGTTATGTGGGCACAAATTTTGTACTTTGCTTCCTAGTTAGTTCTGTCCGATTGAAAAATTTGGCATCCTGTGCGTACTGTATTATAAATATACTAGTGCTTTACCGTGCGATGCACGGCGAGTGTAATGTGGGAAAATATGAAGTTTATGGTGTTTTACGATTTTGGGTTTGTTGGGTTCAAACGCATAGATTGGATGTCTATCTAATTTATTATATATTAATAAAAATAGAAATATACTGATATCATCTCGAACAAATTAATAAATACAAATTTTGAAAAACTTCTTTGTACACCGCATTTTGCGTCTGTTTGTTTTTTTTTGATTCATCTTCGCCACGAGACTAATATTTTGAGTCCCTTCCGATTGGTGACTCGGAAACGGCAACGTATAATTGGCGACGTGGTCAATACCGGATTCTTCAAGTACTGAGACCAACATTTGAGAGAGATTGGCCTTGGCTCTTGTTTATGGTCATTGCATAAGACACGATCAGAGGAAACTGTCTACGTTGAAACTTGAATGGAATTCTGAGGTCCGACGGTGTTAGTGTCATTCGCGGTATCAACACCTTATGACCTTCATGCGTTCCAAAGTGAGAATTTTAGCTTCAAGACGTGTCTGAGAGTCTCGTAATCACTAATCTAGTCCCATTACACAATCTAATCGAGTGGTCCATGTTCCTCGGGAGCATAACTCGAGTCCCAACCTTCAAATGCAACTCATGATTGGGAATGCCGAACATTTTATACCATTCAAAAATTCTGGCGTATGCAGATCATGCAAGAAATCAATATTAGCGTCAGATTTACTCGTGCTATCTGAGCTCAAATAAGTCCGCCCCTCCGAAGTATTTAAAGACGTCATGTATTGATTGATCGACTCAACAACATCAAGAGTCGGTCGCAGTATCGCCCTATCTTTCAAATAAGTAGGATCATCAATGACGTCTTTAAACATTGGATATGTTTTCTCTATAATTGTTGCCATCGGATCACCGGATGATTCCAAAAGAATATCTTCGTATATATCAATAGTGGCACAACCATCATTAGATCCTCCGATTGTTCCATCTCCGATGCTTGCTATCCACTCGAGAATCGGGCCAAATCCGCATAATCATCTCGTCGATCGAGGCTTTGAAGACGCATATTTTTAGTCAATCTCAAGATCTTGTAATCTTTCCACAAATGCGATGCATTTATCGTGGCATTGACTACATCCTCGACTTCCCTTCGTATAACAGGCAATATATGCCTGTCACCCCCCGAACACAACAGCTTTTCCCTCCAAAAGGTTTCGATTCATTCTCGTGGGTTGATTAATTTTAAAAGACCTTTCAAAGTTTCATTCACGGCTTCGAAGCAATGCTTGTGCATCATTGGGGCTTCATCCCAGATGATTAGTTTAGAACGAATAATCAGCTCAGCAAGGGGAGTCCCCTGTTTGATATTGCAAGTTGACTCTTGATTTGGGTTTAAAGGAATAACAAAACGGGAATGAGCAGTCCTTCCACCAGCAAAATAAGGACGCTATTCCACTCGATGCCACGTTCAACACAATTTCTCCTTTCGATCTCAAAGCCGCAGATAAAGCCCTCCACAAAAATGTTTTGCCTGTTCCGCCATATCCGTATACAAAGAACATACCACCTTTATTTGATTCCACCGCTGTCATGATTTTAGAGTAAACATTTTTTTGTTCCTCATTAAGTCTGGAAATGAGGTTCTTGTGCTCTACCAAAAGAGCATTCCGATCATAACGCACTCGTCGTATATCGGTCTGTTTTGGCTATTCCCAAGATTGTCGGCATCGGAAAGGGCATCGTATCAAAATCACGTGACTCGTGCCACGACTTCTCAATATTCTTTCAATCTCCAACAAAGCAAGATTTTTATCTTGTCAATACCAATTCTCAAGAGAAATAATACGACATTGAATAAATAATAAGATATATAAAATAATGAGAGAGAGGCGCAAAAATGAGAGATTTAACATATAATAAAAATACCATCATGTTGGAGAAGACGTCGTTGCTATGAAAAATATCATCCGAAAGATATTGCCAACACTTGTCCCATACTACTTACAGTGCGCTCAAAGATTCGATGATAGCAACGATGCAAAAGACTTCGAGACTCTCTGCAGAACCCCAATGACTCGCTTCAGTGATTGCATCAACATATTCCCTATCATCTTCTAACGGACCAAGAGCATAGCAAGCGTCACGGATGCACGGCGTGTTGAGTACCATTGACCTTCTTGTAGTCATCATGACACGTAGCCCCACAGACAATATTGAGAAGACACCGCAAATAGTACATATCACCACCCAGAGGGACGAAAAATACTCGACCTATTGATTTTCCCATTTTTCTTGACATCCACTTCCCGAGTTCTTTCTTCCATGTGAATTTTGTTGGGGCTTGACAAAGATAGGTTAGCTCGTGGGCTTCGGGATATATTTTATTTGCTTCCATCCATGCTAAAAACATGCTCTCCTTAATTGAATCTTTACTAAGCACATCATCTATTCGCTCGTTATCACCGAAAATAACACTAACGCTCATTCGGAAGATGGAAGGCGAGTCGTTCGAAAGGATATTTGTCTCAATCTCAAACCCCAATAACCTCCACGCAGCTTCACATGACGATACATACCTACAATCATAATACATTCTCACTTCATCAACGGTTCTCCCGACTCCTCGTCGTTTGCTTGTATAAAATGACGCTCGTCACGCGATCATTTCCTTTGTTGACATACTTGAATAGGTACTTAATTGATCTTGCCTGGTTACACCATTCCACATTTATGTGAGCTCCATATTTGAGTAACAACTCGACGATTATGAGGCACAACATATCTCATTGTCCAAATGACACCATTTTTTTCAACTACTCTTCCATCATTCCTACGCCTATAACGCGGATAACCTTCTTCATCAATAGTAGTCGCATCCACAAATTTTTGGGAAAATGTTTAGTGCAACGACCATCGCCATACAGGAGAGTTTTTCCCGACATCACCACATGGACCATGAATCATATGATCCTTTACTACAAAGATAATAGCATGGATCGGTTATCTCGTCAGGTAATTCAAATGATATGATTCGATCGATGTCATCTGCGATTGGATATCCGTCTTCCTTCGCCGTAAAACAACAATATATGTGCATGAGGCAAGCCACGCTTTTGAAATTCTATCGTATAGATAATCGCAATATAATAATAAAAAATAATAATAAGAATTTGAGACAATAAACTAAGTAAATGAATATTAACTATATTGTACAAAATATATTAAAAATATTTAAAAAAACAAATGTTAACCTCGCATTTACTTTCCCGGATAATTTATTTTGCCGAAAGTCTTTAATTAAAGAATCTAACTTCAGTTTAAAGACTCTGCAGACAATATCCTATGATCTTGATTTAGATTATTTTTCCGGAGAAAACGAATGATCTCTCGGCCATTTTGGATTGCAAGTAAATGTTATAAACAAATCAAGATTAACCCGCCCAACGACATATAGCCATTGCATCTTGATAATTTTGTATCATATATCGAGCACCTCCGGTGAAACTTGAAGGTAATATGATCGTTTTTACCCCCGAGTACTGGATCAATGTCACCGCAAGCAAAATAGCATCACTCAATCCTTTATATATATCACAACGCAGCTTTTTCGATTCAAACGGATATATTTCAATCGAGCGGACTCGACCATTGTGTATGCATCGACAACAAATCATGAAACAATCTCCGAGAAGACAAAATAGTAGTCGATTCATGCTCTCTGCGTGTAATCAGTGCGCAAAGTATTCACGCACACTAATTGTTCTTCTAGCACCTACTATTAGTCTTATTTATTGAAAATGGTATATCTTCTATAAAACCATCCTCACCATACGGTAATAATGGATATTGTAAGGCCAAATAAGAGGCATTCAATTCATTTATCCGCCGCAAAAGTCCGAGATCTTGTTTCAATGACAATATCCCCATAGCCTAAAAGCACGATCAAAATCACCAACAATCAAAGCAAAATGACTTCACGCTCGTTGGCATATTATATCTCCTAGCATCCGTACTCTTCTACCAATTAAACGTAATTTTACATCTGAATATCCATGTTCTCGAATCTTTTCTTTTGCCATTCGAAAAGATTTTACCAACACATTGTTCTCATCCAACATTCTCTTCAATTCGATACCATAACTTCGTGCAAATTATTGGTATCACTCCCTTTCCTACAAAATTAAACATTATTTTTATAAAAATAAAATAAAATTGCGTTTAACAATTTGAACAATATAATAATAAAGAGGCACAAAATAATAATAAAAAATACAAACCTGACAGAATTCAACCTATGACTTATTTCATTCTCCGTATCGTATATGTATAGTTGAGCGAATTTGGGGTCGATCCATCCCGAGGCAACAAATTTCCAATAAGGTGGTAATTTTGACCATACATTCGAAAAACCGAAGGACCTCGACCTTTGTTTACATCTCGTGTCAATCTTTCTTCCCATAGATTTAAAACAAAACATATTGTTATAAGATCGTATATTCTCTTGAAAGTGTTTGCTTTTATATCCATTTCCAAATAATAGATCTTCAAGAACACTTGGTGGCGGTTTGATTGGCGGAAGTTGAATATTTCCGTGGCCACAACACAAAAGAGTAGCGAGGCTTTGATTTTGGATAGGATGATAGTCTTTCTTCTAACCAAAATAATGCTCCACAAAATTCGCATTTACAAATCGCATCTCCTACATCCCAATACTCAAAAATAAAAATTGCTTCAATTAATAGAACTATATATAATAATATTAATAAACGCACGTATGAAATGAATATATATAAAAAAATTCACTAACCCGCATTTGAAGGATTTAATATTTCACCGAGATCAATCTCGCTTATGTTAAAACCACAATTTTCATTGGTTGTCGGCTCATTTGAAGTGACATGGGCTTCATTTGGTTCATCTTCAAAGAAGATCAATTATTACCGCTTCTTTTTCGAACTCATCAAAGAGGGTGTCCTTTAAGTACCATAATTGGAAACATCACGATTAATAATATTTCTTCCAGAAAGTAACCTTGTCTTTAAAACTATAATCATTTTACAAAAATTGTGTCATTATTATTAATAAATATAAGAGTATATTTCTTAATTATTTATAAAAAAACAAAATTAAAAAATTTTGAACATACCGTTTGTGATATCACTTAGTGGACTATTGGATAATGGATAAACCATTGTACTTGATGACCCTTTGTCAAAAGACATCCTTTTAGATAATGTTATATTTCCTGAAAAATAATTTCAAATTAGAATTTAATAAAATGATTATATACTAAACTAAAAAATAATAATATCTATATATATAAATGGATTTATATAATTCATAAAATATTGATTATTCCATCATAAATATAATAAAATCAAACTATATATAATAATAATATTTCTACTAATAATTTTAATAATAATAAGTATGATAATAATAATAAAAATAATAATAATATCGATTATTTTAAATAAAATAATAATAATAATATAATAAATAAAATAATATAATACGAAAACTAAATAATTATTTTAGGATATAGTTTTACCTATATATATATTATAGTTATTAATAATATTATAATTATAATTATAATTAATATTAATGTTAACATGTTAATAATATATATTTGTATATAATAAATAAGTAAATCTATTAATACAAAAACTTAATAATTATTAAATGAAGATGATGATAATAATAATAATAATAATAATAATAATAATAATAATAATAATAATAATAATAATAATAATAATAATAATAATAATAATAATAATAATAAAATAGCTGTTATTCTGAAAGTTAGTAATTATTTTATTTAAATATATTTAATAAATTAAATTATTAGAAATTAAAAATTAAATTAAATAAATATAAGACCAAAAAAATTCACAATACAATAAAGCCAAACACAAAAATAAGAAGCCCATTCAAAAATGGATTTTATATTTATATAGAAGCCCATTTGAAATACATTCAATTCATTTTCCAGCCCAAACCCATTATCTAGAACATTCTATCAGATAATTTTCGAAAATAAACGATCACGATCTAGACACATTTCAAAAACCAACGGCTGAGATTGAATGAAATGTTAATGGGATATCTTTCCTTCTAGGGTTTGTAAACCCATTTCACCTCATTTGCATTCGTCTCTCTCTCTCTCTCTCTCTCTATTCTCCCGTCTCTCTCTCTACTCTCCCGTCTCTCTCTAAAATGTTCACTCTGTTTTCAGATTATGAGTTTCTCTAAAATCGGTAAATCCGTTGATTTTGTTCTTATCTTTGCTTCGAGTATGGGTTTCTTTAAGTTTTTGGTTCAAAACTCTCTTGACTTGTGATTTTTGTTTATAATCGAAAAAATCAAAATTTCAAAACCCTAAAAAATTTCGTCAAATTGTTTTTGATGCCTGGTGATTTTTTTGAAAAGAACCAAACATTTTTTCAAGATCTTTGACCAAGGTTATTGATATGAAATATTTTTATTTTATATATAGATACGTAGATTTAGAAAATATATTCTATAGATCTCATCTTTTTTTTTGTATATCCAAATGTTTTGCTTTGGGATTTTAACGGTGAAAATGGGGATTATGAGCCCATTCACGATGTCTGTTTTTAGGGTTTTTATTTATGATATATAATTTTTTAAAAAGACCTAAAATTAAAATATAAGATTTTTCTCGGAAAAATTGTAGATCTATGTTTTTCAAAGTTTCAAAACCCTAGATTTGTAGTTCTTATGGTAAAAATGGGGTTTTACAAAATTACAAATATAGTTTTTTGAACTATGTATATCGGTATTTTTTTTTTCTATAAACTCGTACTAAAAAATGTTTCGGTAATTTTTTTTAAATTTTACTTACATTTTTGAAGGTATTACAAAATTCCCAGATTTAGGTTTTAACGGTGACTGGATGGTTTTCTAAAATCAAATAGCTCGGTCAACTGACTGAGTGCCTTAAACGATTTTAGTTTTTAAAAAAATATTTTCTGTAAGTAAGAAACCCTAAACAGGTTTTGTAATTATGTTTACATTTTTTCATTAGTTAAATCAATAAGGGTGTCAGAGTTTAATGGTAAAACAGGGTGTTTGTAAAAATAGGATTTTCTGTAACAGAAATGCAGATTTTTGTAAAAATACTCTTTAATTGAAAACACCCTGTTCTACCATCAATGTTTTTTTTTTTTAAAAATGGATTTTCGGAAATAAAAACCCAAAGTTTACTAATTCAGATTTTTTTAAACCCGTGAATACAATTTGTATGATGAATGCTGAGCATCAAGATAAAAAGGTTAATATATTGTTGTACATTTGAAACATGCATAAAAAAACAACTTGACCCTACAACACGATTGTAGTGGAATCCTCGTTGTTTGTAAAACAATCTTCATTTATGTAAAATTGTTATTATGAAATCCCAAAGTTTGTCTGGTTGAAGAGCTAATACCAAAATGCAGGCCAAAGAGTATGCAAAAAGATAAGTATTTCAATTTTTCAATATTTTTTAGTTTTTTTTGTTTAATACGTTATTGGATGCTTGATTGATATTTGTTGAAAATGTTACTGAAATTCTTCATTGCTATTTATCATGAATTATGCACTCTAATATAATCGAAATTGGTTACTAACTTATTTTTGAAAAAATTAATTGCCAAAGTTACTTGATAAAGGATGGTCGATGATAAACAAACCTTCAATAATAGAAGTTTTGAAAGATAAGTATTCAACTAATCTCTCTTTTTTTGTTGTTCAAATATTTTAATAAATAATTATATTAACAATTTTTTTTTATGCAGGTTCGCAATATGTGATAAATCAACAAAACAATAGAAACATATGGTCGTGGAATACATCATCAAAAGATAAGTTTTTTATTCCAATCTAGACAATAAAAAGAAAGAAGTTTAGGAAACTTAAATATACAAATATACGAACAATCGAATAATATTTATAAAATTAATGTGCAAAAAAAATAAAAATTTTGTTAAGATTTATAAACAAAAAACATAGATCACCTTGTTCGTATACGCTAGGACTTTTTCTTTTACTGCTAATGATATTGTGACCCGAAAGCTTCCTCATCGTGATGATGGTCCTGTGAAAGTTTATGATAAATTTTGCTTGAAGATTTTTCGGATTTTTGCTAAGATGAATGAAATTGTTAAAATTATGTTGGGCTCGCTTCCGAGAATTGAGAACTACTTATACGATTTAATTTTTGTGTTTTGGTATGTGAATCGAATTGGTATCAAGAATTTACGTAAGATTATTGTTACCCATTTCATAAGATCTATATACTGATAAATCAATAGAATAAAGACTGAATTAAGTGTTATATTAGGCATGTGAAATATTGGAGATATAATCCTCTTTTTTATATTATAAAGTCAATAAGAAAACTTATGAAATAAAATATACGAAATTTATTTCCATAAATAACAAATTATAATCGATAAATTAAATATATCTTTTAACATTACATCATATATCATAATATGTTTTGGTAATTAGATTTTTTAAAAATATAGTAATTTATTGTAAGAATTATGCAAAGAGATGTATGTTATATTTAAAACAATGCAATCATATTTTCGATTTTTTTAGAAATAAAAATTCTATATATAAATTGAGTTTATCAATTAAATGTAAATGAATGTTAGATGTTGTCTGTCAACTTTATTCTGTTTGTGTGATGCCAAAAACATTAATATTGACATAATATTAATTGTGTTTATTGAAATTGGTTAATCTAGAATGATCTCATGCAAGTGGTTGAGTTGTTCTTGATTGTATGTATCGAGATCACCTATTCACATGTTCCTTTTAATCTTTTAATTACGATCGCTATGTATGCTTTGATATTTCCCTGCTTGAGTGTGTGTGTTTTTCATTTATAATAAAAATACTAACACAATTAAATTAAAAAAACCACTTGACCGTACACTAAAAGTGTATTGGAATCTGTTGGTTAAAAATGTGAATTTGTTATAGTGTTCATCTTTTTATTATGTTTAGTTATTGTAAAGTGACTAAAAATAAATACAACTTGACCCTACAACATGATTGTAGTGGAATCTGTTGGTTTAATGTTATTCCGTTTATGTATTCGATTTCATTAATATTGTACAAGAATCTTATTGGTTTAATTTTTCATTAGTCGAGTTTTACGAATGGAACATATATATATTTGCGATTAGGTAGAAATAGTTAAAATACTTGAAAGAAAAAAAAAGCCCAATGTATTTAAAATACATTAATTAAATTTCAAATTTATAATTACAAAGTATTTAAGAAACAAATTTTAAAAAATATATAAATCTCAAATATTTTATGGACCAATACAGGGTATTAAAAACAGACTAAAAATTAAAAAAAAAAACTTCAGAGTATAAATATTGTCAATTTATTGAAAGTTTACTAATATAAAAAATCATAAGCAATGTAAAACAAAATTTAGACTACTTAATAAAAAAAAGCCTAAACCATAATTATAATGCAAAAATAATATTCATAACTGGGTATCTAACCCAATAAACCAAACAAAAATAATTGTTCCAAAATAATGAAAAGAAAACTGAATCCTATGTAGAACTCCAGCAACCTACTTATTAGCCAAAACAATCAGAATTTGATAAAAAAAAACTATCCACCAACTATCTAAATCAATCAAAATCCCTCTTCTCATCTTCGATCTTGATAACACTTTTTAACTTCATTGACGTTGTTGATGAAGAGAAATCCTCATTCAATCTACGTTTGCACAGAGGAGATTCAGACGTGGAGGACCTCTTCTTAAGGTTCTTGATTGGTGTATTGACCTCGATTACGAGGAAGATTCTTCCTACAAAAATAGAATAATAATTAAATAATTTTTATTATTGATATTTTCATAATATTAATATTAATTAGATCAAAAATAAAACCTTATCATCACCAACATTATCCGATTGTAGCCTCGATAAAAATTAGATTCCTATACATCCAAGTAAATTTAAAAATTAAAAATTATTCGTCCAAAAAAAATTAATTTATCAGAAAAATAAATTACCTGACTCTCAAGATTAATTACACCATACTTCCGTTAAATCTGATCTCACGACATCTTAGAAACGGAAAAAATTCCGGAGTAATTATGTTGCGTCTCGATTTTATATGAACTTTGAAAAGCGATTTCTTATTAATGAAACACGATAGCTCAGGGTAACTCCTCGCCTCCACGCTATAATTTTTGATATAAAAATATGTAATTAATATTTCAAACAAATTTGAAAAAAATTGTATAAAGTAAATAAATAATCAAAAAATAATTAAATTATACCTCAAGATGCTCCTTCCTCAAATCTGAACATGACTTCCCGATTAATTTTTCCAAATCCCTATCCCAACAAAGCAAGGTTGCGCTAGCGGTTTCATCAACCACTTGAACATGTGCCATGTACCTATTGTAGCAAAAAATAGTAAGGAGAATTGGAAAAATAAAAAATATTAAAATCAAATTTTAATTTAAATTTAATAAATATAAAATAACTGTAACCTAAGTAATATTAAAATGTTACCTCAAAATTCCGCTTCAAACAATGAATCACACTTTCCACAAAAGAAATTATCCGCTTAGGATGCATTTTTTTAGTGCAATTAGTGCAAGCAAGGTACCACCATTCATCCGAAATAGAAACCACTCTAGCACAAATCCAAAAGTCGCCACTCTATATATATTGTATAAATAAATTAGAACAGATTTTACAAAATGAATAATGACTATTTTATTAAATGAAGTGATCAAAGAGATTAAATAAAATAAATATACCTTCCGATCATGTCATACAAATAATCCACCGTTTACACGGATGCGTCCCAGAGCTTCAAGTTCTTCTCGGGCGAGTCGTGTCGAGGGCAAACTCACGTGGTGATGGAGTATGTAGGATTATTGCTACTCATTATCCTAATTTTGAAAAATAAATGGGAATTAATAAAATATATATTAATATCGAAAAACAGAAAATATTAAAATAAATATTACCTTTTCTTGAAGTCTTCAATCTCTTGCACTTTTTCATTCACAAGTAATAAATGGGAATTAATAAAATATATATTAATATCAATGATGCCCTTCTTCAATCTCTTGCACTTTTTCAATTCATGTAAAATCAATATAAACAATGTTGAAAAAATATAAAAAGGTAAAATAACTACCGCAGATCATGAAAAACACATTCAAGGGATATCTTTTATTTGTTGTCATTGAAAGTCGGTTTTTCGTAAAAATCGCACAAGCCTTAGCTTAATCGCCCAAAGAGTTTTGCTTTGTTGTTCGGTTCGCGAATGAGGTGAAAATTGGGGCCATTGCAAATTATATGATGATGATGAATAAGATATTTCGTCAATTTTTAGTATCCAAAATCCAAAAATTTGTAAGAAAATCGGTATAAATTTTAAATTGAGAAATATACTCTATTTAAAATAAAAAAATAATTCAAATTTTTTATTATATGTTGATTTGTTTGGATTCGAATTTTAACTTGCGAATTATTGATTATTTTTACTCAAGAATACATCGATTGCTAAATTTTTACACAAAAAATTGATGCATATAAATTCTTCACCGAAATTATGGAAAAAGATATGAATACAAAAGGTAATACATTCCATTTATATTTTGGTCAATCAAAAAGGGAAAAAAAGTCAATTATACTGATTTTTTTAACATTATCGATCGATTTGTTATTATGCCAACCAAATTATGCAAACCTAGGAGAGATAATTAAAATTTGTAAATAATCTTCCTTTCTATATCGGACAGAGTAAATCAAAGCAAAAAGGTATGATTTAATCTGTATTTTTCCTTAAAACAAATCTAAAGTTTTTAATAAGGTCAAACTTTCTATTTTTTTCGAGACAAAATCGTTAATCAGACTTAAACACCCTAAAATAATACCCGAAAATTTTTAGCAATAGCGTTTGGGCGGAAAACATTTATAGAAATCATTTTGCTATTATATATATATAGATTTTGAAAAAAATCCATCAAATGTAAAGTTGAAGACATTTGTAAATTTCAAACTAAAATTCCATCAAAATATTAATATATATTAATTTTTTATCTATTTCATAATATCTTTTTTTAGATGATAATATCTTTTTATTTGATTATAGCCATAAACTTCCGAAGCAATTATTGTTCTATATTCGTTGCGTAATCGATTTGAGTACAATTATGAACGGTGGTAGAAATATGTTTTCTTTAGCAGTTTGCCTACATGTGAAATTGTGAATAGAGATTCCAAAATAAATACTATTTAGGTCCCATCCGGGTCGTTGGTGGTAACTAGTAATGAAATGAAAGCAGATTCCATTTATATGGAATATATATTTACCAGAGTAATATACAATCATTTAAGACAATATATACGATTATTATATATTTCAAAATAAAAATACAATTCTCCTAAAAACTAAATTTTTATGTTTTAGGACAGGTAAACGTATCACATAATTTTAATTATATTTCAACAATAAAAATCGAAGTCCAATTAGCGCTTAAAAAGTTGGAGTTTGTATCGAAACAAACACTAAAACAGTCGTCGTTTAAATATAAGTCAAAATCACAACAAATCAAATAATTACGTATAAAAATCATTTTTCATAAAGTTGAAGTGACAAATCAAACGACACCGATTTGTCACAAAGCCGTTCATTTTGTTTTACCAGATTTTGTATTTTAGCCTACATATGTTCACATATTATGATTTTACTTTATGCGGATTCAGGAATTAGTAGTAAGGTAGGCTAAGAAGTAAATATTTCAGTAGAAAAATTTTCTATATGTACAAAAGAAAGATTATATTTATAACAAATTATTATATTACAAGACTACATTATTTCTCAATAAATAGTAGAAACTATTGTAAATAATTTCCTTTCTCAATATAAGATGTACTAGAATAAAATTTATATTTTATCAAGTATTATATATTGTATATACTTGTAAGAAAGTAAAAATAAAGAAAGCAATATGAAATGTATCAAATGTTTTGTTGTTGTGTTTTTTTCATTCAAAGCTTCACATATTTATACACAAATTTCACAACTAAAACCAATCTCAATAAATGCACTTACATTAATTTAGTGTGCATCATCAAAACTAATATTTTCTAACTAACATTGGCATGTATTAAATGGGTGTGCAAGTCCGTTAATTCATAATACTCCCCGACGCAAAGACCATTGGATGAGTATGCCTCATTAAAAACCTTAAGCCAAAAACTCGGTGTGTAGAAAATCGAATCAAGGGAAAAAGAGTACATAACTCAATCCAAACCTTGTACATAAGTTCGCCTCATTAAAAACCTTAAAACTGAAAAATCCAATGGGATAAAAACCGCATACACAAGGGAAAAAGAGTATAGCGCCTGAAGATATGACTTTGCTACCCCGAAATAAATAACGTAATTCATTGATTATCAATCTTGCTTGTTAACTCTTTGCATGCTTATGCCGTATACCAATTTGTCGAATGTAGACGTCGGCAAAGATTTTGTGAATAAATCAGCAAGATTGTGACATGAATGAATTTGTTGAACATTTATCTCGCCATTTTTCTGGAGTTCATGTGTATGGAAAAACTTTGGTGAAATATGCTTGGTCCTATCACCCTTTATGTAACCGTCTTTTACTTGTGTTATGCATGCTGCATTATCCTCGTGAATAATAGTGGGAGTGTCTGTAACTGGTTTCAGCTGACATGCATTTCGTATATGAGCTATAACTGATCTTAACCAAACACACTATTTACCAGCTTCATGAAGAGCAATTATCTCAGAATGATTTGAAGAAGTAGCTACCAATGTTTGTTTGACAGATCGCCATGATATAGCTGTACCGTTGTAGCAAAATAAATAACCAGTTTGTGATCGAGCTTTGTGTGGATCAGATCTATATCCCGCATCAGCATAACCCACTAACCCAGACTTAGTGGATTCCTTGGAGTAGAATAACCCCAAATCTATAGTACCATTGAGGTATCGAAAGATATATTTAATACCATTCCAATGTCTTCGAGTTGACTCTGAACTATATCGCGCAAGTAGATTTACAGCAAAAGCGATATCTAGTCTAGTACATTGTGCTAAATCATTAACGCTCCAATAGCATTAAGGTAAGGTACTTCAGGACCCAAAATCTCTTCACCAGATTCTTTTCATCGAAATGGATATTTCTCGGGATCTAAATCAAGCACAACTATAGGGGTACTCAAGGAGTGAGCTTTGTCCATGTTTAACCGCTTGAGTATCCTTTTAGTATATGCAGATTGGTGGACAAGTATCCTGTTATCTTTATGCTCTAACTCAAGACCAAGACAAAGTTTAGTTTTTCCAAGATCTTTCACCTCAAACTCTTTCTTTAGATATTCAGCAACATTAGATAATTCTTCAGGGGTGCCAATCAAATTCATGTCATCGACATATACAACAATGATAGCAAATCCGGTATCAGATCTTTTAATAAATACACATGGGCATATGGTATCATTTTTGTAACCTTCCTTAGAAAGGTATTCATTAAGTCTATGATACCACATGCGATCGGATTGCTTCAATCCATATAACGATCTTTGCAATTTGATCGAGTATAATTCACGGGGAGTGTCAAACTTTGGCATTTTATATCCATCAGGAATTTTCATATAAATATCAGAATCCAACGAACCGTATAGATATGTCGTTACTACGTCCATTAGACGCATGTCCAGATTCTCGTGGACAACCATACTGATAAGAAAACGAAATGTGATTGTATCCATCACAGGTGAATATGTTTCATCATAATATATCCCAGGTCTCTGGGAGAATCCTTTAGCCATGAGTCGAGCTTTATATCTCACGACTTTGTTTTTCTCATTTCGCTTTCGAACAAATACCCATTTGTATCCAATAGGCTTTACATTGTTTGGAGTATGAACAATTTGCCCAAATACATTTCATTTTTCTAGGGAAGCTAACTCAGATTTTATTGCTTCCTCCCACATAGGCCAATCAGGCCTCTGACGGCATTCTATTATCGAACGTGGTTCGTTATCATAATCATCATTTATAATTTCTTGAGCAATCGAGAATGCAAACTTATCATCAATAATTGTTTCATTTCGATCCCATATTTAATTACAATAGCTCATTGGATTCTCGGTGCTATCAGAATTTTGTACATTTTCTGAGGTGTAAGGCTCGACAGTTTCATATGGAGCATGCTCATTATTATCAATTCTCCCCTTTCTTTTTCGAGGAATCGTATCTTTTGAGCCAATAGGTCTACTATGTTTTTATCGTGGGTTATCATCATTCATTTTCTTATTTTCATCTGGAACAATAATCATGGCTGGAGTATTTGCAGCCGGAATATGTGACTTCGTGACTTTACTAGCATCGTTAAATACATTAGGAAGTCTATTAGCAATATTTTGTAAATGAATGATTCTATTCACCTCACTTTCACATTCAGAAGTACGTGGATCTAAATGGGATAAGCTTTGTTCATTCCAAGAGATATTCTCAACTGGTTTTTGTTTATCTAAAGTAACTTTATCCCTTCCCATTGATGGGAATGTTGTCTCATCAAAATGACAATCCGCAAATCTAGCGGTAAATAAATCTCTTGTCATCGGTTCTAAATACTGAATAATTGATGAGAATCAAATCCAATGTATATACCAAGTCTACGTTGTGGGCCCAATTTTGTCCTCTGAGGAGGTGGAATTGGCACTTGAACAACGCACCCAAAAGTGCGTAGATGCAAAATATTTGGCTCAAAACCAAGAGTTAATTGCATTGGGGAGTACATATGATAAGCAGTGGGGCGTAATCTAATAAGTGCTGATGCATGTAATACTGCGTGACCCCATGCTGCATTATTGAGCTTTGATCTCATTAATAATGTACGAGCAATGATTTGAACTCGTTTAATCAAGGATTCTGCCAATCCATTTTGAGTATGAACATGTGCTACTGGGTGTTCAACATTAATTCCCAGTCTTTGCAAATATTCATCAAAACTCTTTGATGTAAATTCTCCGGCATTATCCATTCTTATATTCTTGATAGGATAATCAGGGAAATGTGCTTGGAGTTTAATAATTTGCGCTAATAATCGAGCAAATGCAACATTTCTAGTAGATAATAGGCATACATGTGACCATCTACATGATGCATCTATCAAGACCATGAAATATCTAAATGGTCCACTTGCAGGATGTATTGGTCCACAAATATCACCATGAATACATTGTAAAAATGATGGTGATTCATAACCAACCTTTTCCATGGAAGGTTTAGTAATAAATTTTCCTTGTGAACACGATTCATAGAAGTAATCTTTGGACATTAGCATCTTCGTGCTTTTCAATGGATGTCCATTAGTGTGTTCAACAATCCTACGCATTATAGTTGTTCCTGGGTTTCCAAGGCGATCATGCCATAACCCAAATATATCAGGATTCACCAGCTTCCAAGGCATGGTGGCATAGAATTCAAAAGCTTTAATTTGGACACAATACAATCCAGAAG
Source organism: Rehmannia glutinosa (assembly GCA_016081115.2). Classification (NCBI taxonomy): domain Eukaryota; kingdom Viridiplantae; phylum Streptophyta; class Magnoliopsida; order Lamiales; family Orobanchaceae; genus Rehmannia; species Rehmannia glutinosa. The sequence goes on along the minus strand of JABTTQ020002263.1, from coordinate 111,077 downwards.
TTGTTGCTTCAAATTTCTCGTGGGCAATTCTTTTTCCCATTTTATAGGATGCGATACATGTAGACACTTTTATTAAGTTCATTTAGTGTCTCCAAGTGATATCCATTATCACACACATCCTTAAAACTCAGTAGATTACTTTTTGATCTACTAGATAATAATGTATTTTCAATATGTAAGATTGTACCATTAGGCAATACCACAGTTGCATTCCCGGAGCCATCAATAATCTCAACGTGACCAGATATAGTTGTAACTTGTGCCTTGCACAATTTCACACTCGAGAAATATACTTTATTTGTTAATATTGAGTGCGTTGGTGCACTATCAAGTAGACAATAGTCTCTTTTCTCGGTGTTTCCCATGAGTACCTGGTATAATTATTATTGAATTAATATTATACGATTATTAAAAACTTTATATAAAAATATCAATGCATAACAAAAATTTAAATAAATGATTTTATTCGACAACATAGACGTACATAATCATCTAATTATTACAACATGCTAAAATAAATTGCTACGGTTAACAGAGAAAGAATTATAAAGACAAGTAGATCAATAAAAATCCAAAATTCTCCTGGAGTATATTCTCCAATAAAAAGCAGGATAGTGTATATGAAGACCATTGTAATGATAAATACTAACATTAAGTTAACCATTTTTGGAGTGAAAGAAATGTGAAGTTTTTAGAAGGATGAGAGGATATGTGTGATTTTATTGAATGAAATGTTGGTATATTTGTAGATAAAGTTATTGTTCATAGCTGTTGACATAGCCGTTGGAGGAGAAAAATTAATGTGAAAAATTTGAATGTAAAATTTGTAAATGATTTGGTAGAAATTTACTAATATTTTATGATTGAAATATTAGACACAAATAGATTTTATTTATTTTATAATAAAATTTAAAGCGGGAATATATCACCCGGAAAAATACAAACATGGGTATAATCATATAAACTCAATCTCGAATACACCCTCCGAGAGAGATCACAACTATATCACATCTGGTTTATTTTAACCATTCGGCACCTTGTGCCTCAGAAACAGGATCTTTAAAGAAATCTGATATTTCGAGTGATTTCCAATCCTGGACAGGATTCTGTAAAATTTCAGATGTATAGGCCTCAGTAGTATTAAATTGGCTCTACTGCCTCAGTGGCATGTGTTTGAACACTTTTGCTTTTGTTTTTCTTTGATTCCTTGTATAAAGTTACCAGGTGTTAGGCAGTATGACATGTTTTGGCCCAATGTCCTGTCATGCCACATCTGTTACACAGATCATCACCAGTTTTTTCCATATGCATTTTTCCCTTATCACGATTTGACTGATTTGAATGCCCCTGTTTGGCATAATCATTTTGGCGGGGATAGTGATAATTATCTCTATTATAGTAATTACGACTGCCACGATCATATTTGTGAGTATTTTGATGTGGACCACCACGGCCACAACCCCTGCGCCCCCACGCCCGAGTTTATACTCACGGCCTCTAAATCGGCCCCCTCCTCTACTGGGGTTAGCATGTTCTTCAGGCACTGCATTAGACCCAGAAAGTCGCAAATCGTGATTTTTCAACAGCAACTCATTGATTTTCTCTGCCGTGAGAAGAACCAAGATTAATTCAGATATGTTTTAAATTGTCGTTGTCTATACTGCTGTTGTAGCACAATATTTGATTTATGCATAGTGGAGAAAGTTTTCTCCAATTTATCATATTCAGACAACTTTGTCCCACAAAGAGCCAGTCGGACTCAATTTTAAATAATGCCGAATTATAGTCGGCAACAGACTTAAAGTCCTGCAACCTTAGATGTTGCCAATCATATTGTGCTTATGGGAGTATCACTGTTCTGGTGTGATCGAATCTTTCTTTGAGCTTTTGCCATAGCTCAGAAGGCCGTTCAATTTGTATACACTCATTTTTCAAATCATCAGATAGATGATGGCGAATAAATATCATTGCGTTCGCCTCATCTTTTACCACACCTCTTCAATATTTACAGGCTTCAATGTTTTATCCAGATCTTGACCCTGAAGGTGTAATTTGACATCCAGACACCATGATAAATAATTATCACCAGTGGTATCAAAGATCTGGAATTTTTGCTTTTCGATACCTGCCATTTTCTACAAAGCAAATAAATATTAATTAGTACAAAGATGTTCAAAACTTGAAATATACGAACCTTCTCTTGAGCAATAACTCGTGTTGATAACGTGTTGTAAATAATTTCCTTTCTCAATATAAGATGTACTAGAATAATATTTATATTTTATCAAGTATTATTATTGTATATACTTGTAAGAAAGCAAATATAAACAAAAGCAATATGAAATGTATCAAATGTTTTGTTGTTGTGTTTTTCATTCAACTTGTTTCATATATTTATACACAAATTTCACAACTAAAACCAATCTCAATAAATGCACTTACATTAATTTAGTGTGCATCATCAAAACTAATATTTTCCAACTAACATTGTCATGTATTAAATGGGTTTGCAAGTCCATTAATTTATAATAGAAACTACTTTCCGGAGAAAATACAAAGGTATATTTATACTAGCAATCAAATGGACATATTATGTTCTTAATATTATTTGTTTTCTTGCCACAAAATAACAAAGCCAATAACTAAATATAAAAGGCTAAAAAAATAGATAACATCTAAATTTTATACTTGATGATGACACTTAGGGGCAACAAAATATTCGTGTCGACCCGATAAATAACAACTCGACACGATAAAATAAAGCCCGAACACACAACTAAGGTTATTGGGCCTAAAATTTAAACCCAAAAATGACGGGCTAAAAATACGAAAACATAGTACGGCACTATTGTGTACAAATGATTTTCTTAGTATATTTGATATTTAGATACATATTATAATAAACTACCAATGCAAATAGTTAAGTACAATTTAAAAGTAATGACATGATAAGGATACAAATAATAAATAAGGATCACAAAAATAGTCTAAAAATCAAAAATATATTAAATATAACATCAATCTCACTTTAACACAAAAGTTTTACATCATTCTTGATTTTTAAATTGAATTTAGATTTTGTGGTGGGACTTGGATTTCGCAATAAATTTTGGATGGGCTAATTTTGAATATTGTAGAAGTTATAGTACTAAAAATATAATTTTCAAAAATTTGCCTGGGCCTGAGCCCAGTGCTGGACATAGGTGGATGCTGGACATAGGTGGATCTGCCGCTGCTTTCTTGTGATACTTTTCTTTCATTTTGTGTTTTTAATATGATTTCTCAATTCTTTTTCTGTTAATGTGAATTCATCTCCAATACGTATGTCCAAGATGTTGGAAATTGGTTTCTAGTGGGTTTTGATCCAATTTTGACCAATTATTAAGTGTGTTCATTTATTGAAAATGATAAATAAATGAGATAGGCGCAATTTACGAAGCGAGTAGATGAGTTTAACATTTTAAATGTATCAAAATCGATGTCGGATGAATGAGAAATTAAATGCATAATGTAAAGCACTTAAATGCATTTTTATGAAAATATGAAAGGGTGCAAATGTGAAGTATGGATGGCAATGGAGTGAGTCGGGTACTTGAAGACTCAGACTCATTTCGTGCCTAGAACAGCAGGTGGTCAAAGATGTCACGGGTCGCAAAGGGCGGCCCGTTATGCCCTTTTTAGATTAAATTAAATACGAAAAAAAAAAATATATATTTTTAATATGCTTATAAAATATTCTCCTTAGAGTTGTTATTATCATTTTATAAATGTTAAATTATATAAGAATACATAAACATTATGTTGAAATATATATTATATATGCAAATATATATTAAAATATTTTAAAAATGAAAATTAGGGACAGTAAGAGCGGGATACTCCTGATCGGACCCGGTCCCGCCCGCCATGGGCCACTGGACGGGATTCCCAAGGTGGGGCAAGTCGAAATTGTATCCCTAATGTGAAGAGTTACATCCCACTTTCAAAACATAAAGCAAATAATTGACTTGCTTATATATAACTTCACTTTAGTATGGAGTAATCAAGTTAAGCTCCATATGGTGTACTATAGTGCACTAAGTGGGTTTTGATAAACTTTAAGCTAGTTACGAGGATGGTGCATCAGTAGGGATGACAATGGGGTAGGGCGGGTTGGCTATCTAAAGATCCAGACTCGAACAAGGCTGGGAGACCCGTCGCGATTCACAAGACGGGCGGGGGGCGAGGCGATCCCTCCTGCCTCGACTTAAATAAACTTAAATAGAAAAAGGGAAAAATATTTATTTTTAATATATTTATAAAATATTATTTACAAAAGTTGTTATTTTTAATTTATAAATGTTATATATAATTTTGAAAGATAAAACTATATTATAATATATATTATATATATGCAAAATATATACTAAATATATTTAAACAAATAAACGGGACGGGTAGCCACGGGACGTTGATATCCAGGTCGGGGACGCATAGCGACGGGCCAGGTACCGCGAGTCGGGATCTCTATGCGTCACAGCATCAGAGCACACATGCGCGCACGCACACGTCGCATTGAGTGCTTTAATTAAAGTGGCACTTTGAACTTCGCATGTACGTATCATCGGCTCAGTGACATTGCATGGTAGCTTGATGTGGCAATGACATGATGAGTTCGTACAAATGGCGCATGTGAGGCGAGCGGTTGGCTCTCATATGCACCATTTTGTGTGGCTGCTTACAAAACATGATTGAAGGGTTGCGCTAGTTGGTTATTGGTACTAGCGGGACACGTGATCACAAAACTATCCGTACGCGGTGTATGCTAAGACTTCAAAAGAGGTGCAATATAGATAGAGTCACAATTTGACCGGTGCCTTGCTATCCCATCGGGGCCAAGTGGGGAAATGGGGTCGGGCCGGGTCGGACCAGAATTTTATCGGGCCGCTATTTTGGGGAGTCTAATACAACCCATGTATTAAAAATACACTTGGTTTGCTTCGGGCTGACCAGGTTGGGCCGGTGTTTGGGCCTAATGGGTCAGGCCAAATAGGCCTGGCTCTTTTCGGGCTTGCAAAATCCCAGCCCAGCCCGGGCCTATTATCGGGTAGGGCTTTTTTGACAGCTCTATATATAGACCACTAGACCAGTAGTTGATTATCAAAGGACATGATCCGATTGTCCGTTAATTTGGACCAAGAGTTGCATCATGCTTGAATGTAGGGTAAATCTCACTTTACCCCCTATACACTCATTCAATATTACTTTATCCCCTTGTACTTTCAATTGTATTACTTTACCCCATTGTACTATCAATTTGTATCACTTTACCCTCTTATACAATAAAATATAACATTTAATCCTCATATTCCTTTATTACGTGATCTAATTGCCCCTACTATTATTTTAATTTAACAATGACATGAAATACATAAATGTTTTTTTTTTGAAAAGTTAATTATTTTCTATTTATTAAAATTAATACAATTCATATTAAATAACTATATTGTAGGTTATTGTCTCTAAAACTAATATATTCATAAATTTTTCATAATAAATCAAAATTATGTATTATATTATAAAATAATATTTTATATTAAAAAATTAAAATCACTATTTTTTCTATTTAACATTGTTTTTATTAAACTATAATTATTCAATCAAAAATTTAAAAATTATTAATAATATTCGACATCTTTAATAAAATTACATTGTATATCATATAATTTTAAGTTTGTGATGAATAATAAATTAAAAATATAAATGTATGAGCTAATAGAAATATCCTATTATATATTAATTTAATATGGACTATATAAAAATTAAATAATTAGCAATTACTGTTAAGTTGGTTTTTATACCAATGTATTGAATATTCTAGACTAGGATTTTGCGGTGTTTTCGAGTATTTTTAGTGTCGTTTGAGTCGAATTCATGTAATTTGTTGTCGTTCGAGAATCGGGACTGATATTGATAGCCGAAATTGGTTAGAAACGATGAAAAATGTGTTTGGAAGGTGAAGATCGCATTTTAAAAGCGGAAAAACGGAAAAATATCGAGCAAGACCGAGCGTCCGCATGGCAGAAAGCCCCGGGGCTGAAATTGGTACAAAAATAAGAGTGGTGGTTTGCCGCGCCTTAATCAAGGGCTACATCGCCCGATGTATAGCGGCAAAGGTCAAACGAGTGCTCAAATAAGACGGAGTGCAAAATGCAGCTGAATGGCGAACAGGAGCGACCTTCATTGAAGCCGCAGCGCTTGAGCAAGAGGCTGCAGCGCGCTGGCAAATAGCAAAGAGCAGGCGGCGACGGCGTGGCAAAGATTCGTGACGAAGAAGCGGCGCGGGGCTGCAGCGCGATGAAGAAGCTGACTGACAGAAGACAAGATGAGCGGCACGCAGCAGCGCAAGACACGAGATGGGCGAGGCAACGCGTATGGGCCGAACGGGGCTGAACGTGGGCTTATTATTCTTGGGCCTTTTTGGACGGATTTTTGAGGGTTTCAAGCCTATAAATAGAAGAAGTGACATACAAACAGGGGGTCGGACATTATTTTGAGCACAACGCAAGGCAAGAGACACAGAGCTAGGGTTCGGGACGGCAATTGGAGGCACTTCTCGTCTGGACACAGAGAGAATCCCTTATCTTTTCTTCTCAATTCTTTCTTTGCTTTTCTTTGTCAATTTTTGAGATGTATAATTATTTCTTCATGAGTTTTTTTACATCCATCATGAGCTAAACCCATCTTTCTAGGGGATTGATGTAACTTACGTTTGAACCTATGTTTTGATTTCCAATTTATGAAATTTGCATATTATTTAATCTATTTGTGCTATTTGATTTGATTGCATATGAATTATCTGATCAATAGTTTATATTGTTTGGTGTGCTTGATTTGACACTCGAGAGAGTTAATTGAACGCCTGGCCTTAGAATAGCACAACCTAGGGTTTCATAGAACCGAGAGGTTAATGAATCTTTTGAAGCCTGTTTTTTTGACCACACTGAATGAAAATCCTAGCTACGTCCATGATTGCAACCGGACCAAGAATGGCTTAGAATTTACCGGGAAGATAGATCTTATCTATATTTTGATTAGGTGAATTATTAAAAGAAATCCTTTAGGAATGATATTATTAATCCAAAAATCTAAACAATCCGCACTTGGAGAATAACTCAATTTGTGAAGTAGTCAGTAAACGATCATATACAGTTTTTAATAGGGATAGTAATTCGGGTCATCAGGTCGTGTACACGTTTAGTTTTGGGTCAATTTCGAGTTATGTTCAAAATGCATAAAAAAAAATAAAGTATAATATAAGATATTATGTTTTAAAATAAATTAGTAACATAGTCGTGTTCGGGTTAATTTCCTATATTCATGTTTGAGTTGATTTCTCGTGTTTAAGTTTCTCTCAATAACTTGGATCGAGTTCGTGTTATATTATCTTATCGTGTCGTGATTACCACCCCTAATTTTTTACAACACTTTTAGGAATGTCGATGGTACCTAATAACGTTTATTTTTCATAATAACATAATTATGATTGGCCATATAGGCCACAATAGTTCATATAAATTTGATATTTTATATATATATATATATATTCATTATAATCATTTAGATTTCTTCCTTAGAGATAACTAGGAAACTAATTCAAATATAAGTTATAATGAGGGAAAGTCAAAGATCCAATAAATCATGAACGCGGAATTTGTAAAAGGGTAAAACTCAAATTAAACACCTCAACTTGATCTTAGGATGTATTTACCCTTAAACTTGTTAAAGTAAATTTACCTCCCTCAGTCAATTCTGAATTTAATGCTTGGACAAAAATTTCTTTAACTAAAAGACCGTTTATATAGTTGTTGGTTTATTGAATAGTTACACCTTAATTTTGGTTTTAATTCTTCATTAATTTGAAGAAAAAATAGATTATTTAAAAAAAACTAATAACTTAAAGTAATTCATTATAACATTAAAGGCATAATTATAAAAAGTACCTCTGAGGTTTAGTCTAATTATAAACAAAAAGCAGAAAACTTTCAAAATTATAAAAAATACCCTTGAGGTTTTTGGTAATTACAAAACCCTAACAAAAATTGAGAAAAGTCGATTTTGCACTTGAAAGAATGTTGAAACAAATGAAAAATTGAAGGAAAAATAAAGAAACCTGTCGGACAAAAATACCTCTACTAATCTTGGCGCCTAAACCCCGATTGCACCTCGCCTTGATAGATGGCTTGCTTTCTTTCACTTCATTTTCCAACCTCACACCATTAGCTTCCAAGACACACCACCACCCACCGAAGAAACAAATCCTCCCCATTCATCTTCCATTGTGGTTGAAAATCTTGCATTCACCTACAAATCGGGCGATCATGTGGGTTTTTGTGGAGCTAGAATCTTCAACTTTCACCCTCTTTTGGTTAGGGTTTCACTTTGATATAAAAGTATGATTTTTACTCCAATTTATTAGTTCTTAAGACCAAAATATTGCGAGAATGAGTATATTTCTTGGTTTGTAGTGTATTTGTCATTGCATGTTTGGTTTTGATTGTCATTTGTGTATTTTTGTTTTTCATTGGGTTTTATATTTTTTGTAAATGATGATTTTAAAGCATTTCTATGTTTTATTCATTACGTATATTGAAACAATGAGACATTTTGTTAGGTAGCACAATAAATCGAGTTTAATACATGACATTACGGAAATTTCTCGTACTCGTTTTGTAAATCATGAAAAATAATAGAGTCCAAACTGTTTTCTTCTTCTTAAACATAGGGGTTATTTGTAATATTTTGGATGATGAAGGTTTATATGTTTCAAATTGTGCGAAAATAAAAATGTTTGAAATCTGTTGTTGAATTCAACCATGATTGTTAGAATATTTGTGTTGTTTGTTGAACAACTTTTTGTGTAACATAAAAAAACTATGTGCTTCAATTGTTGTAGAATTCTGTGAGGGGGTTAACTATTATATTATTATAGGTCTAGGAGGTTGTTTGTAATTTTGAAATAGTAAGGGGTACTTTGTAATTTTGAAATTATATTGGGGGTTAAATATAATAATTATATCATGTTGAACATAATGTTGTCTTTGATTTTTCTGATAGGATGTCTAACATGTTGAAGGATATTCTTGTGCATTATCTTGGGCACACTTTCAAGATACCACAGAATCGATACAGAGAAATATTGTTATGAATCTCCTATCAGATATATAAATTCTATGGTTCAACTTGAAGGTGATAAGGGTGAGCTTCTAACACTGAGATGGGAACTTGATCACTTGGGTATTGTTGACCACATTGATGTTTGTTATGATAGGGGAGTAAGAACCATGTTTAGATTTAACACTAAGAAAAAGGACATTCATATATATATATATATATATATATATATATATCAATTGAGTTATGTGTGTCTATTGTAGTGGATAATCACAACATAAATTACTGGAGTATATAGTTGATGAAGGCACCATTAAGGGGATTGAGATAGAGGGTGAAAAAGAGGGGCAGGAACAATGTGAGATGGAGTTAGAGGGGACTGGTAGTGGAAAAAATGTGCACGAACAATGTGAGATGGAGTCAGATGGGATTGAGGGTGAAAACAATGTGCAGGAACAATGTGAGATGGAGACAGAGGGGACGAGGTGAAAAAAATATGCATGAACAATGTGAGATGGAGACATAGGGGATCGAGGCAAAGGGTGATAAAGATCGACTGGGGTAGAGTTTGAAAAAGAGAAATAGGGTATTGGGAAAATGGTGATAAAAGTGTGCAAGTGGAGTGTCGAGGGGACAAAGGTGCAAGAGTCTAGACAAAAGGAGTACAATAGAGTATAGAGAACAATTGGGAATCCATTATTGAAGAGCTTGAGAATTTGAATGACACAGACTGGGAAGGGTATGGTAAGGCCATTGGGCAACATGACAAGTATACGGATGTTGGGGAAGACAATGAACTATGGAAGGGTGATGATTTTTAAGAGGATATGGGTGATGGTGTGGGTGATGAGCCTGGAGAAAGTGAGAGTAATGACTCTGAATATGGGGGTGATAGTGGTGGTTATGAGCCTGAAGACTGTGAGGATGGAGGGGGTGTTGTGCCTGAAGACTGTGAGGATGGAGGGGGTTCACAGTTATCAGGTTATGAATCTGATGATCATTGTGAAGTTGAGATCCTGTGAAGAGGATTTCGCTAATGATCTTATGGGTGGGGTTGGGACTGATAAAGATGAGTTCATTTGGCCTGATGATCTTACACCTGAAATAAAGCTAAAAAAGGGCAAATATTCACTGATGTGTATGCTTTTAGGAAGGCTCTCAAGGAATATGTGGTTACAGTGAGATTCTAGTTGAAGAAAATAAAGAATGAGAAACAAAGGGTGACTGCAAAGTGTGCTGCACAGGGGTGCCCATGGAGGGTTCATGCATCTGTTTTAAACGATGGTTTGACTTTCAAAATTAAGACACGTGTACCTGATCATACTTGTGTGAGGGTTGACAATCAGAAAGTTGTCACTTCTACTTGGATGGCAAGTAAGTTGATTAGTGTACTTAGAGAGAATCCTAATATAAAGCCTAAAGGATTAGTATCTGAGCTAAGAATGTATGGAGTTGCTCCCCCATATATGAAGTTGTATAGGGATAAAAAGAAAGCACTGACATCAATTGAGGGCAGTTACATTGAGTCATTCAAAAAACTTATTGCCTATGCTGAGATGCTCATAAGGAGTAATCCCAACAGTTATTAAGCTACAATATGGGAGAATTACTAATAGGGATGAGGTTGAAGATGGGGAATGGGCGAAGAGAGTACCATTCACACCAACATTCAAACGGTGTTTATGGGCTTGAAAGCATTAAACGATGGTTTCTTAAACGGATGCGATCCATTTATCGGCTTTGATGGTTGTCACCTTAAAGTGCCTTTTGGGAGTTTTGTTGCGGCGAGGGCCTTGATGGAAATAATGGGTTATATCCAATTGTCTTTGCAGCTTGTTGAAAGTGAAATAAAAGATCGCTTGGTTTCTTCTTTCAATGCTTGGATGGAATACTTGGAGGCTTTAATACCGATAAACCATGGACATTCATGACAGATAGACAAAAGGTATGTTAGTTATGTTTTATTAAGGTTATGAGGGGTAAATTGATATACATTTATAACTTCATGGGGTAATTGATATTGGTGTAAAACCCGAATGGTGATTGTAGGTCCCAATGGGTGTAAGTGTAAGGTTTAGAAGGGGGGTTGAATAAACCTTACCAAATTTTTGACTTAGTCCTTTTAAAAATTCGAGTTGATACTACACACCGTGTCCCGTGGACAACCAATTTAGTTAATCAAGAGAGTTAGTCTCTCAAATGACTCAATCGAGCCGTTGATGGAATAACTCATTGTTAAGTCTAAATTAACTCAATCGTGGTTTGTTTTCATTTTAAAAGACTTAACACCCTTAAGTTTGGTTAAGTAGAGATTTAGAGCTTGATTTAGTACTTAGAGGTTATCTAATGGATAGCAAATATGTCAAATTAATTAAACAAATATGATGCAAGAATTAAAGTCTTTGAAATGTAAATGACACAATAAGATTTTTATAGAGGTTCAAGATGGGGTAATTCTTCTACTCCTCTCTTCTCCAACTCCCGAGGAATCCACTAGGTATTGATCAAGATACAAAGTGGTAACAGTCCGATACAAGTCTTGATCACACAAATGACTTGATCCTTTGGGACTCGATCGAGACGCCTTGATCACTCACCGGCTTCTCGTGCGACTCGGCCTTCTTCACAGGGGCACTGTCTTGCTACTACTGACTACTTGCTCAAGCTTTTTGGATTTGATCACGAAGCCCTCCAAAAGCTCAAGACTTGGTTCGACCTTGAACCTTCCTACAATCCTTCGTGGAATGTAGACCCCTTGATTCTTCAAGAATTTCCTCTTCAACTCATTGAAGTTATCTTTCCTTCACAGGTAAGTGTTGGATTGATGTTCTTCGTAGTGTAGCTTGAGGATTGAGCGTTTAATGACTTGAGAATATTTCAGTTACGTTCTAATAAATGCTTGAATGTTTGTGGTTCCGTCACCGCTTCTCGTGAGTCATTCCTCGCCTTTTATAATGATCTTTCAAAAATATGCCCGTTGAAGAGATAGGCTTTTTTTTTTAAAGTCACTTGTGGTCGTTGGCATGTCTTGTCGCAGCCTCTTTGGAATTGCCATTTCCTCGTATGAATTGTTCTTCACCTTTTCGAGTTCGACACGGTGTCTTGCTTCCCATTGGTTTATTCCTTTTGCACGCTTCGGGATCCGAGCACTTCGAGAAAGGTATCATGGAGATATTACTTGTTTAAGTAATTCTCTTGATTTACGTGGCAACGGATCTTTTTCGATTATCTCGACTTGACCGCATTTCCTTGATTTCCCCGGTGACTTAGAGTCGACTTCCAATCATTGGATGACTCTTCCGTCACCTCAACTTGAGACTTGGCTTTTCTTGAGTTCACTTGATTGATACTCCACTCACCGCATCTCACCGCTCCTTCAAGAGAGTTCCCGTCTTCTCTTCTTTGCCATACTCAATGTCTTGCAAATGGAGTCTTCCTTCTAGTCTCCGGTTGTCTTCTTGCATGTTTGGGCATAATCGACTTAACTCACTTGACCAAATTTCTATTTATTACAATGCAATTTACAACAAAATCGGGGTGCCAACTTCCTATTCTAAGTTTTACATGGCATTCATCAAAATCTAAACAATAAATTTCCCAACAATTTCCCCCTTTTTGATGATGCCAAAACTTAAAACATTCAAAAATGTAAATAGCAAAGATACATACGAGATAGTGTCTTCACATAGAATGTATGCGTAGAATCAATCCTTTATTGTAAATAACATTCTTGTTCTTTTACACAATCAAGCATTTACAAGGTGTATCGAGCAAACATTTGTCTACACAAAAAAATTTATAGCTTTATTGCGTAAGACTTACATAGTATGTATTTACATAGTAAAATACATGAAGGGGTGAACAAAGAACACTTCATCTCCTTCGCTATCTCCTTCTTTCATCTTGTTCAAAGATCTTCTCGCTTCTTCTCTTTTTCTCATCGTCACCGCCTTCTTCTTCATTTCATATGCCTTCCGGGGCAGCCTTCATCTCTTCTTAATCTCTCTTGTCTTTCCTCCCATAGCCGAGTTTGTCTCTTATTTTCTTCTTCTATTCTTTTCGCATACTCAAGATTACTTTTAGCCACTTGCAAATTGGCAACTTGGTCAAGACCAGCCCAAGAGATCCCTCCTTTCTTGCCGGATCTACGTACTCAATGTTTTTGGGCGAGGCCTGGTCCAAACCTCTTCCTCCACCACCGCTTCTTCCTCTACCTGGGCGTGTATTGTCTTGGGGTCTTCTTCTTTCCAAATGAGTGACCGGCGAGTGACCAAAGCAGAGTGATCACCGTAGTCTGCGTCGCCGTCACCTTCTTCACATAACGTGAGACCCTTTTCCCAAGATAAGTCCCAAGCTTGAGCCATAGACATTTTTGCAAAGTATCCTTCAGATGCGAGCATTTTAAATTCATCGACCGATCGTGGCTCGGTCCCGACATCCGAGATGGCATAAGTGTCTCTGCTTCACCGGAATGCCTCCATGTTGTTTCAAGATGTTCATAACTCGGGCATCCATTCTTCCTTCCACTTCCTCCATCCCTCGCTTCAATTGTTTTTCTCTTTTTCACCATAGATATAGCAGAGTGTTGGAGTGGCGAGAGTCACCGGGAGTTTGTCGATAATGTCGGTTGTGACAAGACCTTGTTGGGGGTTTGTGCAATCATCAAGGTCACATCTTTCGATCCTTCCCCCTCAACGGACTTTCCTTTCTTTTGTTTTGACACTTCCTCACTTGCCTGGCCCTTTACACCGCTTCCTCCTTTTCAGCCTTCAGATCTCTTTAGCGCTTTAAAGTATTCCTCTTCCCCTTTTTGGCATCATCAAATGAGAGAAGAACACTGAAACATATCGCAAGCGAAGTCGAGCTGTTGATAGCCGAGTTACGCGCTTGAGTCCGCCGCGGTGTATGCGGCACGAAATTCGGAGCGAGTAGCGTTGGACTCTCAAATTAGCTTCATCTCAGCCATGAGAAGGCTGAATTTTCTATTCATGTTTTCTTCCATACGCCGTAGATCACTCTTATTTTGCTCACGCAGCAGCTTTATCTCGGTAGTGTGAGCTTCATGCATGTGCTCAATGTGTTCTCTCAATTTCGTTTTTGCATCGATTCTCGACTCTCCATACCAAAGCAGCCTTGTTAAACAATGTCCTCGAAGTATCTAACTTGTTCCACACGCATTGTTTGTCGTTGTTGCCACCATTCCCGATCCTCGATCAAGTTATGCCTCTCAAGTCGCAGATAGTTGGCATCTCTGTTGTCCAAATAAGCATGTCCATAGAGGCCTGGTGCCTCTCCATCCGTTCAATTTCAGCAAATAATGCCTTGAACACCTCCCGAACTTCGATGTTTCTTCCGTTGCGGTTTGATGGCCATGCGGCGTCAAAGTCATAGTCACCGAACAATGGTACCCGACGGAATGACGGAGCTGGTATGTGGAAGCGAGCGAGCTCGTTCTCGACTCTTTAGGAGGTCGGGTACCTCCAGGGAGAAAGGAAATGATTCTACAAAGGAATCATCACGGCCTCTTGGGATTTGTTCAATGATGAGAGGTGCGCGTGAAGTTCCTTTTGAGTCGAACTTGCTGCAGCTTGAGGAGCTGTCGGTGGACTCTGTTTCACCGGGGGTCTTTTGTGAAGTGGACCCGACTTGCCGAGCCTCACTGTCTCAACAAACCTTCGTTGGTCTCACGTTTGGTTTCTCCAATTGAGTGGATCGGTCCTCGGCCTTATCGTGAAGCGTCATCGGACAATGATGAGATTTCCATTGGTGGCTCATCATCAAAGTTGAAAGTTTGACGAGTAGTCTTGAGATCGAACTTGCTCGTCTTGCCGGGAACATCCGCACCGAGTCTTTTGGATCCATCACGGGGATGACTCGGCTTCTTTGTCGCCTTCCGATCCCAAAAAGGTTACATCGGGGTTATCCTGGGAATCATGAAGCGCGCTTTATATCCTTTTCGAGATGGATCAATGATAGCAGGAGGGATGTTCTCTATTTCACTTTTCTTTACCCCGGAAGTCTCAACCTCCCGTGGCCTTCATTACCTCCTACAGCCTCAACTCAGTGAGGCCTTGGACCTCCCTTTCGACAGTGTCACCTGTCTTAGGGTCTTCTATGGTGGCATCCATTGGAGTCTCAACCCCATGGATTGCACTTTCATCGCCCAGTGTTAACTCCCGGGTACATTCCTTCCTGCGCCTCGATCGCATCGCAGCGCGTCATTAGCTCTCGCAGAGCGGTTGGCACCTCACCGAGACAGTCTCAATCGTCGAGCGTCGTTGATGACAACTTGTTGTGTACTTTGTGGTTATTCCTTCTCCACTTCGCCCCTAGATTCGTCGTGGAGTCATCTGCAGATTCTCCGACCTTGCTGCAGCCGGAGGAGTTTCCCCCTTAGCCGGCGCACTAGCCGAGTGACTTGGAATGGGGTCACTCGTCTCCAAACTCCTGGTCAAGTTTTCTACTGAGTGTTCACTAGTTGGGGCGGTGGTAAGACACCTTCATTAGGGGTTGGCTCAACCGGGGTTCCCACTAACCCGCCATCGCGCCCTTAATTCCTTCTTCCGAGTGAGTTGGGAAGTGGTGGCAAAGAACAACGGTGGCGATTTGCCGAACCACTCCCATTTGATCAATTTCCACCGTGTTTTGGAGGACTCTCCTGGTCCCTCCATCAATCTTTTTCTCGTGAAGGATTCTCGATTCGTGCATTGCTTGCAAAGCATTTGCAACTTTTCTCGGGGCAAGCAGATCCTGATCCTCATCATCAAGCGATAAGACATCAAGGAGATGATGTGTGTGTTATGTGGTGCGGTGATAGGCGATCTTGCCGGCCTTCTCACGTGCCTCGCCTTCCTCTCTCTGTCTTTTCCTTCTCCTTGTCCTTGAAGATCTGCAAGATATCTCGTGCGATTTTCTTTGTCCATCTTGGACCATAGTGGTCACTCAAGGAAGTTCAGCAGTTCCTCTTCCTCTTCTATAAATTCAGGCCGTTGGAACTGTTCCTTGATCGACTCAATTTCTACTTCCTCCACTCACTGCACGATTTTGGATGTCCGGGTAAGGTGGGGATAGGATCATCACATCACTATCGCTCTATCGCCTTCTTTCAGTGTCTCAAATTGCGGACTACAACAGTGTCTTGATTTGCCTCTGCTGATCGCTTTGTGAGACTTAGTTGTTTCATCAATTATATCCGGGGACTCTACTTCGTCCAGCCTCTCAGTGTCTGCTCCAATGAGTGGTGACTCACTGGTTTCTCAAGCTCGGAGTGCTTGATGATTCTTCTTCGTCTCCTAGTTTGTACCGAGAGGAATTTCTGTTCGAGAGAGTTTCTTCTCGAGTCTTGGGCGGCGGGGGCCTGCTAGTGTTTTCTTCTTCCGAGGAGCCGTCTTGGTTTATCGCTTCTCCTCTTTTTGACGATCGGAGAAGGTATTTGAGAGTCCTTCTCGACCGCTGCTGCCGGGGCGAGACTCCTACTGGCAGCGGGGCAGGAGCAGTTTGTTTTTCTTTCGCATGAGCAAGCAGCGATCTCTTAGCACCGCAGGGCGTTTCTTCTTTTGGTGGAGAGGAAACAGTTGTATCTTCAGGGTCAGCTGATTCCCCCTCACTCGTGTCAGCTCTCTTGGCGTGGGCTCTCTTCTGTGCGCCAGAGAGGTTTGATCTGAACATCCTCTTGTTTACATGGAACGCCTTTCCATGTCTAAGAGGGACTCCTTTCACCTCCATCAGCCGGCCAATCACCAGGCCATATCCTAGGGATCCTCCAAATGCACCATCTTCCTTGAAGGATTTGTTCCCTACATTCTGGCAGAGTCTGCTGTAGACAAACTCAGCCCAGTTTATTTTCTTTTCTTCAATGATCGCAGCCATTACGATCAACTTTGCTTTTGACAGTTGGTCAAAGCTGCCAAATTTGATGTCTATGCATTTGGCAACTATGTCCAACAGTTTGTGGTAATCCTCCTTCAGCAGCCTCTTGTTTGCTGTGTAAACTATTTTATCAGCATAGTCGGGCTTGGCTATTTCCTTCCAAGCAGCAGCCAGGTTTACATCAGCATCGTTGATTTCTGATGCTCCTTCCGTCGGTAGTGAGCAGTGTTCAGCCAAATCCTTGGCAGAGATGGTGAACTTCTTTCCGTGAACAGATGACTTTATCCCTTCATCGTGAGTCTCAGCGTTCACGTAGAACTGTGCGACCTCCTCCACATAGGTCATCGGATATTCCATCGTCAGAAACGATTTCAGCCCAGACGTTTCCAATTTCTCAGCAATTTTCTTCACTAAGGTGTCGTCGGACCCCTGTTTCACCATGCCGTCGAAATCCACAGTAGACCCGGTGTGGATTTGCTTTCCTAACTTGACAAAATCATAGGTTGGTGCCATTTTTCAGGATTTCACCGAAGAAAACTTAGAGGTTGATTTGAAGATAGATAGGGTTTTGAGAGAGTTTTGCTTTTGCTTCTGAAAGAAATGAACGGTTTTGGTAATATGAGAGAGAGAGAAGAAGGAAAGCTTAAGTATGGTTTATGAAAGGACGTGCGGGTGGTTTTTGAAATGTGATCGAAATCAACGGCTTAGATTTTGCACGCCGATTTAGCATTTAATGTCTCGTATTTAATGCGGCAGCATTTATATCCAATCATAAGCTTGGTGTGCAGCTTTTGCCTGTACACGTCATAATTATGCTGACGTAATTCTTAAAACATTCCCGCTTAGTAAAAACGACTGCGTTTTTGTCACTTTGCTCATAAATGACTCAGCTTTTTCCCTTAGCTGATTTAACTCTTCTTCTCACAGTTCTCTTAGTGACTCAGCTGTCAGCTGACTCGGTATAGTAGTTTTTCCGATATTTACTGATTTACTTAGCGATTTGTGAGTTCAAACTTTTTCCTTTTTGTGTTTCATTTCTTTTCTTTGATTCTTCCGAGTGTCACCAAGTCAATTAACCCTAACTCATGCTTGAGTTCTTCAAATCTTGACTCACATAATGGTTTTGTGAAGATGTCAGCCAATTGTTTATCAGTTGAGATATATTCCAAGATGATGTCCTTCTTTTCAACATGATCTCTTATGAAGTGATATCTGACATCGATATGCTTTGTTCTTGAGTGCAAAACAGATTTTGAGTGATTGCAATTGCACTTGTGTTATCACACATGATTGGAATTTCTTTTTCCTCAACTTCATAGTCTCTCACCGTTGTCTCATCCATAGGATTTGGGCACAACAATTTGCCCGCAGCTATGTATTCTCGCTTCACCAGTAGAGGTGGCTATTGAATTTTGCTTCTTGCTAAACCAAGAAATCACTGTTTCCCAAGATTTGACATGTGCCTCGAGGTGCTCTTCCCCACAACTCGCATCCATCATAGTCGAATCAATAGCCAATTAGCTTGAATCCACCTTCCTTTGGATACCATAAGCCAACTTCTTGCTTCCTTTCAATTATCTCAATATTCTCTTAGTCATTGTCATATGGCTCTCTTTTGGAGCAGATTGAAATCTTGCACATACACCTACAAAGAAAGGTGATGTCCGCCTCGCTTGCGTGAGATAGAGCAATGATCCAATAAGTGCTCAGATCTTGTTTGATCTACGTGCTTGCCATCCGCATCCATGTCCATTTTGATGATGTATTCATTGGTATTTTCACGAAGACTTCTCCTCCATACCAAATTTCTTCATTAAATCTCTCGTGTATTTTGTTTGACTTATGAAGGTTCCATCCTTTAGTTGTTTCACTTGGAGTCCAAGGAAGAATGTCACTCTCCCCCATCATGCTCATTTCAAATTTACTTTGCATGAGGTTTGAAAATTTTTCACATAGCTCTCTTGTTTGTGGATCCAAAAATGATGTCATCCACATATATTTGAACAAGCAAGATACTCTTTTTGTCTTGAATTCTGAAAAGTGTTCTATCTACTTTTCCTTTTGTGAATCCATTCTCGCTTAGGAATTGTGACAACGTGTCATACCATGCTCTGGTGCCTGTTTCAATCCATACAGAGCTTTCTTGAGTTTGTATACCTTATCTCCAAGAGTCTTCTCGCTCAAATCCTGGAGGTTGTTCAACATACACTTCTTCGTCCAATAAACCATTTAGGAATGCGTTTTTACATCCATCGATATACAAGAAAATTCTTGTGAGTCGCATAGGCAAGAAACATCCTTATAGCTTCCAATCTTGCTACAGAGCAAATGTTTCATCAAAATCTATTCCTTCTTCTTGGCAATATCGTTTGGCTACTAGTCTTGTTTTGTTTCTTACCACGAACCTTCCTCGTTCATCTTGTTTCAACACCCATTTAGTACCAATAACGTTTTGATGGGTGGGTCTTTGAACTAATTCCCATACTTTATTTCTTTCAAATTGATTCACTCTTCTTGCATAGCTTGAATCCAATGTGTGTCATCCAATGCTTGTAACACATCTTTGGGCTCTATTTGCGAGATAAAGCATGTGAACATAGCTTCTTGTTGAGCTCGATCTTGTTTTGACACCTTCTCTTATATCTCCAATGACAAGTTCTCGTGGATGGTCTCTCACCCATCTTACATCAGTTGAAGTAAGTTGGCCGGATTCAATCGTCTAGCACCGTGTGTTGCTTTGATCACTCTCTCGTAGTCACTTAGCCGCAAATTTTCCAAATTGTTTTTGAGATTCACTATCTCATCTTCTCTTCTCGAGTTTATAATTCCAAATTTTCACTTCAAAGATAGGACTCTTCTCGCATGGTTGGATGATTCAAATTATCACCGACTCTTCAATGTCTTCTCCATTTACATTTGGCTCATCGAATACCACATGAATGGATTCTTCCGCAACCATAGTCCTTTTGTTGAGTACTCTGTAGGCTTTGCTTTCACCGAGTATCCCAAGAAGATACCTTCATCGCCTTTAGCATCGAAGGCCTTTAGATTGTCGTTGCCATTGTTGTGGATGAAGCATTTACATCCAAATATTCTAAAATATGCAACATTTGGTTTTCTTCTAGTCCAAATCTCATAGGAGTCTTTGTCACCGTCCCCTTTATCATACATCCTGCTTTTGAGTGTAGCAAGTCGTGTTGATTGCTTGACCAAAATCTTTTTGGTAGCCCCCGTCACCTAACATGGTCCTTGCCGCTTCTTTGAGAGTTCTATTCCTTCTTTCTCGCAACTCCATTCTCACGTGGGAGTCCTTGTCAGAGATAGTTCATGACCAATACCATTTTCAATACAATCTCGAGTTATTATTCCATTGACAAACTCGCCTCTTTCTCGATCTTATTTTGATAATGGTTTGGCTCTTCTCATTTTGAATCCTCTTCATCACCGTGGGTAGTTTCTCAGAGAGTTTCTTTCTTCTTACACATGAATATTGTCCATGTATATCTTGAGTAGTCATCTACTACTACCAAGGTGTATTTCTTTCCACTTATGCTAGCTGGTTCCACTGGACCAAATAGATCCATATGTAGTAGATGCAATATTCTTGTTGAAGATGGGCATGTCTTTTCTTTGAATGATGATTTGATTTGTTTTCCCTTCTAACATGCGTCACATATACTCTCCTTTCTCGTATAATCGAGTCCGGAAGTCCTTCCACAAGACTACTTACGCAAGCTTGTTAATCGTTTTGAAATTCGTGTGACTCGGCTTTTTGTGCCACAACCAACTTGATTCAACAGAAGTGTCTATTTGCTAGTAGACAGTCTTTGGTGTAGCGGTTGACCAATCTACTACATACATGTTCTTTTGTCGCATCCTTGCAATACAACTTCATTCGATTCAAATTCCTCTTGATTTGGCATATACCCATGTTAAATCCAACATTATAGCCCTTGTCACAGAGTTGATCGATGCTTAGCAAGTTGAAGTTGAGTCCTTCCACATATGCAACATCTCGTGATTTCTAATCCATTCCTCTCGATGGATCCAATGCCTCTTATTTCACCTGAGCTTCATTTCCTCAAAATATGACTTTTGCTCCTTTAACTTCCTTAAATTTTGACAGATTTTTCTTATTTCTGTCATATGTCCGGAACAACCACTATCCATATACCAGGTTCCTTGGCACTCAGTTGTTCCTTGAACCCGCAATCAAGGAAATTAAGTTTTAGGTACCCATACTTGTCCGGGTCCCGAGGGGTTAGAATTGTAAGATGATCCAACCAACTTATAGCCAAATGATTTGACTCTAAGGGGTTGCCATCTATCGATGACATAATCATAATTAATCTTGGCAAATTGCTTGGGGATTCTAGGTTCATACAAATTGTCTCTTTTGTCTCGTATGCCGCATATATGTTTTGGCAATCACCTTCTTTGGGTAATTGTGGTGTCTTTGAGTGTAGTGCCTAGGTGCATATGTGTGTTTGATGAAAGCTCTTATACTTTTGGAATGGCCTTTCTTGAGTTCTGGCCTTTGCCATTTGGGCTTATATTCCATAAGTCTATGCTTTGATAGTTCACATCATTCCAATCAGCTTGGCTTGGATATTTTCTACCATTCCCATCATATGTATTTCTTTTATAGATTTTCTGGGGTTTTGGTAGCTCTGCTTCTTCTTTACAGAGTATTTTCTTTGGAGTTTGCTTTGAGGAACTCGGGTGAATCTCTTCTCGCTTGTCCTTTCAAATAAGCACTCAATCGGTCATTTTCCTTTTCCTTTATAACCAAGGCCATTTTGCTTGTAATTGTGCTTTGGAGTGAATGTGTGTGCAACATTTAGAGTTTTGGATTTTTTAGACTCTTCATTACTTGAAGATCCTTTTTCCAAAATTACTCTCGAAGTTTGACATATCACGAGGAGTTAATTCCTAAGCTTTGTCTTGTCTCCACATTCTCTTTGACTTATAATAAGATCATCCAATGATTTGGATGCCTTAGTGAATGAGGCAATAACATTTTTGAGATCATTCTCCTCTTTTTCTATGGCAGCAATTTCTCGCTATTAGCTTGGCTTTTTCAAATTTTTTAAACTTTCATTCTCATCGCTATTTGACTTAGAGTACTCGGCTCCTTAGTCACCGTAAGTTTTAACTCTTGAGTAGGTTGTTTTCCTCATTTAGTAGTGTGTGTGAGGATTTAATGTGTTCAAAATCTTTCATCATTTTGCCTAATGAGTCATAAAGATCAGTGGGTGATGAGGTGTGTGTGTGTCACACCACTATCACTAGAATCGAGTTTGATGAGTTGGAGTTTACCTCATCTTCTTGGTCGTTGATCTTGTTCCTTGGCCATCAAACGGATCGGGCTTCTTCTTCGAGTCACTTGAGTAGTCAGCCACTGCTCTCAATCACCAAGTCTTTTGACTCTGCATTTTCTGCACCAACATTGCCTTTTTCTTTTCTTGTCTTCTTTCTCTCAAGACCTTTCTTTCTTCTTCATTCCCCGTATTTGTTGACTACGGGATATGGGCAATCAATGGCATAGTGAGTCAAGTTGCCTACAGTTCCAAAGATAGATATTCAAATTTTTGATCAGCTTTTTCCATTCTTGGATTGTCACCCTTTGATATTCAAATTTTTGATAATATGTTCTCTTGGTTGGCCTATCTTCCCTTGATTTGGAGGAGCCGAGTGTCTTCCGGAGGATTCGCCCTTGCCTCTCTTGTAGTTCTTATTGAAGAACTTGTTGAACCTTTTACTAGTAGGGCTATTTCTTCCGGGTCAATGACTTCTTTGACCTCGGCTCTCTTCCCATATTTAACAATTAGAGCAAAGTTGTTTTGGGTACAAATTGCTCTTCCTCGTCTTTTCTTCTCGGCTCAAACTCGTAGGCTTTGAGGTCCGAGAATAGCTCATGGTTGGATGTCTTTGATAGGTCCATGGAATGTCTTAGTGCCATGACTTTCATTTCCCATTCGTTGGAAGACTTTTTTAGGATCTTCATACACATTTCTTCGTGTATATTCCTTTCCAAGTGCGATAGCTCGTTGGTGATTTACGTGAACCGAAAGGCCCGCTTGATCCAGGTTTTCTCCTCGAGATCATTTTGAAGTTCTCAAATTTCTCAGACAAACACCGATAATTTGTTTTCTTTGATTTTCTCGAGCCTTCACAAATCAATGTTAGCTTGTCCCCATTTCTTTAGCCGTTTTGCATGATTTGACTTTATTGAACATGGCTTTGTCCAAGGTTTTGTAAAGGATGTCCTTGGCTACATTGTCCAGGTTGTATCTTTTTCGTCATCATTTGTCCATTCAGTTCTTGGTTTTTCAACCATGGCCGGTCCGGGAGCAACATCCTCCTCACCTTCAATCGCAGCTCTTCTTACACCGTATTCACCTTTAAGATTTGCAGCCCGCCCATCCTCTATCACTATCCACATCTCATCATGTAATCTTTGATAGATGAGCCTCGCATACGAATTTTCCAATCATCAAATTCTTCAATAGTGAACATAGGGATGCGTGTCAAATTTGTTTCCATGATAATAAATTTTAATGATAAAAAGAGTTTTGAAAGTTTAAGTACTAAAGCGGACTTTCAAAAGTTTGGAGATCTAGTTCAAGAACTGACGGAAGGCTCAATGAACCAACCGCTCCGATACCACTTGTAGGTCCCAAGGGGTGTAAGTGTAAGGTTTAGAAGGGGGTTGAATAAACCTTACCAAATTTTTGACTTAGTCCTTTTAAAAATTCGAGTTGATACTACACAAATGATTGTGTCCTTGGTGGCAACCAATTTAGTTAATCAAGAGAGTTAGTCTCTCAAATGACTCAACCGAGTGTTGATGGAATAACTCAAATTTGTTAAGTCTAAATTAACTCAACTGTGGTTTGTTTTTAAATGGAAGACTTAACACCCTTAAGTTTGGTTAAGTAGAGATTTAGAGCTTGATTTAGTACTTAGAGGTTATCTAATGGATAGCAAATATGTCGTGAGAATTAAACAAATATGATGCAAGAATTAAAGTGTTGAAATGTAAATGACACAATAAGATTTTTATAGAGGTTTGAAGATGGGGTAATTCTTCTACTCCTCTCTTCTCCAACTCCCGGGAGGAATCCACTGTGGTATTGATCGATACAAAGTGGTAACGATCCGGATACAAGTCTTGATCACACAAATGACTTGATCCTTTGGGACTCGATCCGAGACGCCTTGATCACTCACCGCTTCTTCCGACGACTCGCCTTCTTCACAGGCGCAGGCCTTGCTACTACAGCCCACTTGCTCAAGCTCTTTGGATTTGATCACGAAGCCCTCCAAAAGCTCAAGACTTGGTTCGACCTTGAACCTTCCTACAATCCTTCGTGGAATGTAGACCCCTTGATTCTTCATAATTTCCTCTTCAACTCGATTGAAGTTATCTTTCCTTCACAGGTGAGTGTTGGATTGATGTTCTTCGTAGTGTAGGCTTGAGGATTGAGCGTTTAATGACTTGAGAATATTTCAGTTACGATTCTAATAAATGCTTGAATGTTTGTGGTTCTCGTCACCGCTTCTCGTAGTCATTCTCACCTTTATAATGATCTTTCAAAAATATGTCCGTTGAAGAGATAGACTTTTTTTAAAGTCACTTGTGGTCGTTGGCTTGTCTTGTCGCATCTTAGAATTGCCATTTCCTCGTATGAATTGTTCTTCACCTTTTCGGAGTTCGACACGGTGTAGTGCTTCCCGTTGGTTTATTCCTTTTGCACGCTTCGGGACTGAGCACTTAGAGAAAGGTATCATGGAGATATTACTTGTTTAAGTAATTCTCTTGATTTACGTGCAACGGATCTTTTTCATTATCTCGACTTGACCGCATTTCCTTGCTTTCCCCGGTGACTTAGAGTCGACTTTCCAATCATTGGATGACTCTTCTCACACCTCAACTTGAGACTTGGCTTTTCTTGAGTTCACTTGATTGATACTCCACTCACCGCATCTCACCGCTCCTTCAAGAGATAGAGTTCCCGTCTTCTCTTCTTTGCCATACTCGGCTATCTTGCAATGAGTCTTCCTTCTAGTCTCCAATTGTCTTCTTGCATGTTTGGGCATAGGCCGACTTAACTCACTTGACCAGCCTATTTATTACAATGCGCTTTACAACAAAATTGGGGTGTCAACTTCCTATTCTAAGTTTTACATGGCATTCATCAAAATCTAAACAATAAATTTCCCAACGATGATAAATATATATATATATATAACTACATGGTAGGGGTTATTTTTTGAGTTAGTAAAACATTATTGTTGA
This sequence comes from Rehmannia glutinosa, assembly GCA_016081115.2. Lineage (NCBI taxonomy): Eukaryota > Viridiplantae > Streptophyta > Magnoliopsida > Lamiales > Orobanchaceae > Rehmannia > Rehmannia glutinosa. The sequence continues at coordinate 85,753 of JABTTQ020002263.1, read as the reverse complement.
GAATTTGCCTAATTAATCTCTGGAGTGTGAGTCCATCGTAGGGGCTTGTTGAAGTAGTTGTTGAATTGGCAACGAACGCGATTAACAGAAAGTGTTGTAGGCATATATATATATATATATATATGCCAATTTCATACCACAATTTGCTCATCGAATGTTAAAAAGGTACTTTTGGATGGCTGCAAGTTACTACAATGCCCAAGGATTCAACTTTGCCATGGGAAATAAAGGAGCATAAGCCTACAACTTATAAATGGCTGAGAAAGATTACAAGCCATCTATATTCTATGCATGGATTTGATACAAGGCTGAAAAACAATCATGTCACTAACAACATTTCTGAATCCTTCAACAATTGGATAGGAGACTTTAGAAGTAAGCCAATCTTGACCCTTTTAGATGGCTTAAGAGCAAAAGTGATGAGCAGACTTAGGGCATGGTATGAGAGAGGGATCAGATGGTCTAATGCAGCTTGTGACTATGTGGTCACTAAATTGAACTCTGTGAAAGAGAATTCAGTTAATTGTTACTTGACAGTTAGTAGTATTGATGAGTTTCAGGTGAAAGATGGGGGGGAACACTACATTGTCAACCTTAAGAACCGGACTTGTGATTGCAAAGAATGGGATGTTTCTGGAATCCCTTGTAAGCATGTTGCATTAGGGATATCATACAAAAGGGAATCACTTGAAGGGTACACAGATATTAGCTTCTATGCATCTATGTATTTGAAAGCATACTGTGAGATGATTCATCATGTTCCTGATGCTGCAGTTTGGCCATCTGACTTAGACCATCATCCTTCCATATTATTGTGGGCAGTTCTCAAACAAGAGCAATTAAGGTATTGTTTGTTTATGTACTATTACATATTCAAATTTAATGATGTTTTGTATTTTTCTAGCTAAAATTATGTTCATGTAGAGGAGATCTGAAGTGAATGAAGCTAACACAGATATTTCTCTTGGAGATATGCTTAGAGATATCAAAAGAAAGAAGAAGGCATCCACAAGCAACAATACCCCTGCCACCCAAGATGCCCCATGCTCCACATGATGATTAGATGTTGAAATTTCTCAGTATTAGCATAAACTATTTTGGATGGATGACTACTTTTTTTGTGTTTATAATGTGTTGGCTAAAGCAGTTGTACTGCTTTTTGAACAATTGGTATATTTTGGATGCCCTACTGGAATTATTTCAGGGTATTTTTTTTGTAGTTTATGGTAAAAATGAAGGTGGTTTATGTAAGGAAAACTAATGATCAGGGGGTATTTGGTAATATTATTTTGATAATATATTTGGCATTTGAGTTGCTGCCAATGTACCTTTTAAGTCAGAAAAAGCAAGATGATGCCTTTTGTTCTATGATATATATGTTACTTACAATTAGTTGTATGATGCTTTTTGGTTTATGATGCCTTAATTTGTTGTTTTTAGTATTTTTGTTTTTTCGTAAGTATATAAATGTGACATAATAAAGTTGTAACTATACCATGTTTAATAATAATCAACTACACCACCATGTGAAGGCCTAATTCAACAAATCCCACAGGTATGATCTAATCCAACAATGCACAAAGGTAAATCTACAACCAATAATTTGTTACAATTACCCCCTCATAAATAATCAAAAGTTCATATTAAAAGTTACAATTGCCCTCAACTTTTGAAAATATTAGAAAATAGCCTCAAAGGGTATCTTTGTCTACTCATAATTAATGAATAAAACCTCAAGGGCATTCTTGGATTTCCATACAATTTCTTTGATGACATCATCATTTTCTCACATTAGGTCAACTAACAAGGACCTAAGATATTAGACTTTAACAAACCTCAAGAATATTTTCGTACTTTCAAAAGTTTTCTGGGTTTTTTTGTAATTAGACTAAACATCAGGGGTACTTTTTATAATTATCCATAATATTAAATGAATTTATCAAGACATAAAAATATGGAAATGATTTTTTTATTGATTCCAAAATAAGTTCTAAATTATAATTTGTAATTAAGTTTCAAACTCTTATGGATTAAGATGAATAAGTATATTTTGTATGCTTAATATATACTTTTTTTGATGTACTTTCAATATATTTCATAAATGATATTGAGAATTAAGTTCAAACTTATGTGGTAAATGCTTGTGCTTTCATGACAATTAATCCATGATTCCATATGAGCGCGTGTTCTAACGCCTATTGTACCCTCCTTAAAAATGATATTGAGAATGCATAAAAGAGACAATTTACTTACTTTATATTTTGGAGTAGGAATTATGTCCAATAAAATTTAAAAAGAAAAGGCAATATATATGTATATATCAAATTTGAATTTACATATTCATAATTGCCTAAAAGTGTTTTTAATAACTCTTTGGATTAAATAAATACTTTATTTTTAACTCAAATAATCAAAATAGGTTTTCATATTTAATAGTTTTTGTGTATGTATTACACTCAATTATGCTTTAGTACTTTAAAAATTTGAATTACTTAAGAAACAAATTGATTACATTTCTTTAAAATTAATGTATAATTTAAAATACTTTTTAGTTAATAAAGAGCTTAAATCAGAACATGGAGTATTAGTATTAAAAATATATAACTATTGTATAATTCGATTTAAGGCATTTTGGGCCAAACATTAAATCCTAAAGGGGTAAAAATTTCATTAACTTGTTCATGGAGTAAATGTTACCTATTAAATTTAGGGAGTGTTATTGTATTTTGCGCAGATAAGTGCTCCCAATCTTTATACAAAAACACTATCCAGATGTATTAGGATTAATAGTTTAGTGGTTAAAAGGTCAATTTATTTTTTTGCGACCACAACAATGCAAACCTTGGGGGCATGAACCCACATATAATTTGCTTGTTTAATTGGATTGTGGTGTTTATAGGCTATGATACGTGTTCGATGGATTTTTTTATTACACACTATATAGATATTTAATTAATGTTGCACAAAATATTAAGCAAAAAAATGATAACCCCTCTAAAAAGTTTTACCAATCAAATCATTCATGTTCATATCCCTAACAAGAAAATATATAAAACTTAATTGACGCAACTTAGCTTATAAAATCCAACAAAAAAGTGGACAAAAACATTGAGACAAATTGGCACATAAATTTTCCAAATTGAACCACATGACACATATTTAGCTAAGTAGATTAAACAATAACAAATCAAACAAATCTCAATGACCAAAAGGGGAAAATTAGAAGAAATATTTATTGGCCAGTATGAATTTCTAAGTTCCCCTTTTGAGCATTTGCTCATAGTTCTCAATAGACTCAAGCCTTTGAAGAACAAGTTGCTGCCTAAATTTCCTAATGAAAGCTTCTGCACTTTCATTGATATCTTCACTTGGCTTCTTCTCAAGCTTATTTTTTGGTGGCGCCACCACTTTCTTCACCCCCTCCGGCCGAGCGCCGCCGCCTCTCTCTCTCAAACCCATACTTTTGAGCCCAATCTTTTTTTCTTCATCAATTGGTTTGAGGAATGATGGTTTAAAAGAGCTATTCATTTGAGATATATAAATTTTGGTTTTCTTTTTGAATGATGATTTGTGAATCACTACTATTTCTTGAACTCAAAAGGGATAGTCTATCTATATTTATAGAGGAGAACTTGGAGTTCGAGTTACAAGGTTGCTTAGGAGTTAGGAAAGTATATGGGGTATCTTGATTGTGCACCTTTTCAAATCGAAAAGAAAAATTAGGTATATCAAACAACTAAGCAAAAGGCAAAATGAGCTTTTCATGCCTCATTTTAAGTTTTATTTAACTTATAATTGTGACTAAAATTAATTCATCTTCAATCGCAGGTTATTTATACAAGGTGACAATAATTCTTATTTAAAACTCACATAGAATCTTGTTATATATGATGCTATCATGTAAATTAGTCATTTCAAATTTACAGAGTAATCTATTACATTGTTGTGTGTACTAATTCCTATTGAATCTCATATTTTCTACGACATTGCATCTAGTATTTCGATATATCAAGTGAATGTCATATGTATAAGATGACACTTTTATTGTACACATGACATTTACTTAGTGTATTGAATATTAAATGAAATGTTATAAGGAATAGGAGATAAGAACGGATATACTAACACGCTAAAGTTAATATAAAGCTTTCATATATAGTTTGGTTGATCAATTAAGCGAGTTCATTGCTTGCAATGCATGCTTATACTGTAAAAACATCAATAATTGACAAATAATGTCATTTTAATTATACACCCTCAATAAATGCTTTCACAATTTGGTTGAAAATTTAATCCCATTGCTTGCAATTGCATGCTTAAAGACTATAAAAAAACATGAATAATTGATATTGATAGTGCCATTTCATAAGTATTGCCCATATCATGTCACGTGAAATTAATAAAGCCAGATAGTACCGATCAAAAAAAAAAATAAAGCCAGATAGTCAAATAACGTTGACTTTCAAAGAGTCGATGAGAAGAAAATTATTGGTAGTATAGTAGGAATTACTCACACGAATGTGATTGCAACTAATAAAAAGTAAAACCTTGCGGCTTAAGAGATGGCGATGAACCGAAAGCTACACGCTTGCACTTATCTGGGCACGTTTATCGTACTTTGTCTAGTCAATCACACATTTGATAGATTAGGTCTGTGGGTGTGGCTTATACGTTTACGTAATCAAAACAATCTACAAACGGTAAATTACTTTTAGTTTTGCGCTTGCATTTTATTAGAAGTTGTTGGAATTGGTTTGATAAATTGGGTTTTGACCAATTATTTAAGTGGGGTCATTTATTCTAAGTATGAAATAAATGAGATAAACGCGTCTACGCCATTTGGTAGATGAGTTTAGCATTTTTCAATTTCTCAAAACCAATATCGGGTGAATGAGAAATAAATGTATAAAGTTGGCCACTTAAAATGCTTTTATATATGGAATATAAAAGCGTGGAATATAAAAGGCTGGAAATATGGAAAACCATATCCCACATAGGAAACATATTAAATGTTTGACTAGTTAATAAAGAGCTTCACCACTAATAAGGAGTAATCAAGTGGAACTCCTTATGGTACACTCTAGAGAACTAAGTCAATTTTGACTAGCCTTTGGCTAGTTCAAAATCTGAGGACGGTGCGTCGAGCACCGTCCGAGCCGGAGCCGAGCCGGGCCCGCGCACGTCGCACATGGTTGCATTGGGCGCTTTCGAGGCGCACTTTGACCGATCCGGACCAGGGGTTGCACCATCAAGAGGCACCATGAGCTCTATATAAACCACCCCCGAATTCATTTTATCACATCAATTTTGAATTTCTCGCTTCATTTTTTCTCGCATAACTTTGTCAAGAGTTCAAAAACATCTTAGTGTTAGCCGTACTTGCGATTTGTAGTGCGGCAACTATCGCAAAGTAGTTAAATCGTTGTATCTCTTGGAGACGATTGTCGTATTCCGTAAGCAGTAAGACCGTGAGCGGGCAATCTCATCTTAAAGAGAAAGAGTCCAACTCTTGCCTCGACGTCTCGATTTTTACCGTTACTTACTCAATCTGTTTCGACCATTCGGTATACACCAACCAGTTTTCCCCAACGATTTAAGACGAGATTTTTCGTGTGTACCAAATGGCTTCGACGTCTTGATTCCAAAGACTAAAGACCAAAGACCGGAGAGAAACCCGAGAAGTTTGGGGTTCGAGACTTCAAAAGATGGCAATGAAAAATGTTGTTCTATCTTACGACTCAACCTTGCCGTTTCTTACGGAGGATGCCCCAACCGGGGAAGATGAGACCGATAAAGAGAAGAGGATGGCGTTCGATACTTGGAGTCAAAGCGACTTCCTGTGCCGAAACTACATTCTCAACGGACTGGACAACACATTGTACAATGTGTATTGTTCGGTAAAGACTGCTAAAGAGCTGTGGAGCTCTTTAGAGAACAAGTATAAAACGGAAGATCTTTGCACAAAGAAATTTGTTGTCGGCAAATTCCTTGAGTTTAAGATGGTTGACACCAAGACGGTGATCAGCCAGGTTCAAGAGATCCATTAATTACGCATGATATAATTGCAAAAGGTATGGTGGTGAGTGAATCCTTTCAAGTAGCATTTGCTATAATCGAGAAGCTACCGCCTGTGGAAGGATTTTAAAAATTACCCGAAGCATAAGCGGAAGGAGATGGGGCTTGAAGATCGAATTGTCGATTGCGAATTGAAGAAGACAATCGCAAGTCCGAGGTTAAGTCCGCAAGCTTCCTATGGAGGCAAAGGCAAACTTGGTGGAGCCCAATGCTAGCAACAAGAGAAAGCACCCGGAAATAATCGAAACAGGGGAAGGCTAAAAGTTCAAAGGGAATCGCTTCAATCGTGGAAAGCCGAATCACAAGGCTAAAGATTGCCGTCTTCCTAAAAAGGCAAATCGGAACAGTGCATGTGACCGAGGACAAATCCGTACCAATTGATATGTCCGAGCTTGATCTCTCGGTTGTTGTGTATGAAGGCAACAAGTGCTACATGGTGGAGAACCCGAGAGAATGGTGGGTGGACACAGGTGCTACACGCCACATATGCTCCGACAAAGACATGTTCTCAACGTATACTCCTATCAATGGAAGGAAGCTATACATGGGGAATCATGCAACGTCACGAAATTGTCGGTCTCGGCAAGGTGGTGGTCAAGATGACCTCGGGCAAGGAGTCGACCCTCGTTGATGTCCTTCATGTTCCGGACATTCTCAAGAACTTAGTGTCGATCGTTGTTGGTCAAGGCAGGGTTTAGATTAGTATTTGAGGCTCAAAAGTTTGTACTTATGAAAAATGGACAGTTCATAGGGAAGGGGTACTTAGATAATGGATTGTTCAAGATGAATGTAATGAATGTACTCAAAATTTGAAAGCAATAAAATTAATGCTTCTTCTTATTTGCTTGAGTGTTCAAATTTATGGCATCTTAGATTAGGACATGTGAATTTTAACACTTTGAAAAGGTTAGTAAACTTGGAGTTACTACCTAACTTTAAAATAGATTCACATCACAAGTGTGAAATGTGTTGAGGCAAAAATGGCCAAAACACCATTCCACTCGGTGGAAAGAGAAACAGAACCTCTAGAGTTAATTCACGAAGATATATGTGATTTAAAGTTTGTGCAAACTAGAGGTGGGAAAAAGTATTTTATTACTTTTATCGATGATTGCACAAGATATTTGTTATGTATATCTTTTAAGAAGTAAAGATGAGGCCTTAGAAGCTTTTAAAAGCTATAAGAATGAGGTTGAAAATTAGCTTAGCAAACGAATTAAGATAATTCAAGTGATAGAGGTGGGGAATATGGAGCTCCTTTTGATGAATTTTGCTCAGATTCTGGTATTATTCATCAAACGATAGCTCCTTATTCACCACAATCAAACGGTATTGTTGAACGCAAAAACCGAACTCTAAAGGAGATGATGAATGCTTTGTTGATAAATTCTGGTTTACCTCAGAATTTGTGGGGGGAAACAATTCTCTCGGCTAACCATATTCTTAACAAAATACCACACAAAAATAAAGATATAATTCCGCATGAGTTATGGAAAGGTCGAAAACCTTCCTACAAATACCTGAAAGTGTGGGAGTGCTTGGCTAAAGTAGAAATACCTAAGCCAAAACAAGTCAAGATAGGTCCTAAAACAATCGATTGCATTTTCATTGGATATGCAAATAATAGTAGTGCATATCGATTTTTAGTGCACAAATCAGCAATTCCAGATGTACAAGAAGGTACAATTATTGAGTCAAGGAATGCTGTATTTTTCGAAGACGTGTTTCCTTGTCAAGAAAGGAAAGAAGCTAGTTCTAGTAAAAGAACACGTGATACTACCGATGGTGATCATCAAAGTGATGAAGAACCAAGACGTAGTAAAAGGGCCAAAACTACTAAGTCTTTTGGTCCAGATTTTCTAACCTATGTGTTAGAAAATGAACCAAGGACAATTGGTGAAGCATTGTCCAGTCCAGAAGCTCCATTCTGGAAAGAAGCTATTAACAGTGAGATAGATTCCATTATGCAAAATCATACTTGGGAGTTGGTAGATCTCCCACCAGGAAATAAGCCTTTAGGATGCAAGTGGATCCTTAAAAGGAAATATAAAGCTGATGGAACTATTGATAAGTACAAGGCCAGGTTAGTAGCTAAGGGATTTAAACAAAGAGAAGGCCTTGATTTCTTTGATACGTATTCACCTGTGACAAGAATCACATCTATTAGAGTTCTCATTGCTATTGCAGCATTGCATAACCTTGAGATACACCAAATGGATGTGAAAATAGCTTTTCTAAATGGTGAATTAGAAGAGGAAATCTACATGGAACAACCCGAAGGGTTTGTTGCTCCTGGACAGGAGAAGAAGGTGTGAAAACTCGTTAAGTCATTGTATGGCCTTAAGCAAGCTCCGAAACAATGGCACGAGAAATTTGACAGAACTATGTTGTCGAATGGTTTCAAAATTAACGAGTGTGATAAATGTGTTTACATTAAAGACACACCTAATGCTTATGCAATTGTCTGTCTTTATGTTGACGACATGTTAATTATGGGTAGTAATCATGATATAATCATGAATACTAAGAAAATGTTAATCAAACATTTTGATATGAAAGATATGGGTATAGCAGATGTTATTCTGGGGAATTAAGATCTCTAAAACATCGATGGACTTGTTTTATCACAATCTCATTATATTGAGACAAGATTTGAAAAGTTCAATGCGTATGACAATCCTCCTCCACTAAAACGCCCATGTTGATTTAAGCTTACACTTAGCTAAAAATCAAGGCGAGCCTCGTATCTCAACTAGAATATTCTCGGATCATTGGCGGTCTAATGTATGTAACAAACCGCACACGTCCGGGATATTGCCTATCAGATTAATAAACCGAGTAGATTTACGAGTAATCCCGAAATGACCATTGGAAGGCATTGATAAGGGTTCTTAGGTATCTAAGACTCACCTTGAATTATGTGTTACATTACTCGAGATATCCAATTTGTATTAGAAGGATACTGATGATGCAAATTGGATATCCGACTCAAAAGACTCTAAGTCCACTAGTGGTTATGTTTTTACCATTGGTGGTGGAGCGGTGTCATGGAAATCCTCTAAACAAATGTGTATAGCTCGATCCACGATGGAATTAGAGTTTATAGCGTTGGATAAAGCCGGTGAAGAAGCGGAATGGCTTCGCAACTTTTTAGAGGATATTCCTTATTGGCCTAAGCCGGTGGCTGCAATTAGGGAGTGGGCATTCGGGTCGGGTAGTCGGGTTCTCGACCAATCCGATCGGTAAAACCGATCGGGTCGGATATTTTTAAAAATTCGGGTTTTGGGTAACTCGATAACCGAACTTAATAAGTCGGATCGGGGTTTGGGTTGTGTAAATAGTACCCGAATACCCGATCGGGTGCACCGTTTAAAAAAAAAAAAAAGAAAAATAGAATAGGGCCATGGGCGTGCCGTGCATGTGTGATAAAATTGTAAAGTGGGTTGGAGTGTGTGTATTTTGTAAATTTGGGCGTGCATGTGTGTTAAAGTTGGGGACAAAGTTTTTTTTATATTCTTTTTGTAGGAAAGTTGAGACAAAGACAAATGGTGGTGGGAATGAAGTTCCATACTCAAAATTTTTCTTTTTTTTTTTCCCTCAAAAGCCGCAAGAATGTTGACCTCAAAAAGCGGAATTAAAAGAAAAAGGTTATCCGAAACCCGAATTGCTCGGTGCACGATTATTTCGGTGCCCGATAATCGGGTATCCGATAATATCGGTTCGGTGGCGGGTAGCTATATTCGCCACCCGACAATTTCGGATACCCGACCCGATTACCGAAACCCCGACTACCCGATCCGATGCCCACCCCTACCGCAATCATGATACATTGTGATAGTCATCGGCTATAGGAAGGGCTCAAAATAGCATGTACAACGGTAAGTCTCGACATATACGTCCAAGACATAACACTGTTAGGCGCTTGATCTCAAATGGGGTTATTACAATCGATTACGTGAAATCGAAAAAAAACCTGCAGATCCATTAACTAAAGGTTTGAATAGAGATCAAGTATACTCGCTTATCGAAAAAATGGGCTTAAAATCCACAAAATAAGAATGCTCATAGCGGTAACCCAAACTTGTGAATTGGAGATCCCAAGACCTTGGTTCAATGGGACAACTAAGTTATGAATATTCAGATAAACACTTGGAACATATTACAGCTCATTCATATCCAAGTGGAGAAACCTGCTGAATGTGGTGAGGTTAAGTTATAAACTTTTAATGATTCCTATACTTTAAAGAAGTGGAGTATGGCAGGATACTCTTAATAGGAGATCACCTATATAAGTGTGAAGATGGGCTGCTTCAACGAAACACTTATGAATCCAAGATGTTGTCCAGGGCCAAAATGGACACAACCGTGAGAACCAAATGATGTTAGGAAAGATGTTGTGTGGATGTTGTTGTTTTGGTTTACATAAACAATTTGAGCAGTTCAAGACATCGTGTCACTGTGCAACCTAGTAAATCCGATAGCATTCCACTAAGGAAGGTTCAAAGCCACAAGTTACCTCTCCTGATGCAATAGCTTTCCGTTTGAACTCTCTTAGTGTCTGCATTCTCATATGCATTTATTATTCATTCATGTGGGGGATTGTTGGAATTGGTTTGATAAATTGGGTTTTGAACCGATTTTGACCAATTATTTAAGTGGGGTCATTTATTGTAAGTATGAAATAAATGAGATAAACGTCATCTACGCCGCGGGTAGATGAGTTTAGCATTTTGAATTTCTCAAAACCAATATCGGGTGAATGAGAAATAAATGCATAAAGTTGGCCACTTAAAATGCTTTTATATATGGAATATAAAAGGGTGGAATATAAAAGGGTGGGAATATAGAAAGCCATATCCCACATAGAAAACATATTAAATGTTTGACTAGTTAATAGAGAGCTTCACTACTAATAAGGAGTGATCAAGTGGAACTCCTTATGGTACACCCTAGAGGACCAAGTCAATTTTGACTAGCCTTTGGCTAGTTCAAAAGGTACCGAGGATGGTGCGGAGCACCGTCCGAGCCGGAGCCGGGCCCGCGCACGTCGCACATAGTCGCATTGGGCGCTTTCGAGGCGCACTTCACACGTACGCATCGTCGCGAGGAGCTTTGAGGAGCCTTAAAGTTTTGGAAAATCGAACCAGGGTTCATCCGGTGGCTCGGTGACGTGGTAGGCGCTCGGGTGGCAAGTGACTTGGCGATCGTCAGTGGTGACACGTGGCGCCGATTGATGCGTCTGTTTCACCGACGGGGCACCGTGGATCGACGCGTCATCCCGGTGCAGTGCGAGGTGTATGCTAAAGGGTGTGTTTCTTCGAGATGGATCGCGATCAGACCATTAAATCGCAGCTTTATTGCTAACAACAGGGCGTGATCTCGACGGCCAAGATCGATCCGGACCAGGGGTTGCACCCAGTCTGAAGAGGCACCATGAGCTCTATGTAAACCAGCCCCCAGAATTCATTTTATCACATCAATTTCGAATTTCTGCTTCATTTTTTCTGCATAACTTTGTCAAGAGAGTTCAAAAACATCTTAGTGTTAGCCGTACTTGCGATTTGTAGTGCAACTATCGCAAGTAGTTCGTCGTTGTATCTTGGGAGACGATTGTCGTATTCCGTAAGCACCGTGAGCGGGGCAATCTCGTCTTAAAGAGAAAGAGTCCAACTCTTGCCTCGACGTCTCGATTTTTACTGTTACTCTGCTCAACTGTTTTCAGCCATTCGGTATACACCAACCAGTTTTTCCCAACAGAAGTTAAGTGTGTCGTTAGTGATGGAAACATAAAATTCGAGCTGAGTGGTAAAATAGGAGATGAAAAGGTGCAAGCCCATGGAAGATCGTAGCCCGGTAGGTTTGATTCCCTTTAGATGTCTCAATGGCCTTTTATGGGTGTTGCTATGTGGGTCCCAATTGAGTATTTGAAGACTTTATTTACGAATGTACACTCTGAGTGTGTATAAGTTGTGATTATATTCGAATTTATCCGGTGGACAAAGGAAGAAATGATCATGGAGGGTGGAAGATGGATATTTTTCTTACAAACAATAAATAAAGATATCTCATAATTTTTAGGAAGATAAATTTCAAAATTTATAAACACATAAAATTTATACTAAATTTAAATTTTATTAGTTAGATGTCAATGGGGTGGTAAACACAAGAAAATTGGGTGAGCGGGATGGAAAAGGGTCTAGAGAAAGTAAAAGATATCATATAAGTTATAACTATATATATATATATATATAGGATTTGGTTCAAATGAGACCACCCTCTCTAGGTGAGACAGTGTGGACTCATCTTACCCATTGATCTTAAAAAATGAAGGGATATGATTAATTCAGTTTTTTTTAATTATTTCCTAATTTTTGCTGATTTTAAGGGTAAGATTGTAATTTTGTAATTCAATTAGTGGTCCCAAATGGATTTTATGGTTCAAATTAGTGGTCCCAGGGATTTTAAGGGTCGAAAATAGACACTCACGGATTTTGTGTAATTTTAAGAACCCTTTTTCTTTCCAAATATTTTTCATTTACAAAGATAGTTAGGGTTCTTCTATCGCATAATTAGACATCAAATAATGCATATTTAGTTATTTTGTTGCACTTTTTTTAAAAATAAGACATAATTGAATATAACGTCGCATATGTAGTTATACTATACTTTGCATAAATAGGTTCAATATAATGTATATTTAGTTATGAAAATGGGATGTTGCTTTTGGAAATTATAAAAATGAGATGTTACATAATGCATCGCATATTTAGTTATTCCACAATGCATAGATAGTTTCTAGATAATACATAGTTAGTTGATTTTGTTGCATAGTTTATGACATCTTGCATAGTTGATTATCTTGTACTACATATTAGTTTTTTTACGCCGCATAGATAGTTTTGATAATGCATATTTAGTTGAGTTTTGTTGCATATTTAGTTTTCGAACTCACTGTTGTTCGTTATTTCTCTGTAATATTGCACCGATTTTTCGTGTTTTTCTCTCAGTAATTTTCATGAACTGTAATTTTCGAGTTCTTCACGCTTTTTTTTATTTGCGTTAATGGAGGAATGAAGAGAGAGAGAGAAAAAAAAAAGAGAGACGTGAGATTGGGGAAAAGGAGATGTATGAGAGAAAAGAAATTTGATTCCATTTTTATAACTAACTTGTTATGTTATTTTACCCTACTACCATTATATTGATTAAATTAATATTTTAATATTTTTTTATCCATTAAATCATACCCATTGATTAATAGTGGGGATGGTTGAGATTAGTCCATCATGTGTCTCACCTGAGACATGGTCTCACTTGATCCTCCCCATACATATATATTTATATATATATATATATATATTTTACATTGTCGGGTCGTAGATAAGATTGGGCTCTGTCTCCGCTATTGGTTGAAGCGGAGTGTCCCTCCAAACGCTGTTGACTCTACCCCTATATGCAACATACCACAAATATATATTAACTTTTTCACGTCGTTGGAAATTGAAATACTTGAAAATTTCATGGGAGCTTATGTTATACGTATGATCATTTTATTGTACGAAAGAAATTGAAAAGAAAAATACAAATAAACTGGTCTTTATCCTACAAAACTGATTAAGATCGTTGGCATCTATAGATGTTTATTAAGAACTAATTTTACCTAGCTATAAGGAGTAATAATGAGTATCACTCTTTTCTTTTTTCTTTGAGTTAATGAAACATCTGCATCAAATAGATTCAGAAAATAAATATCATCAGTATGGCATCTCTGCCTAAAAAATTGAAAGACCAGAAGGGTGGGTAGCTGTATCTTGTTAGGTTCATTGGATGCACATGATTTTTCCATTCAAAAGCAAGTGTGAATCGAACCCGTACATTTATTGCACATGCATTGCTGACTTTCGTATAAATTAATGATGAACATATAATGTGGGGATGGGAGTTTGGGTATAGGTCGGGCAATTCCAGAATTAGGATTTAATTGATTGGTTGCACTTCAAGGTCTTGGGTTCAAACCTTGATTATCGCGGAGTGAGGGTTGGGGTTTATCCCTCCTTCTCCAGAGATTAGGACCATCCCTAGTGATAAACCAATAAAGTGATTTTATCACTTTACCCTTAAAAAAGCCTAATAGCTGACTAAAGGAGCCAAGATTCGCAGACTGTTCACCCGGGCCGGGTTCACCCGAACCGCCAACCCGACCCGAACCGATTCGACCCGAGCTCCCCACCATTGATCCTCTGATAAAAAGGCTCTACAGATGATGCCACGTGGACCAATTTGTTTGTACATAATCACCACTATAAAAGTCAGGTACAATGATCATGAGGTTAAACTTTTACTCTTCATTCATCTCTTCACTACTCTTACTTCACCTAACCTCACGACCCGAACTGACTTAAGCATCGGAGGGCCTTAGCCGGGGACTCCCTCCGGCTAGCCTAGCGTGCGTTCATGTTTCAGGTCACCCATCTAAAAATACCCGAAGTGACCCCGAAGGTCGACCCCGAAGATCCACCCCGACGTTCCACCCCGAAGGGAGCCTTCAGGTATACCGATTTTCCTGGTTAAATCAGTTGGCTCACGTGTAATCAAGAGGCTCATGCGGAGACAAGATGCTCACGTGAAACCAAGAGGCTCATGTGGAGCCAAGATGCTCACGTGTAATCAAGAGGCTCATGCGGAGCCAAGATGCTCACATAAAACCAAGAGGCTCGTGCGAAGCCAAGATGCTCACGTGTAACCAAGAGGCTAGTGAGGAGCCAATATGCTCACGCGAAATTGAGAGGCTCATGCGAAGCCAAGAGGAGAACGCTAAGCGATGAGGTTCGCCCTCCAAGAGGCTCACGTGAGGCCAAGCAAGAGGTTCACGCCCGAAAAGGCTCATTTGAGGCTAGGCAAGATGCTCATGTGAAGCCAAACAAAAATATGAAGTGTGAGACTAGGCAAGAGTTCACGAGAAACGAAGCGGGAGTATAAGCAAAAACATGAAGAATGAGGCTAAGCAAGACGCTCATGTACGATGAAGTGTAAAACCTACACAAGTCTGAAAATAATTCTAAGGCTAAGAGTTCACTGGAGCTTCATCTAAAGAAAAAAATTAATCAAAAAAGATTGATTGGATATCATCAAAAGATAAAATTAATTGGAAAATATCAATTGGATAATATCCGGAAAAAATGAACCAAAACAATGACGTTGATCCAAAGAATTTCATTAACAAGAAAAATGATAGAATACATTATATTCTATTACAAAAATAAAGGTTGAAGCAGACGGATAGAAGCGGGCCAGTTAGGGCGGTGGTTAATGTGGTGCGGTATGACCCATCACCTCCACCCCTCACGCTAGAGCGTGAAGAGCTAAAGCAAGACTAAAGGTCTTAAGCTATGCTTACAGTGCCTTATCTCCGCGTCGAGAACCCTCTTCCCCTAGCTCTCTTTCTCTTCTCCCCTCGAGAAGGATTAACCACCGTCTTGGGGTAACCTCCACAAAAGAATGGGTAGGGTAGGGTCTCTTGAGGGCTAAATAGCACCTGACTCCTCCTCGGGTTGAGATTCCACCTGAGCCTCATCTGAGAGAAAGAAACACGAAGTGAAGAGTGAGGAGGGGAGGTAGAGGTGGCACTAGGCGTAGAAGACACCTAATGGGGTGAAGCAGGAAGTAGAATAGGTCTGGGAAGCCCCCTCTTGGCAAGTTAGGCCTTCATTTGTATGGCCACCATATAAGCACGAACAACCATCTCTACAGAGAACAAGAAGCATTAGCATTAGTACACGCAAAAGAAATAAAAATAAAAATTTGAAGACAGTTACCGAGAGTCCGGCCACAAGTTCGAGGTGCAGGGCTAAGCCCCACGATAGAGAGTATATCCTCATTAAGTAGTTTGGATGCTTTGAACCATCCCTTAGTTAATCGACTAGAAACAAATTTATCATCTCAAGTAGAAGGCCCGAGGCCTCGAGACCGAGGTCTAGCAATCCTCCACACCGAGGATACCTCCAAGGGCGACACGAAAGAGGGTCGAACATATACAAAAGAATCCTTCCAAGTCCCAAGAGAGGAAGGAGGCTTATCAATCAACAAAAAAACCAACCTCACCCGTCTTGTTAGAGGAGCTCATGGAATAAAGAGATCAAAAATGGACTAAATAGGTGTCCATATTAAAGAACCGCATAATGATGATGAACCCAATGATATGTCTAAAAGAGTTGGGTACCAGTTGAGCAGGGCAAATGTCTAAACCCATCAAAATATTTTCTACATGGTCTGAAAGGGGAAACCTTAGCCCTGCCTCTAAGCTAGCTACGTGAAAAGCAAGACATCGGGCAGGAGGCTTATCCATTTTATCTTCAGGACCAGGGATCACGATCTCATAATCGTCTAAAAAAAAAATTCTATGTATAGAGGAATCTCATGAGTCTCTACGGAGGATCTAAAAGATCCCGGGCGGACACCTCGTGATCTATCTCACCATCACGCTTAGAATGAGAAGAGCTAGAGGACGACCCCCACCTGCACTCCCGAGTCGATCTAGAAGAACTAGAAGAAGACATTAAGGGGAAGAAATGATCTACCCGGAGGACAAGTGGAGGAAACCCTAAGAGGCAAGTGGAGGACAACGCGCGACGCCGAAGGAGATGAACCCGACGCGCGATCTTGAAGAGACGAACCCGATCGCGACGACCGAAGAGAGAAGGACGCGACGCGAATGCACGACGCGATCGCGAACGGGACGATCACAAAGCCGACGAGAGAACAAGTGAGAGACGACGACGCCGAAGAAAAACCCTAGGGCAAACCAGACTTGATTTTCATCGAGAGAAGGTAAATAAAAATTTACCCCCTTGTCAATATTTGGTACCATTGGAGAATTCAATAGTCAAGAGAACGACGGCTCAAATTCGAAGCCTTTCAAATTCAATAAACTAGATCAAACTTCTTTTACTTAGAAAATAAAAGAAGTTGGGGGAGTAATGATAAACCAATAAAGTGATTTTATCACTTTACCCTTAAAAAAGCCTAATAGCTGACTAAAGGAGCCAAGATTCGCGATCGTTCACCCGGGTCGGGTTCGCCCGAACCGCCAACCCGACCCGAACCGATTCGACCCGAGCTCCCCACCATTGATCCTCTGATAAAAAGGCTCTACAGATGATGCCACGTGGACCAATATGTTTGTACATAATCACCACTATAAAAGTCAGGTACAATGATCATGAGGTTAAGCTTTTACTCTTCATTCATCTCTTCACTACTCTTACTTCACCTAACCTCACGACCCGAACCCGACTTAAGCATCGAGGGCCTTGGCCGGGGCTCCCTCCCGCTAGCCTAACGTGCGTTCATGTTTCAGGTCACCCATCTAAAAATACCCGAAGTGACCCCGAAGGTCGACCCCGAAGATCCACCCCGACGTTCCACCCCGAAGGGAGCCTTCAGGTATACTGATTTTCCTGGTTAAATCACCTAGGAAGGACGAATGTCCCATAGTCCGAATGAAGTATAGGGTATGTGCCCCTAGCTGGTGTGGAGATACTCTGGGTCGTCAAAAGAAAAAAAAAATTAGGATTCAATTGATTGATTCTTGGATTAGTGTTTTTTTTATTTGAAGCATTCTAGTGTTAGAATCAAATAAACTTTGAACTTTTGATGCGGGGATTTCTGGTTGCAACATTTTAGAAGTTGTAGAAGGATACTAAGGGAGTTGTTGCAAACACTTCTGCTTTTGAAGAAAGCGATTTATTGCCGCGAAAACGGCAAGTAATTGAGAACCATAAGCTCATAGTCGTTACTCGTTATTTAATTGACACGTAATAATATGAATAATTACAAATACTACCTTTGATGTTTTGCCTAATTACCAAAAAAATCCAATTATCTTTCATAATTATAATTATCCCATGAGGTTTGTATTTTCCTAATAAATGCCCACTCTTGATATTTATTAGGGTGCAATTCTGTAAGTTAAAAACAAAAATCAATGGGCTATTGTAATATTAAAAGAAAATTTAGTTTTTTTGGTAATTAAAATAAAATAAAGGGGTCTTTTTGTAATAACATTAGTAATAAGGGACTCAGATGTGACATCAGTCCAAGTTCGACCAAACTCAAACCCTGGGATGATGGGAAATATGCGGATCTTTAAATACTTTAAATGGCCTTTTTCTCCGCAAAGGCCAAGTTTGGGATTGAGCCCGAAAAATAGATTTATCCCAAGACATTCAATATTTGGGATTGAGGTCAGAGGTCCGCTAGTATATATGGGCTCGGAATGTAATGGTTTGGGCTTGGATCCACTTAATATGACCTTTCATATACGCCCATGCTTTTTATATTGGTTTAGTTTTTGGGGAAATTACAATAAATACCCACATTTTTTTGAAAAAATACATTTTTACGTTCATTTGACTTGTGTACATTTTGTTTGACTTTTGTACGCTCCAGATGACTTTTTTCTTTAATATTTTTTACA
Source organism: Rehmannia glutinosa (assembly GCA_016081115.2). Taxonomy (NCBI): domain Eukaryota; kingdom Viridiplantae; phylum Streptophyta; class Magnoliopsida; order Lamiales; family Orobanchaceae; genus Rehmannia; species Rehmannia glutinosa. The sequence goes on along the minus strand of JABTTQ020002263.1, from coordinate 67,206 downwards.
CTTTTGTCATTTTGTATTTTCGTAACAGTGCTGAAACATGTAAGAAACAATAATGAAACAACCTTGAAACAATTGAGTTTTCCATTAATTGAATTATTTATAATTGAAACAATGAGTTATTTCAGATTAAAGTCATTTTCAATCTTTAATGTTGGCAGATATTCTCTAAGTTGGTATTTAATCTGCATTGTTTCTTCTTTTTTGTTGATTTATTTTTTATGTTCCGAAATTTATTTGGTGCATTGGAAGTGCAATCTTTTGGAATGAGTATGATTGTTACTTCAAAGTCAATGTTATGCTTATTTTTTTTCCTATTGTCCATTGTGCTACTGCTGGAACTATCTCCATGTATATGCATGTATCAATGGAATTGTATTAACTGAAACTTGTTTTGGAATAATATTTCTAAAACACCTTTCAAACAATTTTAGAGATTAATAAGAGGAACATTGAAATTGTATTAGATGAAACAATTTTGAAACATATTTAAAAAAACTTCAAAATAACTATTAAATAATCAATTGAAACAACTATACATAGATGGTCAAGCTTGTCACAATTCTACTACATATATGAACAGGAATATTTTTGAAACATGTTCGAAACGACTTTGAAACAACAATGAAACATGTTTGAAATAATTTTATAAATTAAAAAGAAAAATAATGATATTATATTAGCTTAAACACGTTTGAAACATGTTCGAAACGACTTTGAACAGTGAAACATATTTGAAACACATTTGAAACAATTTTATAAATTAAAATGAAAAACAATGATACTATATTAGCTTAAACACGTTTGAAACATGTTCCAAAAAACTTCAGAGCAACTCTCAAACAACCAGTTGAAATACCTCCATATAGATGGTTAAGTTTGACAGACCATTCCAAATATGAAGCATAAATATTATTGAAATAATTTTGCAACAACTTCGAAATAAACTTGAAATGATTGAATCTAGAAGCAACAGGTTCTACTAATTCAAATGAACATTTCAGCAAGAATCATTATTTTCATGCAAAAAAATACAGGGAACTTTTAAATTAAAAAACAAAGTAAACAATGAAAAAAGTAGCAGAGAAAATACAGTATTTTTTAAGAAGTAATGAGTTTAATGAAATAAAGCCTTCAAGGTCGATAGCTGTTAATTACCTTGTTTTTTTTTTCTGATTTTTGATGTGATTTGCTACAATTATATGTGATTTGTTTATTCTTTCTCTTGTTGTTTATTGCGATTTTGCTTACTTCTTTCTCTTTTTTATTCTTCAGGTTGTTGCTGAATTTATTTCTTCTTCTGGTTGTTCTGCGATTTTCTAGTTTTGCTGGTGAAATTTTTGAGATCTATGTTGCAGCTTACAGTTAAAGTTGTTGTATAAGATTGAGCGTGTTTGCATTGAAGAAAATAGGAGAAAAACAAGAGCATATTTACAGTAAAAATTTGAGCGTGTTTGCGGAAGAAAAAAAAATAGGAAATATGACCAACGTATTTGTAGGAAGAAGAGAGAGAAGAGCGTATCTGATGGAAGAAAAAAAAAAAAAAGAGGCAGCGTAATTATCAAGGATTTTAGGGGAAAGGTATGACAATTGTGTCCTTATCCCTAATTTTTTTCTGTCTTACGTTTTATGTGTTAGGGGCAATTCGAGTATTTATTATATTTATCATATCTAATCATCAATATTAAATAAAATATTATTATTTTACTAAAAATTTCCAAAATTCTACAATCCAAACACAATTTCTATTTCTAAAAAAAGTCGTGATTTCCGAAGGAAAAAAAAAGATTTGAAAATATTACATAATATTCAAGGCAAAAAATTGTATGAGACGGTCTCATGTGCATTTTTCATGAGACAAATCTTATATGTACATAAGATTTAAACTCAAACCCAAACCCATGAAAATGACCCATATTTTTTGTGTATTGTAAGATCCGTCTCACGAACTTAAGTCTATGAGACGGTCTCACATAAAATCTTCTCAATATTCAAATTACAGATACAATCCAAATACAACAAAAGTTGATTGTACATCCTAATTTAGTTTAAATTTTAATACGTAGGTATGTGTTAGCAAGAGAAATTGTAATATTAGTCCCACAAAATTTCAGTAATTGCAATTTTGGTCCCATGGATTCAAAATAATCCCACTAGAATGGTTTTATTGCAAAATTAGTTTCACCAATAGTTTTTCCGTTAATTGCTTTTGCAATTTTGGTCGGGGGTTATCTTTTTGCAGTTGGGACTAAACTGTAAATATTTCTATTATATGGGACCAAAAATGCAATCATCCCAAATAAAAACATAAAAACAGACAAATCTAAACTAACATTAGGGATGGCAATGGGCGGGTAATTGAATACCCTGACCCGCCCATGCTAGTTACCCCGCTCCCGCCCGGCCGTGCCCCGCCACGGTCCAAAATGGTTGCCCGTGTCGCCCGTGTGGGCGGGTCCGCCCGCCCGCCTGTTTTGAATTTTTTGAGCTTAAAATTAATTTAACAAAGTGTATATTTTTTATTTTTTGTGAAATTTAAATATATTTTATAATATTCTATAATGTATTATTGTAAATGTGTTTTTTGTGAAAGATAAATGTATTTTTTTATTTTTATAATATCATATAATAATAATATTAGTGTATATATATCTCTTGGCAAGGCAGGGCAATTACAATACCTAGTTCGCCCGCCCCTACCCCGCTCGGGGGTCCGCCCCCCCAAACACCACGGTCGGGGTCGGTCCATATTGCCATCCCTAACTAACATCCCTTCTTTATTGTTATTTGAATTTTTATTTAACTCCAAAACCATCATTTAATTTAATAAAAATCTTAAATGATTAAGATAAAATTTTATTGAATTAAAATAACTATTTTCTTTATTAATTGAGAAAAAATAAAAATTTAGTCACGTAATTGATAGGTGATTGCAAAAATATTTCGCAAAATGCACGGTTTGCAAATTTGTTCTGTAACTAGATAAGAAAAAACTCAATTTTGGTCATAATTTTACAGAATTACACATGTCGCTCATGTGATTGAAATCCGGTAAAATTTCTAGTTTATGGCAAAGAGAAATTAGAACATAGTGATTTTTATACAGTTACTGGACTATTTTGTTTCGCAGGACCTTTTCACGACCATTGTTTTTTTACAAAACTAATTTTGCAATTTCACCTATGATCTATTTTGTGAAAATCTTTTTAATGTATCTATGAGGCACACAAAATAAAATCAAATATATGAAGTGAGTGAGTCTAACTGATCATATATGTTAGACATAAGTATGAGTAGGGTGGGTCTAGGTCTTTTATAATCTTAGGGGGTCAAGTCTCGATTTGAGTAAGCATCAAAATCTACATATTCTAACAATGCTCTCTTTTAACATTGTGCGTGTATTATCTTATTTTTTTAGATATTAAGCTCAATGAAAAATATAGTACAAATATATTTTATAATTAATATATAATATTTTTTTTCATAAAATTGCGCATTTACTATCATCCCAAAGTGAAATGTCAATGGACTACTATAAAAATAATTTTATATTATTATGGGAATATATGCATTAAAAAAAATTTGACACCATACTTACAAATAATGGGACTAAAATTGGAATGTCCAACTCTTATGAGACTATTACTGCAATGTTTGTCCATAACTTAATGACACATTTATGCTCTCTGTTAGTTTTTTAACGGTCATGATACCAAAAATACAATTTCATATTCTTATGTGACTATATTATGCAAAATGCAATCTGTAGAACTAAAATCGCAATATCCCAAATTTTGTGGGACTAATATTGCAATTTTCTCGTGTTAGCAAAGAGCCTTAAACATCAACAATGTTCAAACTTTAAAGCCCAAATTGCTTTCAAGCCCATAGAAAAGTCGGGTTAGCCCAATATCAAGCCCAAATATTGGAAATCCAAATCATCATCTCCTTAAAGAGAATGAAAACCAAGCAGAGCTCTGCTCGCAAATGGAAAGCATTCAAAGAATCACTCACCGCTTCTTTCCCATAACCCTCACACAAAAGTGCTTCAAAACCATTCCAAGAACGCCTCTACTGACCCGACCCGTGAGCTGGCCTAAACAACCGGTATTGAGACCCGTAACTATAAACTCCAGAAGAAATCACAGCTCCGGTTTAGCTACCCGGGCGGGTTGGTTACTGGGCATGGGTGAGAAAAAAAGTGCGTTGCCGGAAACCGTGAAAGCCGGCGACCCGGTTCTTCACGAGCCAGCTCAAGAGGTACGACCCGAAGAAATTGGGTCGGAGCGGATCCAGAAGATTATAGATGATATGGTGAAGGTCATGAGAAAGGCACCTGGGGTTGGCCTCGCTGCCCCTCAAATTGGTATTCCCTTGAGGGTTAGTATTTTTATTTTAGTTCACTGCTTCATGTACTAATTATGTGTAGTGTAATGTGTTTGTTTTTTGATTGATGACCCTTTGAATTTTTTGGATATTACCAAGAGAAGTGGGAAGACCAGTAAAATCGAATTTATTACATTTTTGCCTGGACCAAAATAGATATTCTTTACAAGTTTTATAAGTGTTGTTAAGTATCAAGAAGTAAGAAATGGGTATGTGGTGGATTAAAGAATTTGCACCACTGAGAAAACCGATCTCCACCGTTGCGCCTATAAAACGACCGTGAGAAATGGGGGTGGGAGGGTTTTCCGGTGTAGCCTCTCCGATGCTCAAGTCAGGTCAAACTTAGGAAAATAATATAAATGTTGAATGTATGGGAGTCTAAAATTAAACATACATTGTGTATGCTATTATAGGTAACCTCAAATTAGGGTTTCCGTGAGATCAAGATTCTATTATGGAAATGTAGGGTTTTCATAACAGAATCTCGTTTTAGTGAATTCGGCATTAACTCAGTTTGTTGGGTTCCACATAGAATCCCGAACTTATCTAGGAAACTTGTGATACCCTCATACTCGGCAACCCGTTGTATCTCGGGACTTGACAGTCCTTTATTACCAAAGTATGTGTCCTTCACATAATGAGCCTTGACCATTAGATCAATCCTACCCCTAATATACTGAGGTTTTTTCAGCCTTGCTATTATATTAGCGTTTTATCTTGTTTGATCGTTTGCTTTGAGGGAGTAGCTTGATATTTCACATTGCTCACTAGTTCGGCCTAGTTTACTCCTTATCAGTATGATTTATAATTAATAAATGAGTTAGTAATTGTTTGCACAAACATTCTCATGGTGTTTTTCCTTAAAATGGAAGGTTAATATCTAAAAAATAATTTCTAGTGTTGTCATAAGATTCATGTGTAGATTTGGATATAGTCCCTATACTCATTTTAATTAGATTTTTTGATGTGGTAAACAAAAAGTTGTTTCTTGCTCATTTACCATTTTATCACTGTTATCAGATCATTGTTTTGGAAGATACAAAAGAGTACATCAGTTATGCCCCAAAGCAAGAGACTAAGGCACAAGACCGACGGCCTTTTGATCTTTTGGTATGTAAATAAAATGAACATCTGCAATATAATTATGAAACTTTGTTGGAGGGTGACATTTATGCTCTTTAGTGCAGGTTGTGATAAACCCAAAGCTAAAAAGGAAGGGTGACAAAACTGCATTCTTTTTTGAAGGGTGTTTGAGGTAAGATATAGGCAGCTAATCGCCCGGCATTCTTGTTCTAGGTAATTTGTGTCTCGCGTCCGTCTTTCTGAAATGTTGCCGTAGAAAATGTGATTTAAGATTGATTTTTGCCAAGGAAATATAGTTTGGTTAATTCTTGGGTAAATTTACCTCCTGAAGTATGCGATTTTCGCACTTTGCCTCCTAAACTTTTTTTTTTAACACTTTACCCCCCTAAACTTAGAGTTTTTCTCACACCATACCCCCTGTGGAGGTGGTAAAGTGTACAAAATTTGTGAAGTTCAAGGAGTAAAGTGTTACAAAAAAAAAGAAGGGGGCAAAAGTGCAAAAATTCGCTTAGTTTAGGGGGTTTTGATGTAATTACCCCTTAACTTTTTCTTACCTGAAAAGTTTTCTTGTATCTCTGTCGTGTGTGTCACCCTCCTGTCTTTGGCTTACCCCTTCAACGTTATTAAATTATTTTAAGAATTAATTAGGCTACATTATGCTGTATCTAGAAAAAATGTACATGTGCAGTTTCATTCTAATATGATTATGAAATTGGACGGCAATATACAATTCACTAAAATAGACAATTTACCACTAGTTAAGAAGGGGAAAGGGGAAAAAAACACAAGTTATACCATCTTAGTTCGATATGTATGAATGCACACGTTTTGCTTAAACTGAGGCCAATTAGTTTCATCATACTTCAAAGCTGATTCGATGATACTCGAAATATGACGTAATAGTGTGGACAAATTCTCATTTTGTTGAAAGTGTCCAATGGCTTGTGGACAAATTCTCATTTTATATATCTTGTTAGATATATAAAATGTAATAGTAAAAAGCTCCTTCTGGTGGCATATACAATTGAAAGCATGATAAAGTTATGTAGAGCTCATCTCGCAATATGGTTGTTGGAGGGCATATTGCGTCAGAAAACAATTACAAAGGCCAAGTATGGGATAAATATGATAATTATAAATAATGGTGTTGCTTCAAAAAATTTATTGAAGTAAAACTATAGAGAAGATTACAGATCTGACGGAAATTTAGGTTTTCTCCATTGTATATGTAACAAGTGCAATATCTACTGCAATAAATAATTTTTTCACATGCTCTATTTCATATATATGGGAATCAAACAAGTGATTGCAATTTGTAATTGCGAAAGCTTGGGTTTTTGTTAAGACTTTTAAAGTTAATAGGTAGGTATAATATTGTCAACGATCACCGTCTGTTTGTGTTGAGTTTCACTGTTGATTTGTTTGCTGCGAAACTTTTTTACTCAATAAGTTGCTCTGAATAATAATTCAGTTAAAAGACCTGTTCTATTAGAGCTTTGCATATATCATATAGCATTGAGTTGATATGCTAGATTCACCTTAATTTGAACTACTATATGACCTAGACATTTGTTTTAGAAGAAAAGAAAAAACCAGAGTTATTTATTGAAAATGTTACTTCGGATTATAGCTTTAATACAATATGTTCCTGGGACTGGGATAATTACAAAAAACTACCCTGATGTTTGAGTATGTTTGAAAATTACAAAAAAAAAAAAAAATCCTTGAGATTTGATTATATGTAAAATGTAAGGGGGTAATTCCAATATTTTTACAAATGTAAGGGGGCATTTGAAATATTCTCGCTTATGAAGGGGTTGAAGTGTAATACAGAATCAAACCTCGTGGGAATTTTCAAAAACATGTGGTTTTTTTTGTTATTAACCCAAACCTCGGGTAGTTTTTGTTATTATCCCCAGTTCCTTGATCAATAGGTTTCCCCATCCCCCAAAAAAATAATGATTAATGTCGAAATATGCTGATATAACTCTTATTACATCATAGAGAAAAACATTTATTGGCTTTCATCTCGTCTATTTCTGCTCAATACTATTACTCCATTTTTGCAGTGTCGATGGGTTCAGAGCAGTAGTCGAACGACACTTAGAGGTCGAGGTTACTGGATTTGACCGAGAGGGGCAAGCAATCAAAGTCGATGCTTCGGGTTGGCAAGCTCGAATATTTCAGCACGAATGTGATCATCTAGATGGAACACTCTATGTCGACAAAATGGTCCCAAGAACATTCCGAACTGTAAATAATTTGGATTTACCACTTGCTATTGGTTGCCCAAAACTGGGTGTTCGCTAGCACATTCATATTGAATACATATCTGGATTGAGCTTGAAAATTCTTTTTTGTAAAATGTAATGATGTCTCTACAGCCAGCACGTTTGTTGATTTGCAACTTTTTAAAAATAAATTTGAGTTTCTTTTTTATATTTTAATTTGTTGATTTTAAAATAATTTTTTGGATTTTTATAACTTTTTTTAATGAACTGCAAATAATTTTAAATGTTATTGAAACAATTTTCAAAATTTTCAGATAATTTTTAGATTTTTCAATTTTTTTTTCTTTTTTTATTAATTTTCGGATAAATGCACTTTTGGTCCCGTAAGAATAGAGTTAACGGTTAGTTGAGTTATCCGTTAGTTTTGGGACTAAAATTGCAACTTTTGAATCGTATATGACTAAATGTGTTGAAAAAAATCAATTGGGACAAAAAATGCAAATTGTGAGACTAAAAGTGCTTGATCCCTTTTTTTACGGGACCAAAAGTGCAATTTCCTCATTTTTTTCTGTGTGCTTGTGTTTTTATACAAAGTTGGGGAGAATATATATATATATATATACAATTCAAACAAATGCTAGGGATAATTACAAAATTATTCTTGAGGTTTGGGGTAATTACAAAAAAAAAAAAAAAACACAGAAGTTTCAAATTATAAAAATAAAATGTTCAAGTTTGATATCCTTTCTAAAGACCCCTTTACATTTATGGAAATATTGCAATTAAGACAGAATCAAACTTGAAGGGGTTTTTTGTAACTTTGAAACTTCTCTTGGGTTTTTTGTAATTACCTCAAACCTCAGAGGTAGGTTTTGTAATTATCCCTAAATGCTAAATTCATTAATAAGTGCATCAGTTTGTGTTTTTGTATTACATGATTGGTGTTGGCATTACTGTTCTTGCCATCCCAAAATGAACAGCTAAATACATGGACAAAATATAACATCCACTTAGACAATAGTCTAAAAAAATCAACGACAAACAACTTAATATGTACAAGGTATTTCAGAACTATGAATAAAAGTCACTACATAAATTTCACAGCCATCCACTATATTGGAACTTAAAGAACCATTAGTGCCAAAAAACTGCATCTTGGTCCTCCAAACCATCAAAAAAGAACCTGTATTGAATATAGGGATTATTGCAAAAACCACCCCCGAAGTTTGGCCTAATTGCAAAAAAAAAAAAAACCGATTATCTTTTAAAATTACAAATACCTGCTTGAAGTTTGTTTTTGTTTTATAAATCATCACCCTTAATATGGGCAATTTGTAAAATAGGAACATATGTAAAGATGGTATTCGTAATTTTGAAAAATAACCGGATTTTCTCGTAATTAGAATAAACCTCAAGGGCAGTACTTGAAATTATCCCTTCAATATAATGCATTCAAAGAACGCAAAACAACAAAAATATCGCCCGTTTCATGTATTATTCGCTTAAAATAGAGCATAATCATCTTTTTGCCAGCTTGTTGAGTTAGACTTAACTTGGTGCCGAATGATAATGTCACCAGACGAAAGACAAGTTGGAGGATATACCAGACCCGAGCTCGTGCCATACGCTTCCCAGCAGAATGACTTTGCAGTTCCGGTCGATGTAATAATTTGAATATTTTCAAGATGTAATCTTTTACATGGATAGCTATCACTACATGCAAATATAATACCATACTCCGTTGCTGAAGTCCCTTTGATCCCGCGGAAGGATATGCTGTCAATACCGACAGCAGATGTCTGCATTGCAAATGTAATCAATGTGTTTCAGACAGTAGATGTTTCAGACAAATACCCGCTTGAAGTTTGTTTTTGTTTTATAAATTATCACCCTTAATATGGGCAATTTGTAAAATAGGAACACATGTAAAGATGATATTTGTAATTTTGAAAAATAACCGGATTTTCTCGTAATTAGAATAAACCTCAAGGGCAGTACTTGAAATTATCCCTTGAATATAATGCATTCAAAGAACGCAAAACAACTAAAATATCGCCCGTTTCATGTGTTATTCGCTTAAAATAGAGCATAACCATCTTTTCGCCAGCTTGTTGAGTTAGACTTAACTTGATGCCGAATGATAATGTCACCAGATGAAAGACAAGTTGGAGGATATACCAGACCCGAGCTCGTGCCATACGCTTCCCAGCAGAATGACTTTGCAGTCCCAGTCGATGTAATAATTTGAATATTTTCAAGATGTAATCTTTTACATGGATAGCTATCACTACACGCAAATATAATAGCTTCCTCCGTTGCTGAAGTCCCTTTGATACCGCGAAAGGATATGCTGTCAATACCGACAGCAGATGTCTGCATTGCAAATGTAATCAATGTGTTTCAGACAGTAGATGTTAGAATTCTTGTTTTTAGTACAACATATGTATAGGCAACTGAATAGTTTTGAGGGTATACAAAAGCTACCCATGAAATTTAGTCTAGTTACAAAACAAAAAAAGAAAAAAGATCCATTTATCTTTCAAAATTACAAATACGCCCTCTTATTTGTAAAATAGAAACAATTATCGGCGGTATTTGTTATTTTTTTTTTTTTTGAGGAAGGCGGTATTTGTAATTAAACTGAACCTCAAGGGTATATTTTGGAATTAGCTCTAGTTTTGATAAGTTGAAAATGTAAGGGAATTATGTTTTCCCACTTTCTGAGTTCAATTAGCTTCACTTATTACATGGGACTCAAAAGCACAAGGACGCGCATTGCTCAAACATTTCTAGCTCGTTTTATAGAAACACGATAGTCAGAAGCAAAATCGTACCTGGTTTAGACAAGTCACTGGAGAATCACAATAATATTGATCTATGATAATAGGATTTGAGACATTTTTCATCCATATGTTCTCAAATGTTATTTTCCTTGCAAAACCACTGCCTCCCTATTAAAAAAAATCAAATGAGCATCTTGATTGCATTAGAAAGACATATGTTAATGTGCAAAAAAAAAAATACTTAAAGAAAGATTACCTGCCATGTTTTGATCCTCACACCGTTCTCCGTATTAAACAAAACTGCGCCACTAACAATAACATCCTCCACTGAAGAAGACGAATTGTATTTTCCCAAACTTCCAATACTGCCAAACAACCCCAATCAGGTACCGATTTTCAGGAGGATAAATTCTAAGTACAGATAAAAGTTATATCACCTTATACCATGGCCTGGTCCACAGATTATATTTTTTATGCGAATCTTAGACGAATTGCTGACGATAGATATGCAGTCATCTCCTGCCACCGGTTTATAAAAAAATTAAACCGTTTCCGAGAAATGTGAAAAGTATTACATTAGAACGCATTAACTCTTCCAAAAATCGACAGACCTGTGCTAATAATGAGATCCTTAAGTTCGACGTGTGTCGATCCACTTATGTGGATCCCGTCCGTGTTAGGGCTATCAGGCGGTGCTATAATCGTGATACCAGAAGCTGCAACAAGCGTACATTGAGTAAACGCCATGTGCATTTGTTGACTGTAAACCAAACTAATATTTCTCACTTTCAAGTTCTTGCATTTATGGAAAGTAACAGCCTGTGCTACGATCGAAACAACGAAAATCAGCAAAACCGTCTAAACTAATGTAGTTTTCACTTAATTTTCATGATAAACAAAGTGTAAGAATTTCAGAAAGACTAACCGTTGGCGCGTGTGTGCAAGGCTGCCAAAGAAAGTTGGAATTAATCAGTACTAGTAATAACATCTCTTTTCCAGAAAAATAAAAGGACATCACACTGTTCAAATAAGAATTTGTGTTAATTAAAAAATACCCTTAAGGTTTAGTCTAATTACAAAAAAAAAAAAAAAACAGTTATCTTTAAAATTTACAATTACCTCCTTGAGATTTGTTTCTATATTACAAATTGCACCCTCATGGGTGAAACTGTAATTTTGAAAGACAAGTGGAGTTTTTGTAATTAAGCTAAACCTCAGGGGCAGTTCTCGTAATTTATCCAAAGAATTTCACGAAACGAGAAGTACATTTGAGTTGTTCGTCTTGCATGATCGAGCCCACCATTCTCCACCCATCCCATTAATCGTTCCACCTCCTTCGATTTTGAGGTTCTTCACTCCATGGAAATAGAGCCATTTATGTACGTCCAAACCGTCCCATACCGTAGGATCGAGCGGTGCAACAATAGTCCCAGAAACCTATAAATATTACACAAGCCATACAATAAATTGCATAGGGAAAAAATCATTAATAACACACTATGAAATGAGAGTTAAGTTCTTGATTACATTTTGAAGCACTAAAAACTATTAAGGGAATTTAGCTCTTACCCTCAAGGTCACCTTCGATTGGCAAGGCCCGGAAAAATTAGTCGGTCGAATTAGATATATATTCCCTGCAGGAATCACAATTTTGGCCCGAGATGATAAAGAGCAAGCTACCTTCCAAACATCTTGCAAACTCTGATACCATTAAAAGTAATTATAGGATTTAGAGACAGTTCCTCTGTTAAACAAAGTTAGATCAATTGACATTGTTATTCATAATTATCTTGTCAAGATCATAATTATCTTGTCATTCATGATACAACAAAGTTCATTCTAGATTAACAGATTGAAAAATCAAGACATTGCACCATTATGTACAATGCGGGCAAAACAAGATAATCAAAATATTACGGAATATTTACAAAAACTACCCCTGAGGTTTGGGTTAATTACAAACAACCCCCTTACATTTGTAAATATACAGCAATTTCCCCCTTAGATTTAACACATGATCAATCCTCGAGGGATTCTTTTTTTGTAATTTCCAAACATATCTGAGTGTTTTTGTAATTAACCCAAATCTATGGTTTTTGTGATTATCCCAAATATATTAAAGGAAAAATGACGAGGTGAAATGCTAACTGCAAAAGCATCAACTTGCACAAATTCAGTGAAATATCAGTTAAACATAATATTTCAAGCTGTTTCGTGAAAAATATAGAGTTCATGTTGGACTATTTTATAATGGCTATGGCGTGCGGGCTCGAAACTATAATATAGATGAAATTTTAATTTGCCTCCAAACTATGAGTGTTTTGCTACTTTATCTACTTAATTTTGAATTGTTCAAGTACCCTGAAATTTACAAATTGTTATACTTAGCCCTTAATTTTCAAATTTATCCTTTAACCTTTACGATTATTTTATTTTGTGTTATCTGAAAATGATATCATAGCCTAGGTTTATTGATTAAATTTACTATTATTTAATATTATTTATATATTGACTAAAGATGAGGAGATTTTGAGAGAAATTTGATCCAAATAATTCTTCCATAATGTAATTGCTATAGACAATCCACTAACAATGAAGGGTAAATTTGGAAATTATTGGCTAAGTGCAACAATTTGCAGAGTTTGGGGGTAAAGTATAACATTTAACTTAGTAGAAAAACATTTACCTCTTAAAATAAATAAGAAAAAACACAAGATTTCCTTCATACATGTAAATTAAATTTGACACAATATTACTGCAAAAATATTTTCGCTGTTTCAACCACAGAATAAAAGCTTCAATTAAGCCACAGCCATAAAGAAACAAATCAAGTTACTCATTTCACATGTACAGCCAAAAAAATGAAAAAAAAAAAAGAAATTAAGAATAAAATGCCATTGTATTTCATAATTTTGAACTCCATTTACTTATTAAAAAAACATGTACCTTGGTGTCATCATAAAACCCATCCCCTTTAGCACCAAAATCATCGATGTTAAGAATCACTGTTTTTGACTTGCAGGAAGAGTTTCTATAAAGCCCATTTGTGGGGAGCTGAATTAACGGGTTAAACCCATTTGCAGTGGTGATATTTAAGAGCAAATAAATGCTGCTGCATAGTATGTGAACAAAATAAGATTTCAGAGAACAAGAAAGGGTATTTGGAGAAGAAGAAGATCTCAGCTCTCTCATTTTTTTTTCTGGCTGAGTAAGACTTTGGAGGGCGAAGAGTTTTGGTTTTCTGACTTCTAATAATTTATAATTAAGTACTACAGATTGGTTGAATTTGACTTTTGCATAAAAGTTAGGGATAATTACAATAAACCCCCTGGGGTTTGGACTAATTAAAAAAACTAGAGATTATTTAAAGTTACAAAAAAAAAAAAACCTTGAGTTTTGAGGTTTGGTTATACCTTAAATTTAAGGGGGTAAATGTAATATTTTTATAAATCTTAGGAGGATTTTTGAAATATTCTTTTGCTTCAAAGGGGTAAATGTAAAATAGAATCAAACTTCAATGGGTTTTTGTAATTTAAAAAATATTTTTTTTTGTAATTAGTCCAAACCTTAGAGGTTTTATTGTAATTATCCGTAAAAGTTATTATTGTACTGTTTTTCCAATCTATCTCTTTTACTATTATTACAGATAATTACAAAAAACTACCCCTACGATTATGGGTAATTACAAGAAAACCCTGAAAAGTTTCACCAGTATGGATTTTCCCTGAGGTTTGATTTCTTTTGAAATTTTTACCACAATTGTTTTTTGAGCTGACTCTTCATCAAATATTTGACAATTTTATTCCTCTACTTATCTAAATATTATAGATAAATTTTACAATTACATCCTCAATTTTTCTAAATATTGCAGATATCCAAGTGAAAAGTTGGCGCTACTTATAATATTTAGAAAATTTGTGGGGTGTAATTATAAAATAATTGATGACTTAGATAAATTCCGTCAAACGGTTGGGGTAGAATGTATGGTTTATGTAATTTTAAAACTTTTTTGGGTTTTTTGGTAATTACCCCAAACTTCATGGATAGTGTTTTTAATTATCTCTTATTATAGTTTCTATCTGGGGCCTGGAGGAATTATTTGAAAAGTTCACCTCAACTAATATATTAATAAGTTTCTAAATTCTTCAACTGGAGCTTCTTGACAATGAAATGTTTAGTTATTTCTAACATAGAAGTGCTAATCAAATTCAATGGGTGCTAACTGATAAGTTGACTCTCGATGAGGTTAAAATTTCTTCACATTTCTACTTAGTTTACTTGTTTAAGTGAAATATGAAATTAATGAAAAAGTTAAGTGGTATAAGAGAGATTTTGAGTTTGATCTTTAATTACTATAAAATAATCAATATTCATCAGTAAAACTTTTACAATTGTGCTATACAGTAAAATAGCATATTGAGTTCATTAGGGTTGCCATAGCCATAAACTTAAAACTGTCAATACCAAAATCACATAAAATGTGGGATTAACCTTATATTCCAGTTCCGGCGGCAAATTCTTGTGTTTTAAGGACAATTGATCCGGATTTGATTTTATACGAGTGTATGTGTATCTCCCCTGATATCTCTCTAATACTAAAAAACACATAAAAGGTTGGAAAAGATAATAAGATCGCTTACAAAGCCCTAATACAACCCAATAGATAAGCCTAGACTTAAAATACCTATTCCAAATTTGGACCTTAGAGTTGGGCTTAAGAGATGTATGGTTTAGTTGGCAAGACTGACGTCCATGGGCTTGGGCTAACAAACAAATCGTCCTTTATTATCTATGTTGGACTGAAGCCCTAACTTACGCTACAATCGTAATTTTTATTTTATAAACTTCGAAAGTAAGATATTCGAAATTTAGAACACAAACTACTTCTTAACATCTTAAAAAGTAAAAACTCATTGTTTTTGTTACTGTGTAAATTACAGTTTTCTCAATTGATGTTCATTTTTTACAGCTCGATATGTCAGCGGTTTTTGGTAATTCTCATATATGGGGGATGGGTGAGGCATAACTCAAACTTTAAAATTATTTTTGAGCTGGAGTGGTGTAGTCGTGTAGATCTTATATGAAAAGGATAAACAGAATTAAAATATATAATTAATTTACGTTTTTTCAAATCAGTTACAAATTATAATTTTTGCGTCTTTGCAGATTCACCATCTTGTATTTTTACTTTTATTTTGGACATTTCTTCTCATAGTTACTAGATAATAGAAGAAATTCCTCTCTATTTTTGAAGTGTCATCGATCAATTACTAGAATAACACCAAGTGTGTTACGCGGGATTTATCCAAAGATAAAATTTTAGTGTCACAAGATAACAAATTTAAAAGATGGTTTAGATATAATCTTGATTTTATTCTTTACACGTTCTCCTCTCGAAGGAGCAAGCACCCATTTAGGGTTTGGGTCACCTTTCTAGGTTTTGTTAGGGTTTCTCCTCCTGTCATCCTCATCAGCAAGGATTTCCGACTCCAGACTGATATTCTATCGTTTTCATCAGCATAGTTCTCCTTTCTCTCAATCTCGTTTCTTTTTCTCCCAGTCTCGTTCTTTCTTTCTCTTTCGTTTTCTTTTTGTCTTCTAGGGTTAGGGTTTCGTTGTCTGTTTCTCTACTGTCTTCTTAAGCCTTGTCAATACTAATCCATCCCGGTTGTTTATTTTGCAGGTCTACTTGTGGAAAGGAACCCCATATTCAAGCGATTTCCGTCTGTAGAGGGTTGTGATGGAGGATTTAACTGACGAGAGAGGAGTCGTGGGATCGGAGGATTCGCTTCGTTTAGTGGGTAAGTTATACACGGATAAATCCTGGAGGCCGTTTTACTTAATCGAGGTGATGAAAAAGTCGTGGAGGGCAAAAGAACCAATTACGGCTAGAGAATGGGGAGGCGGTCTGATACTTTTCAAGTTCTCTAATGGAATGGATCGGGACTGGGTTCTTGACAACCAGCCATGGCACTTCGATGGGGGACTATTCGTGATCCGACGATTACTAGAGAATAAACAACCATCGACAATGCAAGTGACAAGAGCAACGTTTTGGATTCGGGTATACGACATCCCGGTGGCCTGTATGAATTCGAATACGGCAAAAGCATTGGCTAACCAACTTGGCGAGCTGGAAAATTTGGACACTACCACTGAAGGTCTCTTCGGAAAATTCCTACGTTTTAAGATCAGCATTGATATTACGAAACCATTAATCCGAGTTCTCACGGTCAAATAAAAGGTAAATCGATCACCCTCCCGCCAAATACGAAGCATTGCCAATTTACTGTTTTTTGCTGTGGGATAATTGGTCATTTCTTCCGGAATTGCGAGACGTATGACCAAAACGAATGTCAGGATATAGCCGGAATGAAATATGGCCCGTGGCTCAAAGCGTCCCCGCTCAAACGTACAACCCCTACTCGTGATAATCTATCCAAACCAACATCATCCCGTAGCCTATTTAAAGAAGATCGCCCAATACTACATACTCTTACCCAGGCTGCTATTAACCCCCCACCTAAAACTATCGACCCTACCCCTACTATAACACTCACGTCCATAACACCATCCCAGCCAACAAGCACAACCAACCAAATACCCAATTTATATCAAGCCACTATCCATAAGTCCCTACAATCCCTTTCCCTAACCACATCACCCACTAAAACTACCCACAATAAATCACCACACGGCCCCACCACCACCAATACAACAACTCCCCAACATAATAAACCAGAGGTACCATCATCCCCCCCATACGAATCCAAAGAAGAGAAACTCAACCCAAATATTACCCCACCAAAACTATTACCAGAACCATCACAGTCCAATCAAACCCACCAATCCAATATTAAAAAGAGCCTAACCCAAGTCACACCAGGCCTGTTAACCCTTGATGAACCTAACCCAACACAAACCAAAACCATAAACCACAACAATCCCCACACTCTGAATAATAAACCCTCATCTCTATCCCCCATGCCCACCCTACCCAAACCTAAGCCTTCGAACGTGTGGACCCGTCTCAAAAAATGCACACCTTCCAAAAAACCATCTACATCCTCCACCCCTTCAAAACGAACCACGCCTATGGAAACTGATAATGTTGCCATGGTTATCGCAGAGAGTAACAAGAAATTGAAAGAGTTTGGTTTTTTTGATGTCCCTAGTAAATTTGTTCTATCGGCGGAGGTTGCAACGACGCAACCCTACCGGGAACAATGAGTTTCCTCGGTTGAACTGTCGTGGGCTTGGGAACCCACGAACAGTTCAAGTGCCAAACGCTATATCGATATAAAGATCCCGAGCTTGTTTTTCTGATGGAAACCAAGCTTTGTCAGACGGAAATTGAGGAACTTACAAGTAACCTGGGTTTTTCGAACTATCACTTGGTAGAATGTGACAGATCACACGATGGGCGGAGAGGCGGACTATGTCTGTTGTGGAAAGAAAGTTTGGTTTTTAGAGTTGATTCGAGTTCATTGCACCACATCGATGGGCTGATAACGGAAGGGGAGGACGAATGGAGGTTTACCGAGATATATGGATGGGCAGAAGAAGAGTCGAAATACCGCACGTGGGATCTAATACGAGGACTGACGAATGGGAATAATGTTAGATGGTTGTGCATGGGCGATTTCAACGAAATACTCTACAATTATGAGAAAATGGGGGGGGGGGGGGCGGATACGAGCGGAGGACAAAATGAAAGCCTTTCAAGAAGCACTCCAGGCGGCGAATTTAGACGATTTGGGCTATAAAGGATTTTCTTTCACGTGGACTAACGGACAAGAGGCGGAAGCAAACATTCAGGAACGCTTAGATAGATGCCTCGGTAATGCCGAGTGGGTCCAACGATTTCCACATTATCAAGTCGAGCACTTACCCAGAATTGAATCAGACCATTGCCCGGTGCTTATTATGTGGGGACGTAACAGATTGACGAGGAAAAATATGGCTAAGGCGCGTAAAAGAATTTTCAGGTTTGAGGCCATGTGGCTTGAAGACGAAACATGTAAAAAGGTGGTGAAAAATGCGTGGGAAAATATGGGCCTGGCTAAGGATCCGCGGAATTAGAGCACAAACCGAAATCATGCGGGAAAAGTCTCAAAGGATGAGAGAAGAGCCATTTTCGGAAATATTGGTAGTCAAATAACCTCGATTGAGAAACAACTACAAAAGCCCCGCCCTACAAGATCACCGCCGCCAACCCGAGTATGGGATCGAGCTCACCTCGAAGAGAATTTACAAAGCGTTACATGTGAAAGAGGAAAAAATGTGGCATCAAAGAGCCAGGGTAAACCGGATTAAAGATGGAGATAAGAATACGGGTTTTTTCATAAACTCGCGAACGGGAGGCGATCAAGAAATACGATTGATAAAATTCGAGAATAAAGAGGGTGTGTGGTGCGAGGAGCCGGAGATTTGTAGAACCTTCAAGAATATTTCCAACATCTCTTTACGGTAAAAATCAATTGAATATGGGGCAAGCCCTCGAAGCAGTAGACCGGAAAGCGACAAACGAGATGAATGAAATATTGACTTTCGACCTTTCGAGGCGAGAAGAAGTTGTGGCGCCCTCTCTCGGATGCACCGACAAAATCCCCCTACCCTGGCGTATGCCCGCTTTATTCTTTCAAAATTCTCGCCTCTTGTTGAGTCGATATCCTCCACGTAACACTTGGTATCCTTAATGGTAACTCCGTCCACTTTTGATATTAATAAAACTTTCATTGTCTTAATCCCGAAGAAAAAAAAGCCCGAGGAGTTATGGATTTCGTGCCTATTAGCTTATGCAACGTGATTTTCAAAATTGTTACTAAGACTATAGCTAATAGATCAAAGTGGTGCTCCCTAATCTTATTCATAACACCCAATCTGCTTTTGTCCCAGTGCTTATCACATATAATGCTATGCTCGCCTTTGAAATTTTTCACCACATAAATCATAATTTGGCTAAAAAGAGAGGTTGTTTGCATTCAAACCGGACATGTCAAAAGCTTACGATAGAGTCGAGTGGGGTTTTTGAAAGAAGTTATGCTCAAACTTGGTATTGAGGAGTCCTTCGTCTCACTCATTATGAGATGTGTGACCTCAGTTTCTTTTTCTCTTCTTTTAAATGGCTATCCTGGCGATAGTTTTTACCCTCCCGTGGGCTTCGGCAGGAGACCCGCTTTCCCATATCTCTTTATTTTTTGTGCAGAGGCTCTCTCAGCTTTGATTAGAAGGGCGGAATTTGCTGGTGATCTACATGGGATCAGAGTGACGCGCCAGGCCCCTGAAATTTCGCACTTATTTTTTGCAGATGATAGTATAATCTTTGGGAGAGCAAATAGTAGAGAAATTGAAAAAACAAAGGAGATTCTTGCCATCTACGAAGGTGCCTCGGGTCAGAAGATAAATATGGAGAAATCGGAAATTTCTTTCAATAAAGGACTAACCCGGAGAGCGCCATATTCGCTAATCAACTGGTGTCCCGTTGGTGGAAAAACATGTGGTATACTTGGGTATTTCGGTGGTGGGGGACGTTCAAAGAAGGATATTTTTGCAAGCATTGTGGATAGGATTCAAGAAACTTAAGAACTGGAAGAGTAGATATTTGTCGTAATTTGGAAAAATGGTGCTAATTAAATCACATTGCCTGTAGTGCTATCCCCTCGTATATTATGAGTTTCTTTGCACTTTGCCACAAATACATGCTCGTTGATTAACTCTCTCATTAGTAATTTCTGGTGGGGCCAAAGGAAGGAGAAAAGAATAATTCATTGGAGAGCTTGGTCTACCCCCGTGCCGGTCAAAGAATGAGGGGATTGGGCTTCGTAGACACGCATTGTTTTAATCTGGCAATGTTGGCAAAACAGGGGTGGCGTTTGATCGATTTGAGAGCTCCTTCTATCCAAAGTGCTCCAGGCTAAATACTTCCCACAAAGACTTTTATAGACTCTACAATTAGCCATAATCCATCATATATATGGAGAAGCGTTGTAGAGAGCAAAAAGTGTTGGGTAGAGGTATGATCTGGAACATAAGCGATGGCTCGAGGTTAATGCATGGCGTGATCCGTGGATTCCGGAAAATCCCGCGTTTAGACCAAAAACATGTATGCAGTCGCTTTCAAAACTTGCGGGTAAGCAACTTGATTATGAACAAGATCTGAGGAGATGGAGTGTTGGGGTGATTGATGACATTTTGAGCCTCGAAGATGCAAAGGCTATCTCCTCGATCCCTCTATCGACTATTGGAGTGGACGATAAATTGATATGGAATTTTGCCAAAGACGGAAGATACACGGTCAAATCGGGATATAAGTTGGCAAAAATGGACATGGATAATCGAGACAATGCATCATCGACTTGGATTGAATAAGGAGTTAAAATGGTTATGGCATCTCAATGTCCCACAAAAATTCTCATCTTCGCTTGGAGGTGTGCGCACGGCATAATTCCCACCAAATACGATTTAAGGAAGAAGGGCTCAAATCTGGATTCGTGGTGTCCGAGATGTGGAGAGGCCGAGGAGACATTGGAACATGCGATGCGGGATTGCGAGTGGGTCTCACATTTCTGGTTCACATCGCCGCTGCGAATGTGCACGCGAACTCCGGATAATGAGGGCTCAATATTTGATTGGATTCAGCGGGTTCGACTCCAAGGCGACGGCGAGGACACACACTATTTCTAACACTTCTTTGGGTTCTTTGGGGCGCTAGAAATAAACCTTTTTTTTTCAAGGAAAGATGATGAATCATCATGGCTTCACCATATGGCGCTTAATAGACTAAAAAAAAAAGAAGAAGCGGCGATAAGCGGTATAAGGGTTCCCCCTCAAGTGATGTACCAGACATATGGAGCCCGCCAGAAAGGGGCCTCCTTAAACTGAATTCTGACGCATCCTTAAGGGACGATCAAGGAACGGGTATAGGAGCGGTCATACGTAACGAACGGGGGGAGATTAAGAACTCTGTTATGAAGTGTGTTCCTTTGGTGGATTCGATTGAAGTGGCGAGGCTCTCGCATGTCGTGAAGGACTAGAGCCGCACGACTCATGCATCTTGCGCGGATAATTGTAGAGACTGACAATATCACATTGTTTTATAAGCTTCGAAGACGTACGGAGGACCTATCTTACTTCGGGAATATTATTGGAGATATCTTCCTGCTTTTTCTCGATTTGATGAAGTTATTCCTAGTTTCGTTAGACGTTCGGGCAATTCCCTGGCCCATAGTTTAGCTCGTTTTGCTTTTAATTTTAATTGTAATGAGCCAATTGTTGGGGACCTCCCGATCACTTGGTTGACATTCTTTTCGGAGATGATCTCCTAATATATTGCTTTACTTTCCCCTCAAAAAAAAAAAAAAAAAAAAAAATCTTGATTTTAGATTATTTTTATTTCATATTTTTAAATTCAAAAATATATATTCTCAACTAATAGAATATTTTTCAAAAAAATATCTTGAGATAGATTTAACCTTTTTCCAAATTAATTGTGAAAAAATCCTTTATTTTTGGATTATACTTTATCTTTCATAATCTTGATTAAATTTGTTATCTTTTCAATTTGTTATATTTTAATTTTGTACATAAAATTACCACATATATAAATTTGAAGCTACCATGTGCAATTGGGAGATGAGAAGTTGACAAATGTCTAAGATTAAAAAAATGATGACATGTGTCAACCTGTTTTTTTCTTTTAGCATATAGGGTAGATCTAAATCATGTAGTAGCAAAAATCGAAACTAAAAGATTCATATAAATCAAATATATTTTTGAAAGATAATATTATTAAATATATGTCAAAACCTAATTTCAATTTGTTAGATTCCTTGATATGTTTCTAATTTGTTGAGAAATATATATAGTGTTTATTTAATAGGATATGTAGTATAATCACTATCCTACTCGGATTGATATTTGAATAAATTGATTTATTTAAACTTTAATTATTGTGATAGGCTCATTTTTATCTATGATGAGCTTATTTAATTTATTATAATTTTGTTTTAATTATTTATTTGATTATGAATATAGTTGGTTAGTGGGTCAAAACCGAATTTGATAATAGTAATTTGAAATATACGTTGAAGTTAGCATAAATCAAAAATTAAAAGATAAACCAAATAAATTTTTAAAGATAATATTTTTAAATGATAGTGTAGATAAATCCTTGGTATTTAGATTACTTCTTATCTCTTAAATTTGTTATTATCTTTTTGTTGGGAAATTATTTTGTAGATTTTGATGAATGCCATGTAAAACTTAGAATATGAAGTTGACACCCCATTTTTGTTGTAAACGCATTGTAATAAATAGGTGGTCGAAAGTTAAGTCGGCTATGCCTAAACATGCAAGAAGACAACTAGAGAATAGAAGGAAGACTCATTGAGGCGGTGAGTATGGCAAAGACGGAACTCGATCAAGGTGCAAATGAGATTCAATCAATGAAGTATCGGTCAAGTCAACTCAAGACAAAAGTCTCAAGGTTGAAGTGACAAGAGTCATCAAATGATTGGAAGGCGACTCGAAGTCACCTGGGGATGTTAAGAAAATGCAACAAGTCAAGACAATCGAAAGAGATCCGTTGCCGAAATCAAGAGAATTACTTAAACAAGTAATACCTCCATATCGCCTTTCTTGAAGTGCTCGGTCCCGCGTGCAAGTGGAATAAACCAATGGGAAGCACGCACTTGGGTCGAACTCAAAAGATGAAAGAATCATTCATACGAGGAAGTGGCAATTTCAAAGATCGCAACAAGACAAGCCAAGCGACCACAAGTGACTTTCAAAAATAAGCTATCTCTTCAACGGCGATTTTTTGAAAGATCACTATAAAAGGCCGAGGAATAACTCGAGAGAAGGTTACCCGAACCACAAACATTCAAGCAAACATTTGAATCAGTAACCAAAAATATTGTCAAATCATTCAAGATCAATCCTTAAGCCTTCATTACGAAGAAATCAATCCAACAATCACCTGTGAAAAAGATAACTTCAATCGCTTGAAGAGGAAATTTTTGAAGAATCAAGGGGTCTACATTCCATGGAGGATTGTAGGAAGGTTCAAGGTCGAACTAGTCTCAAGTTTTTGGAGGGCTTCGTGATCAAATCCAAGAAGCTTGAGCAAGTGGGTCAGTAGTAGCAAGCAACCATGTGAAGAAGGCCGAGTCGCAAATGCGAGAAGCGGTGCGTGACCAAGGCATCTCCGCATCGAGTCCCAAAGGATCAAGTCACCGTGTGATCAAGACTTGTATCCGGATTAACCACTCTGTATATTGATCAATATTTAGTGGATTCCTCCAGGAGTTGGAGAAAAGAGGAGTAGAAGAATTATCCCATCTTCGAACCTCTATAAAAACTTATTGTGTCATTTACATTTCAAAGACTTTAATTTCTTCATCTTATTTTATCTGTGATAAATTTGCTATCCAATTGATAATCAACTCGAGTGCTAAAACCAAGTATTAAAACAAACTTAACCAAATTCAAGGGTGTTAAGTCTTCCGCTGAAAACAAATCACAAGGTAGAGTTAAGTCTTTAGTCAAAATCTGAGTTATTCTATCAACAACTCGATCGAGTCCGTTGAGTGACTAACTCTGTGATTAACTAACTTAGTTGTTCATCAAGACACAACTCGTGAAATATTAACTCGAATATTTAAAAGGACTAATTTGAAAAGTTGGTAAGGTTTATTCAACCCCTCCCCTTCTAAACCTTACATTCACACCCCTTGGGACCTACAAGTGGTATCGAGTGGTAGGTTCATTGAGCCTTCCGCACCGGTTCTTGAACTAGATCTCCAAATTTTTCAAAGTCCTGCTTTAGTACTTGATCTTTCGAAACTATTGTTACCAAAAAAAGTTATTATCATGGAAGCAAATTTGACACGCATCCCTATGTTCACAATTGAAGAATTTGATGATTGGAAAATTTGTATGCGTGCTCATCTATCAAAGATTACACGATGAGATGTGGATAGTGATAGAGGATGGGCCACCGCAAATTTTAAAAGTGAACACATTGTAAGAAGAGTTGCAAATTTGAAGGTGAAGAGGATGTTGCTCCCGCACAGTCATGGTTGAAAAACCAAGAGTCAATGGACGAATGATGACGAAAAAGGATATAACTTGGACAATGTGGCCAAGGACATTCTTTACAAAACCTTGACAAAGCCATGTTCAATAAAGTCAAATCATGCAAAACGGCTAAAGAAATCAGGGACAAGCTAACATTGATTTGTGAAGGCTCGGAGCAAATCAAGGAAAATAAACTATCGGTTGTTGTACGAAATTTGAGAATTTCAAAATGATTGCGGGAGAGACCTTAGATCAACTGGATGCTCGGTTCACGTAAATTACCAACGAGCTATCCGCACTTGGAAAAGAATATACACGAAAGAAATGTGTATGAAGATTCTAAGAAGTCTCGGTGAATGGGAAATAAAGGTCATGGCACTAAGACATTCCATGGACCTATCCAAGACATCCAACCATGAGCTATTCTCGGATCTCAAAGCCTACGAATTTGAGTGAGAAGAAAAAGACTAGGAGGAGACAGTCGTGCCCAAAACAAATGCTCTAATTGTTAAAGATGGCAAGAGAGCCGAGGTCAAAGAAGTCATTGACCAAGAGGAAATAGCCCGATGGTTAAAAGGTTTAACAAGTTCTTCAATAAGAACTACAAGAGAGGTAATGGTGAATCCTCCCGAAGACACTCGCTCCCTCCAAGTCAAGGAAGATAGGCCAACCGAGAGAGCGAGCATCAAAAAGTTGAATATCAAAGGATCGACAATCCAAGAATGGAAAGAGTCGATCAAAAGGTTGAAAATCTATGATGGAACAAAGAGAGGCAACCAGGTCACTATGCAATTGATTGCCCATATCCTGTAGTCAACAAATACAGGAATGAAGAAAAGAAAGAAAGGTCTTGAGAGAAAGAAGACAAAAAGAAAAGAAAAAGGCAATGTTGGTGCAGAGATCGGCTGAGATGAGACAAACAAGTCAAAAGACACAAAATTGAGATTCGTGAGAGTAGTGAAGGACTACTCAAGTGACTCTCCTGAAGAAGAAGCCTTGATATGTTTGATGGCCAAGGAACAAAACCAACCTGATCAAGAAGATGAGGTACACTCTAATTCATCACTCTCGGTTCTAGTGATAGTATTTGTGACACACACACACACTTCATCACCCACCGATCTTTATGATTCATTAGGCAAAATGACGAAAGATTTTGAACACATTAAATCCTCACACTCACTACTAAATGAGGAAAACGACTTACTCAAGAGCTAAACTCACAAATGACTAAGGAGCCGAGTACTCTAAGTCAAATAGTTGATGAGAATGAAAGTCTAAAGGCCGAAAATGCTAAGCTAATAAGCAGAGATACCGCTATAGAAAAGAGGGAAAATGACCTCAAAAATGTGATTGCCTCATTCGCTAAGGCATCTGAATCATTGGATGATCTTATTATGAGTCAAAGAGAATGTGGAGACAAGACAGGCTTAGGATTTAATTCCTCTGTGCTATGTCAAGCTCCAAAAGTGATTTTGGAAAAAGGATCTTCAAGTAATGAAGTATCTCAAAATCCAAAACTCCAAATGGTGCACACACATTTATTCCAAAGCACAATCACAAGCAAACGGCCTTGGTTATAGAGAAAAGGAAAACGACCGATTGAGTGTCTTTGAGAAGACAACGAGAAGAAATCCAACCAAGTTCCTCAAGAAACTCCAAACGAGATACTGCAGAAAGAAGAAAGCAGAGCTACCAAAAACCCCAAAGTTTTATAAAAGAAACACATATGAAGGAATGGTAGAAAGTACCCAAGCCAAGCCGATTGGAATAATGTGAACTATCGGAAAGACCTATAGAATATAAGCCCAAATGGCAAAGGCCTAGAACTCAAAGAAAGTCATTCCAAAGGCACATGAGCTTTCATCAAACACATATGCACCTAGGCACTACACTCGGAGATATCACAACTACCCAAAAAGGCAATTGCTAAAACACATACACAGGCATACATACAAAAGAGAGACAGTTGTATGAATCTAGACCCCCAAGCGGTTTGCTAAAATTAATTATGATTATGGCACGATAGATGGCAACCCCTTAGAGTCAAATCATTTGGCTATAGGTTGGTTGGATCATCTTACAATACTAACCCCTCGGGACCCAAAAGTATGGGTACCTAAAACTTAATTTCCTTGATTGCGGTTCAAGAATGAGAGTGCCAAGGAACCTGGTAGATGGATAGTGGTTGTTCCGGACACATGACAGAAACAAGAAAAATCATGTCAAAATTCAAGGAAGTCGAGGTGCAAAAGTCATATTTGGAGGAAATGAAGCTCCAGGAGAAATAAGAGGCATTGGATCCATCAAGAAAAATGGATTAGAAATCACGGATGTTGCATATGTTGAAGGACTCAACTTCAACTTGCTAAGCATCACCAACTCTGTGACAAGGGTTATAATGTTGGATTTAATATGGGTATATGCCAAATCAAGATCTTGAATCAAATGGAGTTGTATTGCAAGGATGCGAGACAAAAGAACATGTATGTCGTGGATTGGTCAATCGCAACACCAAGCACCTGTCATAGCAAAGAGCAAAACCGGTGAATCAAGTTAGGGCCAGAACGAAGTTGAGTCACACCAATTTCAAAACAATTAACAAGCTTGCGGAAGCAATCTTGTGGAAGGACTTCGGACTCGATATACAAGAAGGAGAGTATATGTGATGCATGTCGAAGGAAAACAAATCAAATCATCATTCAAAGAAAAGACATGTCCATCTTCAACAAGAATATTGCACACCGCTACATATGGATCTATTTGGTCCATTGAACCAGCTAGCATAAGTGGGAAGAAATACACCTTGGTGGTAGTAGATGACTACTCAAGATATACATGGACAATATTCATGTGTAAGAAGAAAGAAACTCTACAAAACTACCACAAATGAAGAGGATTCAAAATGAGATAAGTCAAACCATTATCAAAAAAAGATCGACGAGGAACCGAGTTTGTCAATGGCATAATCACTCGATCTTGTATTGAAAATGGTATTGGTCATGAATTATCTCAGCAAGGACTCCACAACAAAATGGAGTTGCGAGAAAGAAGAACAAAACTCTTAAAGAAGCGGCAAGGACCATGTTAGGTGAAGCAGGGCTACCTAAAAGATTTTGGCCTGAAGCGATAAACACAAAGATGCTATACTTAAAGTAGATGCATGATAAAAGACAAATTGACAAAGACTCCCTATGAGATTTGGACAGGGAGAAAGCCAAATGTTGCATATTTTAGAATATTTGGATGCAAATGCTTCATCCATAACAATGGCAAAGATAATTTAAAGGCTTTTGATGCTAAAGTCGATGAAGGTATCTTCTTGGGATACTCAAATTGAAAGCAAAGCCTCTGAATACTCAACAAGAGGACTATGGTTACGAGAGAATCCATTCATGTGGTGTTTGATGAGCCAAATGTAAATGGAGAAGACATTGAAGAGTCACCGATAAGTCAATCAACCAATCATGCGAGAAGAGTCCCTATCTTTGAAGTCAAGTTTGGAATTATAAACCCGGATGAAGATGAGATAGCTAAGTCTCAAAAACAATTTGGAAAATCTCTGGCTAAGTGATGACGAGAGAGGCGATCAAAGCAACACAAACCAAGACGATCAATCCAGCTAACTTACTCCAACCCGATGTAAGATGGTGAAAGACCATCCACGAACTAGTCATTGGAGATGTAAGAGAAGGTGTCAAAACGAGATCCAGAACTCAACAAGAAGCAATGTTCACATGCTTCATCTCACAAATGGAGTCTAAAGATGTGTCACAAGCATTGGATGTCACACATTGGATTCAAGCTATGCAAGAAGAGTCTGAATCGGTTTGAAAGAAATAAAGTATGGGAATTGGTTCAAAGACCCACCCATCAAAATGTTATTGGCACTAAATGGGTATTCGAAACAAGATGAATGAGGAAGGTTTTTTGGTAAGAAACAAAGCAAGATTGGTAGCCAAAGGATATTGCCAAGAAGAAGGGATAGATTTTGATGAAACATTTGCTCTTTGTGGCAAGATTGGAAGCCATAAGGATGTTTCTTTCCTATATCGACTCACAAGAACTTTATTGTGTATCAAATGGATGTAAAAAGTGCATTTCTTAATGGTTTATTGGAAGAAGAAGTATATGTTGAACAACCTCCAGGATTTGAGCGAGAAGACTCTTGGAGATAAGGTATACAAACTCAAGAAAGCTCTATATGGATTGAAACAGGGCACCCAGAGCATGGTATGATACATTATCACAATTCCCGACGAGAATGGATTCACAAAAGGAAAAGTGGATAGAACACTCTTGAGAATTCAAGATAGGAAGAGTATCTTTGCTTGTTCAAAT
Organism: Rehmannia glutinosa; assembly: GCA_016081115.2. NCBI lineage: Eukaryota > Viridiplantae > Streptophyta > Magnoliopsida > Lamiales > Orobanchaceae > Rehmannia > Rehmannia glutinosa. Next base: position 38,306 of record JABTTQ020002263.1, on the reverse strand, counting down.
ATATGTGGATGACATCATTTTTGGATCCACAAACAAAGAGTCATGTGATATATTTTCAAATCTTATGCAAAGCAAATTCGAAATGAGCATGATGGGAGAGGTGACATTCTTCCTTGGACTCCAAGTGAAACACACGAATGATGGAATCTTCATAAGTCAAACAAAATACACCAGAGATTTAATGAAGAAATTTGGTATGGAAGAGAAGTCTTACGTAAAAATACCAATGAATACATCGACCAAAATGGACATAGATCGAATGGCAAGCCTGTAGATCAAACAAGATACGAGAGCACTATTTGGATCATTGCTCTATCTTCACAGACAAGCGAGCGGACATCACCTTTGTTGTAGGTGTATGTGCAAGATTTCAATCTGCTCCAAAAGAAAGCCACATGATTTGCACCAAGAGGATCTTGAGATATTTGAAAGGAAGCGAAGAAGTTGGCTTATGGTATCAAAGGAAGGTGGATTCAAGCTAATTGGTTATTCGGACTCGACTACGCTTGGATGTAGAGTTGACATGAAGAGCACCTCGGGCACATGTCAAATGCTTGGAAATAGGCTAATTTCTGGTTTAGCAAAAAGCAAAATTCAATAGCCACCTCCACAGTGAAGCATAATACATAGGCTGCTGGCAAAAATTGTGCCCAAGTCCTATGGATGAGACAAAGAAGAGAGACTATGAAGTTGAAGAAAAGGAAATTCCAATCATGTGTGATAACACAAGTGCAATTGCAATCACTCAAAATCCTGTTGCACTCAAGAACAAAGCATATCGATGTCGAGATATCACTTCATAAGAGATCATGTTGAAAAGAAGGACATCACCTTGGAATATATTTCAACGATAAGCGGTTGGTGACATATTCACAAAACCATTATGTGAATCAAGATTTGAAGAACTCAAGCATGAGTTAGGATTAATTGAGTGAGTTGACACTCGGAAGACTCAAAGAAAAGAAATGAAATACGAAAAAGAGGAAAAAGAGTTGAACTCTTAAATCACCAAGTGAATCACCGTAGACGGAAAGACAGTTGTATGCCGAGTTAGGTGACAAATGAGTATTAACATGCGAGGAAGAAGAGTTAAATCAGCTAAAGGGACAAACTGAGTCATTTGTGAGCAAAGTGACAAAACGCAATCGTTTTTCCTAAGCGGGAATATTTTTAAGAATGACGTCGGATAATTATGACGTGTACGGGCAAAAGCCGCACACCAAGCTTATGATTGGATATAAATGTTGCCGCATTAAATATGAGACATTAAATGCAAATCGGCGTGCAAGATCTAAGCCGTTGATTTTGATCACATTTCAAAAACCACCCGCACGTCCTTTCATGAACCATACTTAAACCATTTTCGTCCGTCTCTCTCACACTTTACCAAAAACTGCATCTCTCTCTTGAAAGCAAAAGCAAAAAAAAATTCTCTCAAAACCCTTTCAATCCTCGGATCATTTTCTAAGTTTCGTTCGGTAAAATCTTGAGAAATGGCATCCACTCATGATTTTGTCAAGCTAGAAATCAAATCCACACTGGGTCTCTTGTGGATTTCGATGGTATGGTGAAACAGGTCCGACGACACCCTAGTGAAGAAGATTGCTAAGAAATTGGAAACGTCACGGGCTAAAACCGTTTTTCGACATTGGAGTTTCCAATGACCTATGTGGAAGAGGTCGCACGTTCTCGTGAACACCGAGGTTCACGATGAGGGCATCAAGTCCTCTGTTCATGGAAAAGGAGTTCATCATTCTTGCGCCGAGGATTTGGCGTAACAACGCTTGTTCTCGGCGGAAGGAGTGTTGGAAATTAATGAAGCGATGTTGACCTGATTTCGCTTGGAAGGAAGTAGCCAAGTCCGACTATCTTTGAGAAAGTAGTCTACACTAATAAGAGGTCTGTTCTTTGAAGGAGGGCTACCACAAATTGTTGGACATCGTTGCCAAATGCATATATATCAAATTTGGCGGCTTTGACCAAACATCCCAAAGCAAAGTTGATCGTAATGGTCACGATCATTGAAGAACGAGAAAGTGAATCCCAGGCTGAGTTTGTCTACAATGAGACTCTGCGAGCGTTGGGAACAAATCCTTCAAGGAGGATGGAACGTTTGGAGGCTCCCTGAGGATACGGCCTGGTGATTGGCCTACCGATGGAGGTAAAAGGAGTCCCTCTTTGACATGGAAAAGCGTTCCATGTAAACAAGAGATGTTCGAGATCAAACCTCTCAGGCGCACATAAGAGAGCCTACGCTAAGAGAGTTGATCTGAGTGAGGGGAATCGGTGACCACCTCAAGATACACTGTCTCCTCTCCTCCAAAGAAAAGGCGCTCTGCACTGCTAAGAAGATTTTGCCCTGCGGAAAGAAAAAGAAATTTGCTCCTCCCCTGCCGAGTCACTGCCCCCCGCCGTGTCTCCCTGTCCACTGCGACGCGTGGAGAATGAATCTCAAATACCTTCTTCGGTGCGTCAAGAAAAGGAGAACGATAAGCCAAGACGGCGGATCCTCGAGAAGACAACACAACGACGCCCCCCCCGCCGGACTCGAAAAAATCTTATCCGAACCAGAAATCCCTCGGTACAAACAAAAAGAAGAAGAAGAATTTTCAAGCGTTAAGAGCTTGAGAAACCTACTGAGTCGACCCACTCAACCGGAGAAGATACCCAAACTATTTGGAGAAGTAGAGTATCCAGGCGTGATCGATGAAACGGCCAAGTCTGCTTGAGCCGATCAATGAGGCAACTCGAAGACCAGTTTGTAGATAGAACAAGCGAGGAACAAGGAATGGCCGAGACAACCGAATCACTGTTGACGGGGTTGTTTCTCCACCGTGAGAGAGCTACGAGGTGTCGGCGGTGAAAGTCTGCTACCCCCTTAATACCTGGAAACGAGGGCCATTAAGAGAATGATAAAGACAATGTAATCATGTACTCTCCATTGTATCCAGACATCCAAAATCGTCTGCGAGTGGAGAAAATGGAAGGCGAGCCTATCCAGTGTAGTTTGAAAATCCAGAGTTCATTCTTTGAGGAAGAAGAACTCTTGAGGTTTCTTGAGGTGACACACGTCTTTGCAAAGCCCTTGATGAGATAATTGCATCAATATACTTGTAGATTCGAAAAGAAAACGAACGGGCTAAAGCAAAGTGAAGACGCAGAGAGGCACGTGAGAAGGCGGATATGCCCTCTCACCGGCACCACCGATCATACACACCTCACCTTGACGCGTCCTATCGAGAAAGTGATGAGGATCCGGACCTGTGTTCTTTGCCCACGAGAGACAAAGCAATCTGAGTCGAGAATCCTACATGAGCAAAGAATGATGGAGGACCAGGAGAGTCCTCCAAATCACGGTGAAATAGATCCTATGGGAGTGGTGCGGCATATTGCCACTTGTTGTTCTTTGCCACCACTTCCCACTCATTCGGAGGAAGGTGTTAAGGGAAATGGCGATGAAACGGATAGTGGGGACCCCGATCGAGCCAACCCCTAATGAAGGTGTCTTACCACCGCCCCAACTGAATACTCGATGGAACAAATGAGTCCGGAGACAAGTGACCCCATTCAAGTCACTCACCGTGGTGTGTCACCGAGGGGAAACTCCCTCCACCGCAACAAGGTCGGAGGATGTTGCGACTAACTCCACAATGAATTTAGGAGGCGAAGTGGAGAAGGAACAATCACGAATAATACACAACAAGTTGTCAGCGATGAGGCTCGATTGCCATTGTATTATCTCGGTGAAGTGCCAACTGCTCTGCGAGTAATGACGCTGCGATGCGATCGAGACACATGAAGGAACGCGCCCGGAGTTAACACTGCTGGCGATGAAAGTGCAATCCATGGAGTTGAGACTCCAATGGATGCCACCTCGAAGAAGACCCCAAGACAGTGACATCGTCGAAAGGGATGTCCAAGCCTCGCATGCGATTGAGACTGCGAGGAGGTAATGAAGGCCAACGGGAGGTTGAGATTTCCGGGGTAGAGACACCGCATAGAACATCTCTCCCGCTATCATTGATCCATCGAGAAAAGGAGATAAATGCTCTTCACGACTTCCAAGATAATCCTGATGTAACCTTTCGGGATCGGAAAGAGACGATGAAGGCCGAGTCATCACCTGTGATCGATCCCAAAGACTCGGTGAGGATGTTCCAACCACGAGTAAGTCGACCTCAAGACTACTCGCAAAACATTCAACTTTGATGTTGAGCCACCCATGGAAATCTCATCATCGTCCGATGACGCTTGATAAGGCGAGGACCACCAACTCATTTGGAAAAACCAAATGAGACCGATGAAGGCGTTGAGATAGCCGAGGCTCGGCCAAAGTGGGCCGACTTCACAATGCATCACAATCGAAACAGTCCATTGCGCAAGCTCCCAAGTGCTGCACGGTTCGACTCCACAAGGGACTTCACGAGCACCACTTATCATTGAACAAATTCCGATTTGCACATGATGATTCTTTCATAGAATCATTTCCTTCTCTCTGGAGGTACCGACCTCCCTTAAGAATCAGACAAAGATCGGAAGGAGACAAAGCCTTATTTGCTTTGAGATTGAGCGAATGGAGAGGCATTAGGCCTCACCGGACATGAGGCCGATAACGGGGGCGCCAACCTTACTGGCGATTTGAGAGGCATCATAGTCGGAGGATCCGGGAGTGGTGGCAACAAAGAAGAAACAATGCGTGTGGAACAAGCTCGATATTTGAACATTGTTCAACAAGTTGTTGGTCTGGCAGGCGAATGAGAATACGATGCAAAGACAAAATTGCAAGAGCACATTGAACAAATGCATGAATCTCACACTCTTGAGATAAAGGCTGCTGCGTGAGCAAAATAAGAACGAGCTCTGCGTGTGGAAGAGAACATGGATCGAAAATTCGATCTCCTCATGGCCGAGATAAAGTTGGTAGCAAATGAATCCAATGCCACCCGCTTTGAGTTCCGTGCGGCTACTCCATGATGAGATTCGACTAACTCAACTATCAACTAGACTTCCTTCTTGCTAGCTTGTTTCGGGGTTCCTCTCTCCTTTAATGATGCCAAAAAGGGGAAGAGGAATACCTAAAAAGCGCCGAAGGGATCGAGAAGTTGAGAAGGAGAAAGCGATTGTAAAGGAAAGACAAATGAGGAAGTAATAAGAGAAGAAAGTGAAGTCTTTTGAGGGGAAGGTTCGAAAGATGTGACCTTGATGATTGTTAAAACCCCCCAACAAGGTCTTATCACGGTGATATTATCAAAGAAACTCCCGATGACTCTGCCACTCCAACACTCTGCACTGTACAATGGTGAAAAGAGAAAGACATTGAAGTAGGGATGAAGGAAGTGGAAAGAAGGATGAATGCCCGAGTTATGGATATTCTCAAACAACATGGAGGCATTCCAATAGAAAGAGACACCTATGTCATTTCGGATGCGGAATCGAGCGAAGATCTTTGATGAATTCAAGACGTTCGCATCGAAGGTTATTTCGCAAACATGTCCATGGCTCAAGCCTGGATTTATCTTGGGAAAAAGGTCTCACACTATGTGAAGAAGGCGTGAAAAACCACTGGCGATCCTCTGCTGTCACTCACCGGGGGAAAAAGAAGGCCCCAAGACAATACACGCCCGGAGGCAAAGGAAGAAGCGATGGTGGAGGAAGAGGTTTCGGACACAGAACTCGCTTAAAAACATTGAGTACATAGATCCGAGGCAAGAAAGGATAGATCTCTTGGGCTGGATTTGACGAAGTAGCCAACCTACAAGTGGCTAAGAACAATCTTGAGTATGTGAAGAGAATTGAAGAAAGAAAATAAAAGACAAACTCAATATGGGAGGAAAGACAAGAAAGATCGAGAAGAGATGAAGTCTTGTCCAGGAAGGCGTATGAGAAAAAGAAGGCATTGAAGATGAGAAGAAAAGGAAAAGGTCGAGGAAGATGACAAAGTCAAGAAGATAAAAAAGAATGAGGCGTGAAGGAGATGAAGTGTTGTTGTCATGTCCACCTTCATCTATTTTACTATGTAAATACACTTTATGTAAGTCTTACATACATTGAATAAAATTATGCAATTTCTATACGTGAGTAGATATAGAACATCATGGTTAGTCTAAGCCCCGTTTAAACTACGATACAATTTTTTTAGGCTTAAACTCGATACACTCTGTAAATGCTTGACTATGTAAAGAACAAGAATGTTATGATCAATAAAAGATTGATGTTAAACATACATTATGTGGTTCTACATTTGTCTGTATGTATCTTTCTTTGTTAAATAAATGTATGAATGTTTTAAGTTTTGGCATCATCAAAAAGGGGAAATTGTTGGGAAATTATTTTGTAGATTTTGATGAATGCCATGTAAAACTTAGAATAGGAAGTTGGCACCCCATTTTTGTTGTAAACGCATTGTAATAGATAGATTGGTCGAAATGAGTTAAATCGGCTATGCCTAAACATGCAAGAAGACAACGGACACTAGAAAGAAGACTCATTGCGAGGCGTTGAGTATGGCAAAGACGAACTCGATCAAGGTGCAAAGAGATTCAATCAATGAAGTATCGGTCAAGTCAACTCAAGACAACCAAGTCTCAAGGTTGAAGTGATGTGAAGAGTCATCAAATGATTGGAAGTGACTCAAGTCACCTGGGGATGTTAAGAAAATACGATCAAGTCAAGACAATAAAAAGAGATCCGTTGCACAAAATCAAGAGAATTACTTAAACAAGTAATACCTCCATCTTGCCTTTCTTGAAGTGCTCGATCCCGAAAGCGTCAAGAAGGAATAAACCAATGGGAAGCAATCGCACTTGGGTCGAACTACGAAAAGTGAAAGAATCATTCATACGAGGAAATGGCAATTTCAAGGATCGCAACAAGACAAGCCAACGACCACAAGTGACTTTCAAAAATAAGCTTATCTCTTCAACGGGCAGATTTTTGAAAGATCACTATAAAAGGCCGAGGAATAACTCACGAGAGAAGGTCACCTGAACCACGAACATTCAAGCAAACATTTGAATCTGTAACCAAAAATATTCTCAAATCATTCAAGATCAATCCTTAAGCCTACATTATGAAGGAAATCAATCCAACACTCACCTGTGAAGGAAAGATAACTTCAATCGGTTGAAGAGGAAATTTTGGAAGAATCAAGGGATCTACATTCCACGGAGAATTGTAGGAAGGTTCAAGGTCGAACCAGGTCTCAAGTTTTTGGAGGGCTTCGTGATCAAATCCAAGAAGCTTGAGCAAGTGGGCTGTAGTAGCAAAGCGATTGCCCTGTGAAGAAGGGAGTCGTGCGAGAAGCAAGGCTGCGTGACCAAGGCATCTCCGGTCGAGTCCCAAAGGATCAAGTCGGTTGTGTGATCAACTTGTATCTGGATACGACTTAACCACTCAGTATATTGATCAATACTTAGTGGATTCCTCCGGAGTTGGAGAAGAGAGGAGTAGAAGAATTACCCCATCTTGAACCTCTATAAAAACTTATTGTGTCATTTACATTTCAAAGACTTTAATTTACGCATCTTATTTTATCTGTGATAAATTTGCTATCCAATTGATAATCAATCGAGTGCTAAAACCAAGTATTAAAACAAACTTAACCAAATTCAAGGGTGTTAAGTCTTCCAAAACAAATCACGGTAGAGTTAAGTCTTTAGTCAAAACTGTTGAGTTATTCTATCAACAAACGTCGAGTCTGTTGAGTGACTAACTCTGTTTGATTAACTAACTTAGTTGTCCATCGAGACACAAGCGTGAAGTATTAACTCGAATATTTAAAAGGACTAATTTGAAAAGTTGGTAAGGTTTATTCAACCCCCCTTCTAAACCTTACACTCACACCCTTGGGACCTACACTTTTAAATTTATAATATTTTAAAATTCAAAAATATATTATCAACCCATCTTTAATTTGTAGATATGAATATCACATGGATAATTATAAAGTAGATATTTGGAATTGAGAGAATGAGAAGTTAACACATGTCAAAATTAATGAGGTGATGACATGTGTCAACTTTGTTTTCTCTTTTAGTATACTAGAACAACACCCCTTTTGTACACGGATCTCATCCTAAATTAAAATTTTAGTGTTACAAATTTATTTGTAATAATTATAGGAGATACAAAATACTAATAAGAAATATGAAAAAAGAAATTCAAAAACTAGAAGAGTATCATACAAATAGTTCACTCAAGATTCTTAGAAACTTCTTTTGAAAACTACATTATTTGTTCTATTTTCAAGTGTGTCGTCTTTGTCACAACAAAGAATTTTCAGACCGATCTACTCTTAATTAACTCCCGACATGGCCGCATAATGTTGGCCGTGAGATTGTGAGAATTTTTTTATATTTGGGATTATAAATTATCTTTTAGAGTTGAGGTTGTGAGAAATTCCTTTATTTTGGTATTTATATTATCTTTTAGAGTTGAGATTTGAATCCTGTAGTAGCAAAAATCGAAACTAAAAGATGCATATAAACTAAACATATTTTTAAAGATAATATTTTTAAATGTATGTCAAACCTCAATTTTTGTTGGTTTGTTAGATTCCTTGATATGTTTATCGAATTTTTGAGAAAATTAAAGATAATTTGATAGGATCATGTTGTATAATCACTACCCTACTTTAGATTGAATATATTGGTTTATTTTAATTTAATTGTTGGGATATGCTCATTTTATATATATGATGAGCTTATTTAATTTAATTACGATTGATTTGAATTATTTATTTAATTATAAATATAATAAGTTAGTGGGTCAAACCCGAATCTAATAATAATAATTTGAAATATACGTTGGAGTTAGCATAAATCAAAAATTAAAAGGTTCATATAATCCAAATATATTTTTGAAAGATAATAGTTTTAAATGATATCGTGGATAAAACCTTGATATTTAAATTACTTCTTATATTTTAAAGTTGTTATTATATTTCATATATGTAATCTTTTAAATTCAAAAATTCATAAATATATATTATTAATTCACCTTTAATTTGTAGATAGGAATGTCACATGTATAATTATAAAGTAGACATGTAGAACTAGGAGAATGAGGAGTTGACACATGTCAAAATTAATGAGTTAATAACATGTGTAAACTTTGTTTTCTCTTTTAGTATATAGGGTTGATAGAGTTGATTTGTACGAAATGTAAAATATTAAAAGCAAGCTTTTACTTTTAAATTGCTAGATGGAATATTACGTAATCCAAGTTAGGGCGTTAAGAAAAAGGTTGAATTGCAATTTTAGGTATAAGGGGATGGCAAATTGGCAATAATGGTACGGTAGAAATCAAGATTTTCTAAAAAAAAAAATCCAATAATTTTGAAAAAAATAAAAACTCTCTATTTCAGTTTTTTGGTTACTGAAAACTGGAAATATCCATGTGTATCCACGTGTCAACGTTTTATGAGTTTTTGTCTCTATCGGCATGTCAATTCACTTGATGATGTGCACATAAGTGAAATTGATTTCTACATTAGTAGATTTTGGACGGAAATATGGAAACATTGATTTTCGGGCAATTTTCTATTTTCCGGCTACCAAAGAACTAAAATTGATTGTTTTTTTAAAATGACATGACCTTTTGCAAATCATGATAATTACGTGACCATCGTACTCATTCCCTATAACTATACATGATTAAAAGTTACAATTTAGCTTATAAAATAATTCTAATACGGATCATCAACAATAAAATTGGCTCAATTTTCATGGCATGTCTATGTGATAAAATTTGCACATTGATACACAATAATTTGTTTAAAACGGCGGAATTTCATAATATGGTCTACATTTAAGAAAATCTATCACTTCAAAACTTAAAATTTTAATTTTCTCAAATCAAGATTCAATTTTTTTTTTTCAAATTGGACTCTCCCTCGTATTTTGGGTTCTTAATTCAAGACCCAAATTTTCAACATTCCCAAATAAAAACCCAATTTTATATTTTTTTCTCAATCGGATCCACCCCAAATTTTGCTTCGATTACTTGATTTCAAATTTTAACAAAAAGAGATATATTAGTGTAATTTATCACGTCAATCACAAAAATTATTTTTCATCCTCTTTTCGTATTTCCGCTCATTCTTTTTCCTAATCCATACTTATTATCAATTTTGTTTAATATGTAGATACCGTGATCTGTAAATTTAAATGTATATAGCTAGCAAGATGGAAAAAGTAGTAAAATATTTTCGATTACCAAAAACTAACATCCAAATTATGAGCTAGTCTCTGTCAGGCGGTCTAACGGGCTTAATCCAGTTAGATTGGAGCCCCATTAGTCGACTTGGTCAAACTCGATCGCACAAATCGCTTCTCGTATGTGCCCTATAAATACGCGCGCAATAATTTTTGATATTTCCAAAAACTTACTTCGTCTTCTCCATTTCGAGCTATAATCTTAGTTGTTCATTTCTTTTACCAGCAAAGTCAAAGGCAGTCATTGGATCACCAAACTCAAAAATCACAATCGGTAATATCAAAACTTGAGTTTTACCAAGGTAGCAATAATGATATTACCATATAGAACAGGATAAACGATAAGCCTAACCAAAAAGTGCGAATTCCATGTCGTCGTCGCCGAATCCTCTACACACAAAGGTAAATACACCCATTTGTCGGTGTTTTTTTACTGGTTGGGGCTAATTACTTTGGCTCTTGCCGCTTTCTTTGTTAGCTTATAGTTCAAACACAGAATATCTACTTTTCAAAATCATATCCCATTTTCCTAAGGTCTGTCGGGTAATACTTTTATGGAGAAATACTAATACATTTTATAAGAAAAACTAATACTTTGCAGGAGCACTACTAGATATACTCTCTAGGAAATTACTAATATTTTTTCGAGAAACTACTAATACTTTTTCGAGGGACAACTAATACATTTCTGGAGTATATTCATGAGAAATACTAAAATACTCTTGAGAGAACTACTAATACATTTACGAATAATCGCTAATACTTTTTAGAAGGACAACTAATACTTTTCAAAAGGATTTGTTAATACATTTCAGAGCAAATTTCAATTATATTCGGGGAACTACTAATACATTTCGAATAATCGCTAATACATTTTAGAAAGACGACTAATACTTTTCGAAGGACTATTAATACATTTCGGAGAAAAATTTAATTTATTTCAAGGAACTACTAATACTTTTTCGAGGAACTACTAATACTTTTTGAGGATTGCTAATACATTTCATGAGTATATTTAGGAAAAATACTAAAAACTCTTTAGGGAACTACTAATACATTTTAGAAGAATGCTAATACTTTTTAGAAGGACGACTAATACATTTTAGAAGAATTTGATACTGATACCGATACTCCCAAGACTACGAAAACACCACTTTGCTAATATTACGAAAATGCCACCGGATCCGGTCGATCCATCTAACAGTCAAACCCGTTAGGCGGTCAGCCGGACAGAGTTTTTGTGCCAAATTATTATTGAATTTTATAGTTTAAAACAAGTATCGATTAGGAAAAAAAAAAGGAATGAGCGAAAATACGAAAAGAGGAAGAAAATTATTTTTGTAGGCGCGTGATAAATTACACTAATATATTCTCTTTTTGTTAAATTCTAAACCGTATAATCGAAGCCAAAATTTGGGGAAGGGCTCGATTTGAAAAAATATATAAAATTGGGTCTTGATTTGAGAAGGTTGGAAAATTTGGGTCCTAAAGTGAGAACCCAAAATTTGAGAGAGAGTCCAATTTGAAAAAAATAAAAATTAAGTATTAATTTGAGAAGATTGAATATTTGAGTCTTGAAATGATAGATTTTCTTAAATATGGACTGTTACGAAATTCCCCGTCTAAAAACAGAATGATCATTTTAGCAATTGTCAACAAACTTATGGTTGTACCTTGTTATTGTTTTTTTTTTTTTTACCTTGTTATTGTTTAGGGGTTAATTTGTCCCATAAACAAATGACTATGATTAACTACTAATCATAATTTCTTCCAAAAAAAAAAAATACTAATCATAATGACACCACTATTAGTTGGAATATTACTGGTTTGCCCTTCCACATCCACTCCAACTTCTTTTTTTCTTTTCTAATTTTTTATGTTCTTAATATAATGTCACATGTCATGTCTAATTTCTCAAGCAGATCATACGAACAAGGAGTTAATGGCCCATAAAATGTCCAACATCTTGTCTGACCATATATGTGAGACTGTTTGTGAGTGTTGGTGCGTGTATTTTTGTTAGGTTTTGATATGGAAAAGTTCAACTAAACCAAATTGAGCGTATTGATAATGGATTGCCAGATTGGCATTGCTAACATAATATTCACACTGTGTATTGGAACAACATATAATAAAACACCTCAGAGAATAGAAGATCTTGGCAATATAAAGACGTGTATCAAATAATTGTATAATTATGAGAATTAAATAGTGATCGAATCGTTAACACTCTCAAGACCAAACTAGATATCTGAGGTTCGATTTCCATCATTGTTTCTCCTTCCAGGATATATACTAAAAATATAAAAATAAAAACACATATATATAACTATATATGTCAATGTATGCTTAATACGTGTGTCGATCGATGATCGCATCATATAGCATGCATGTGTGAGGCCTAACTTAAAATTGACCTCACGGAGTAGGATGGGTTGGGGGTGGGGTTCGACGGTTACAACATGCTTACTGGGAAGACATAATATTGATTATTGAAATATGAGATATGACGATGGACCAAAAAAGAAGAAAAATAGTAAGCACAACTATTAAACTAGAGCCGCCTGCGAAAAATTAAAAAGTTGTGTGGAGGACTTCTTGTTGTTTTCTTGTTTTTTTAAGGTTATGAAAAAATTACCCTTCGCAAAATTTGGACGTGTATCTTTTATTGTTGATGTGGTTAAGTTTGGGTGGTTGCACCTTTAATCTATGTGAAGAATCATAAATTGATTGCTCATCAAGAAATAATTGATAGATTTATGTCCAGTAGGGGTGTTTATACCCAATGTCAAGGATGTAATATAGTATTTAGTGGCGCATATAACTTGAACTTCACAAGCCATTTTGGGCCTGAGACGTTGAACTTAAACTTGTTTATGTATTGCAACATGTTATATTTTTCACTTATAATCAATGGGGTAGTCATACCACAAAAGTATGGTGAGTCGACACACAAAAATGGGGTGAATCGGAACATGAAAGTAGAGCAAACCGGATAAAAAACTAAAAAAACAATATAAACTTTAATATAAATTTTATAGTTGGGGCGCAATATACCCCTATCTCGACCACTGCTTATAAGTTATAAACTTCATGCATTTAGCATGTTGGGACTTATAAACAATGATGTATCAATCGTATTTGATTGCTACACTTTTTAGACACCTAAGGAAGTTTAGGATGCTTTTGCCAAAAAAAAAAAAAAAAAAAGGAAAAGGAAAAAAAAAAAAGAAATTTTGGCAATATTGAGATTAACTATAACACATGTTTGTAATCGATTTGAACATCTTTCCATCTTTAAAGTATATAACAAAAAGAATCATTGATTTATTAAATCCATTCAAGTAAACTAATTGCGACAAATTCTTGTTTAAATTAAGGTGCCCCAAAGTTGATCAACTTTTACCATTTTTTTTGTCTTTTTCTTAATGGCTATAAATGTGTCTGATAGGTCACATTTGATGACCTAACTACTACCAAATATAAAAATCATTGGGCAGACACATTGTGAAGACCGTCATAGATAATTAGCATTCATTAGCTAGGATGTAATGATAATAAATTATTGGATGTAACGTAAAGATCCTTGATTTTGTGCACATCCTAATGTCCACTGTTTTAATAAAAAGATCCTTAATTTTGTTTACATTAATTATTTTCTCAAAAGCTCTGTATGTTCTTGTGAAATGAAAATCACGGTAACCTGAATGATTAATTTGTTCACCTTCATATACAACTAAAAATGAAAAAAACAAAAAATATTTAAATTGCATTAGAATCAAACAATTTGAATAGGGAAAAAAATTCGGAAGAATTTCATAAGATCATTCATAGTAATTGAAATTTTATGAGATTATGAATTTCAGACTAAAAATCCATCATCTATTAAATTATTCAAATAAACTCATTGAATTTTGTTTTTTGTTGTTTTTTAATCTTGTTTCTCTGGTACGGAGCTTTTTCCTTAACAATTATGTCTCTTCAAGTTGACCCTTGCCAGCAATGTTATTTAGTTTGGAGTTTTGAATATTACTATCGTCTTGGTAAAAAGAAAAAATATACGGTTTAAGTGTTCAACATCAACGATTTGGCGAGGAAGTTATTTTAATAAGAAAAAGTAAATATCACCAAATTTTCTCATGTATATTAATCATCTAGCAGTTCTGAATTCCAGATTATTATAAGAATTATAGTAGTTTTAATTGTGCAAAAAATTTATTTCAAATACATTAAGTTGTTAACATACACAGAATTTCATTTGTACATTGAATGATTGAAAACAGCTAGAAAAGAAAACCTTAACAAGTAGCAATCTCCAAAGGCAACCCAATATATTACAAAAACTGAAGAAACATTAAAACAAAATAAAATAGAAAAAACTATACCCTACAACTAAAAGTCTAAAACCAAGTAAAAAACTACCAATTATTTTCAAAAAGAAAAAAAAAGGACACAACATGATCGTTCATCTGAATAAATGAAACAAAAAAGTGGAACATCCGTTTAGAACAGGTAATCTAATCCCAATTTAATCGAGATGAACAAAACACACACGTACACCATCCCACACCATATCCCACCTTCCATCTCCGGCAAATAACCGTGCCTTCACACGGAACCATCAATCACATCACGCGCTTTCCAGACTTCGGCGGCCGGCGGCGCGTCTTATTGTTTCTCCCAAAAGCACCGCAAATCCCGCAGGCCGAAACCTTCGGAGACGGCGGCTCAATCGCCGGCGACACTTTCCCCGTACGAAATCCGCGTCCGCCGTTGGATCGGCTCCTCTCGATCGTTAATCCGGCCGGCCGCGATGAATTAGCGGCGGCGGCGTCACCGTCGGTGTTTAATTGTTTAGATTTGTTGGTTTTATTATCCTTTTGTTGGTTTGCGAGCTGATTTAATTCGCCGGACACTAATTTGTCGTCCCAAACTAATCCCGAGGAGCCTTGTCTCCTGAATGATACTGCAGATCTCTGCAAACCTGCCATGAGAAATCTCTACCTGGCTTTATCCTTTTTTCTATTGTGAAGATTTTGGGGTTATCTAGAGATTTCTCTTGGATGAAGGTGCGAATTATTAGGAAAGGGTTTGTGGGGTTGTTTGGAGGCTACACTTTTTTCTTATAGTGTGTGTTTATATATGTGTACACACAGTGGCCAATGGCGTAGCCATGACAAAGATAAATGCTTTAGTAGCCTGTACAAAAGTGGAATGGCCAAATAGAAAAATCATAAAAAATCATATAAATTTAAACTAATATATATTTTTAAAAAATTTTGCCTAGTAAATTTTTTTTTTTTTTAAAGAGGGGGCCCTGGGTTGGCCCCCTCTTGGCTACGCCAATGATAAATGATGCGAATCTGAGGATTTTGAGAATAGTGGTACGATAAATATAAAAATTTAGATATATATAAATATTGTTTAATATTTTAAGTCCTACAACAAAATAGCGTTTAAAATTTTATAAAAATTGATCATGTAATCGTACATTAAAAATTAATACACATATATAAAAGAAATAATAGACTAATTAAGAAAACAAGAGACAATAAAATATAGTTTTGGTAACATTATTGATTTTATTAGCTCTTTTTTTTATATTGATATTTTTATTAATGTAGGTTTTGATTTTTCCATGATTTATTTATTCAAGTTGTTAAGTCAATTTTTTTATTTTTGAAATTTTATTGTGGGGATTTATATTGTTTTATTTGGATTTTTTAATTTTTTTTTATAAAAATAGGTATACAAATTTATTATTATTCTTTTTTTACTAAATTATTATTTGGATATTTTGTACCCCATCTTTCTACATAGATCCGCCTCTATGTACATATATGTGCGCTCGATTGTTTGTGTATTTGTGTGTGTGTGTGTGTGGTGCATATGATCCCATATTTAGAGCTTGTTCTGTTTTATTTTTCAGTTTTTTATTATTTTAGATTTTCTTTTTTCTTGCTTCATATTTTTTTTTGGGTTTGTGGAGGTGGGGTTGATAGATAGATTTGATCATATTTTATATGGTGAGTTGATTTGGTAATTTTGAGTCTTTGACATAGAAACGTTACGAAAGCATAAATAAAGTTTTATTTTTATGAATTAATTAAGGAGACAAAAGAAAAAAAAAAAAAGGAAAAAAGAAAGTCAAAAATTCACCAAATAAAACTTTACGAGTGAAAATTACTCGGTATTCAAAGAAAAGTAATTTCCTTATCTTATATAGATATCTAGGTTTCACTTTCCTTGTTTCACTTCATATTACATATATTGGATGAAATATGGGTGTATAATTGTAATATCACTATATATGTACACATATTATTCATCATAGAATGCAATATGGAGTGGAATAGGGAATCACAATCCCAATATTTGTACTAAAAAAATTTGATGGGATGTTCTATTTTGGGGCGTTGTTTCATCTCATATTTTACCGCTATTTATTGTCACGTGGAATTGAAAATGAAACATCATCCTAAAACAAGATCTCATCCAAAAAACAATGTTAAGAATTGATTATACATTTATATTTTATACTCATCATTTATTCCTTAAATATTCACACAAAATGCAAGCCAAGTATATACATATGTGCATAATCAGGGCGTATCCTCTTTAGAAAGCGCCCCCTCCCCCTCCCAATTTTTTTG
This sequence comes from Rehmannia glutinosa, assembly GCA_016081115.2. Taxonomy (NCBI): domain Eukaryota; kingdom Viridiplantae; phylum Streptophyta; class Magnoliopsida; order Lamiales; family Orobanchaceae; genus Rehmannia; species Rehmannia glutinosa. The sequence continues at coordinate 21,439 of JABTTQ020002263.1, read as the reverse complement.
AAAATCATTAATTTCTATATATATTTTATTTTAAAATATTAATTTTTAGTACTAAATATTTATTTTTTAATTTTTATTTACTTAGCCCCTAAAATTACTTGCCCCCAATATTACACGTCTAGTTCGCTCCCTGTGCATAATGTAATGACATTTATGTACATAAATATAGAGAGAGAGAGTAAGTGGGTTGATTGTGAAGATAGAGATTATAATGGTCGCAGGCCACTTTGTCAATGGCATTAATATACTTTCATTCCATAATTTAATTTTATTGCTATTTATGAGACATGAATAATTAATAAAAGGCTAAAAAAAATTGCAAAAATAGCATTCCTAAGAAAATATAATGCTAAGAAAAGACATATTCGCATCTTTTAATTTATGCGATTTTACGTATACAATCCAATGACTCGATCAAGATTACTATCAGTTGATCTTAAGAACACGGATCACTTGCTTTGGACACATACTCCATATATAGTTTGTCCTATTGGTTATTGCAGTATTGCTAAATGCTAATATCCAACATAGACACAAATTTAATAACAATGCATTTACTAAATTACTATCAATAATCAACACATGTCCTCGAGAAAAGGAAGAATGACAATAAAAAATCATTGAGAGAATATTATGTAGATGAGATCTTGTTCGTTGGGCTGTCAAAATAAGACCGGATTAATGGGATGATTCAAGACAAAGGTCGGAATAAGCTTCATTTTTAGGTCCATAATGAGTCGCGTTTACGGGGTCATTTCTATAATTTAAGAGTTCAGTGCGAAACAAAAAAGGAGTCTTTATATTCATATAAAAAAAATAATAAAATAATGAGCATTATATTTTCATTTCGACGTTTCTACTACAAAGAAAATATATTTTAATATCATTACATCATAGATTTTTACTTTACTACTTTATCACGTCTTTTCCGCCACAAAGAATCATCCGCTTAGCTAAAAAAAAAGAAAACAAAGAACAAAGAATCAACCTCTTAGCTAAAAAAAAGAAAACAAACTTTGTATTTACGAAGATTCAAACTCACAACCTCAAGCATGCAAGAAAGAGCACAAACCACTGCAACTAGGTGGTCTTTTGTGAAACTTAATATTATTTATTTTAATTTACTGTTTCATCTCGTCCTGCTTAGTATCTGTGAGTTCCGAACATGCAACCTCATGTATGCAAAAGAGAACACAAGCCGCTGCGCCAAGGAGCTCTTTCATAAAAACTTTTATTCTTTACTTCACATAAACATATATATTAAACCATTAAATTAATTAAAAAAAATCGAGACTTGGGGGCCCTCGCCGGAGGGGCCCTGTGCGGTGGCGCCGCATTGGCCGCCCCCAGGATGGTTCTCGCGGTTTATTTGGTTCATCCATTTGACTTGAAACACCGGTTGGCCCAATCGACTATATATTTTATGTGTATTTTTATGGATTGGGCCGAGACCAACTCATAAATAGTATACCAATCACTACTTGACCAAGATCTATCCGACGGTCCATCTCGTTTGAGATCTCTACTTGTTGGTATACATAATCCGGAAAAATAAAATTTTGTGGTGCATGCTTATTAGATAGGGATAATTTGGATCATATTGATTGAAGAAAATCTAAAGAAATCCAGGATAATCTTTAACTCTGTGGGCAATCTGGTGTTTTATGTCCCTCGTCCACTTTGTCAACACGCATGGACCTCTTTACCTACCAAAATTTGTTACTTTATTATTATTATTATTGAACAATTAAATCAACCTTTTAGTATAGTTTTATATGAAATGACAATTGACAAATTAATAAGCTTGAATTCAGTGTTTTCAAAATTGGATCAGTAACTAAATCAATCCTGATCATGTCGGTCAATAATTTAATCAGACCTAATCATTTGCCAGTTTAATATTTCAATTGATATGATACAAATTAAACATTTACGTTATAATTACATTATATGAAATGATAATATAGACTAATTGTTATATAACCCATTTTTAAAATAAAAAAATAATAATTAACGACTAAAAAACATGTATAACAAATTTCTAATTCAAATAATAATATGTATGTAACAAAACACAGAGTTTATATAAGACTTTAATCTTCCATTAAAATATTAGAAAAAATAAAAGAATATAAGACTATTTGACCAGTGATTTCTTTGTCTTTTTAAGTACAATGGGTGATAATAAGGGAGAACAGACACACGCAATCATATGAAATCAAACGCAGTCAATCGCTTCCGGCAAATGTTTCTACCACTATAACACAATATTTATTCCACTATTTGACCAATTAATTAATTCGCCTAAAAATAGTTCTTTTTATGGTTATGATCGGACCGACCATTGATTCACAACTGAATCAGTTAGAACATACATGGCTCGAATCTTTTGTATTTTGATTTGATTTTATTCATTTGCTATTTTCACATTAAAGATTGTTACTGTGCATAAATTAAGCCAGATAATTAATTATAATTTTACTAATCTGTTTAAATAATATGAGTAATTATGTTTAATGCTCTCTAATTTCTGCTTCGAATGCCACCATCAACTTGAAAATCAGGTGAACATCAACAAATCTTTTTATAGTTCTATGAATATGTTTTATAATGTTGATGTGGACTTCAAAATACTAATCGTTGAATTTTCAATAGTCATTCTATTTAGAAATCAAAGAACGATTTATCCTCACAATCAACGTTACCAAAGAAAAATTGAATGCACAATTAAAATAAATTAAATTAACGAAAGAGTTCTACTTTCAAAAATGGCGACTTAATTATTAGTTTTTAAATTTTCCACCTGATGAGAAAGTGTCAATTACTTGGAAAAATATGGAGCACACATGTCGCAACAATAATTGGGTTGCCTCCTTTTATGATCCCTTATAATTAAAACTTTGAAATCAAAGCCCTCAAACCAAACAGGTAAATTCTATGCCACCCAGTGGGTGCCACCAGTGGTGGCCACCCACTTTGGATGTATAACCTTTGGATGAAACACATCCCAATGGGTGTGTATGTGTGTGATGATCCAAGGGTAATATATAAATAATTTTACATCAAACTTCAAATGTCAACAATGTCGCTATCACCTTATCAAAAGTTGTCTTAAAAAGGAGAAAAAAGGATGAGAATTGACAAGATAAATATATCGGTGGATTATTTTAGTTAGTTTATAATAATAATGTATTGATTATAGTTTGAAAACGTAATATTTCGACTATTCTTTTCCTTTTTCTTTTTTAGATTCAAAATGAATATTATTCGTCATTCTTTTCTTCCCTCATCCTCGTATGGAGGAGAATGTAGAAGTAATTTTAAGTAATTTTCATTCTTTTAAGTTAAATAAATTTGTCTCAAATAGGTGAATATTTTTATTTGTTCTCAATACGTGACTCTTTTTTCTTTAATTTATTTTAAAGAATAATGTGTGGTGGAATTTTGTTGAAGAAAATCGGATGAGTCATTCTTCGACGATACATGACAAAAAAGAGACAATATTTGAGTACGTATTTTGTCCAGTGTCTCCATTGGGAAGTTCGATTCTACGGATCAATTAGATTTATTTAGGCTTAAAACTTTTGTTTTAGATTTGTATAGGTTTATGATCATGTAGGACTTGCATTGTTTTTCATTTGTTGATGTAATTAGTTGTAAGTTTCTTCCGATGAATGAATGATATCATTTAATTCAAAAAAAAATGAATATTATCATTGATGAGAATAAATTTATAACTAATTACAACATCGAAATAAAACAACGATTCAAGCCCTACAGAACATAAACAAACCAATCCTATATACTAAATGAAAAAAACAAAGATGACACATGAACCTTATTATTCGAGACATGCATCAACTCATCATTCTCTCAATTCTAATAAATGGTGTGATGACGGCTTCATATTTATCGATGTGACAACTCTATATATTATATATATATATTCATATATAATCTAAAAAATAATAATAATCCAAAATTTAAGGATTCAATCTATACAATCTATTTTTTTTTCGTAAATCAAAGATTCTATCTATATAGTTTATTATAATCTAAAAGTCAAAAGATTAATAATCCAAAAATCAAAGCTTTTATCTATACAATCTAAACAATCTATCTATATATCTAAAAAAGTAAATTAGTCTAAAAATAGAAAATATATTTATTGGATATTTTTTATTTAAACACCAAAAAATTGAATATGAACATTAATGTGAAAATGGTTGTAACAGTGTAAATAATTAAAACTTAAGTTGTTTTGACAAACCAAAATTCAAAAAAAAAATGTAAAAATTAGCTCAAGTTTAATAAAACTAGCATAAACCCCGTGTAACACTCGAGTGTGTTTCTAGTACATATCTAAAACTAAAATTTTAAACTAAACATATATAACTGGTTTGTGGAATTAGTATTTCGCATTGAAGGCGTTGGCCAAAACATGTATCAAATGAATTGATATCGCTTTTGTCACGTGTCGGGTAACAGCTCATTAAATTTTCTAAACAAAATCCCACATATGAGATAACTTTATTTATTAAAAAACTGGAAAAAAGGCACCTCTTGAGGACAAATAAAAGTCTTTTTATTAGATATGTTTGGAGATTTGAATTTTTTTTTTTTTTTTTTTGAGGGAAGAGATTTGAAAATTTTAAATACAGTACATGCAGATTGCTAGTTTCCTTAATTAGAGTCATTAGACTACTTAATTGATTTTGGGCTTGTATGGATGTATTTCCAAGTCCAACTTCAATTTCTAGTGTTGAAAAATGAATTTTCAAATTTTATTGATTTTCATGTGAGAATTGAGAATATGTTTGGTTTGTTGTCGAATTTTTGTTTGAAAATGAAAATATGTTAGGTTATAGTTTTTCAAATGTATTTTTGACATAGATTTGCGTGATTGTAGTGTATTTTTACCTAGGTTTGCGTAATTGGAATGAAAAATTATTTGGTTGTGTTTTCAAAAGAATATTTTGCATAAAAAAGTGAAAACTAGAAATAACTTCATTTCTATTGAAAACTTTTGAAACAAACACAAATCCATTTTCCCTAATAATTGGAACTAAAAAAATGGTGTTGGAAATACAACCATACAAGACCTTTGATTTTAACTTTTTATACTGTTTGAGTCTACACATGGAGTGACTCGTACGTCCTTAAAAACGGCAAGGTTAATGTTGCATGGTTAACAATATGTAAGTTCAAGCCGCAATAATGTTGATATAAGTGTAATTATATAGTACTTTTTTCTAGAAAAATAAGGTATGTTGATATTATGTATGATGTAAGTATTTTTTTTTAATAAGTTTAAATTTTAAGTGTAATGTTTAATAGATATTCGTCAGTTTCCTAAGAATATAATAAACATACATAGGACTTAATTCTCATTCAAATAACCTTTGTCGAGTAATTATGATACAATTCATTTTATTTTTTTGACACTTTTGTCTTGATTCATTCGTCGTTTTGAGAAACGCATTAATCTAAAAACTGTCAAATTACTAGCGTGAATACAAATGCTTCGTCGCCTTACTTATTGGAAAAAAAATTCATATATATTGCTTTTATTTTGAAAATATGCTCTCTTTTCAATTACTTTGTAACAATATTAAATGCTTAGCTTGTTAACGTAACAAATGAATAATTAATTAACAACCGAACCACCCAAATCACGCCAATAAAATAAAACATGCATGTGTTAGGTTGATTTTAGTTGCAAACCATTGTTTGACCTTTATTTTTTAGATTTTTTGCTTTTATTTTTCAAGAAAATAAATGCTTTGACTTGGCAACCCATTTGTAGCTAATCGACAACTCGTTTCCGACCCAACTTTTTATAGAATTTTTTTGTAAAAATGAAGATATGTTCGGTTATAAAATTTTCAATGAAGAATTATAGGGTGTAAAATAAAAATATATTTGGTTTAGTATTTTTTTTTTTTGGGAGGGGGGTTTGCTCTTGAAAGAGTGATAAAATAATAATTTATCTAGATGATAAGTAATTGGTGAGACCCACTGAAATGATGTAGTTGAAAAAGTAGTAATATATAATTGTAAGAAACTGAATAGTGGGAAAAAAACTCTTTGGGGTGAAAACCATACAAGTCCGTGTATAAAGCATTCAATGGAAACAGAACAAATAAAACAGGAAAAAAAAAAAAAGTTGGTCAAAATCAAATTGAGGCTCGACTCCACTTGAATTATAATTAGGAAATTAGGAATCGAACTTAAAAATTTGTTTCATTAATCAAGATTAAGCATGATAAATCAGCTCTATTCAACCAATTTCACTACGCAAAATATATGGTTATGATGTCCTAGTCAAGTGCCATGAGTTGATGGCAATTTCGACTGTCCCGCCAGTGTCCACCCCACCCCGTCTTTGCTTGGGTTGCCTCGCCATGTGATCCGTGGTGTGGGCGGGTGAGTTTGGGTCTCACTTCCGCCTACCCCATCTATATATTTTTAATATATTTAATATATATTCCTGCATAAATAATATATTATAAAATAATTTTTATCTTGTTAATATTATATCTAACGTCTATAAATTGAATATAATAATTTTTGTAAATAATATTTTATAAATATATTAAAAATAAATATTTTATTCCTTTTTTTCTATTTAAATTTATTTAATGTGGGCGGGACGGTCGATCCACCCCACCCAAAGGTGCCTGCGGCGGGTCGGCCCGCCCCCGTCTCGTTCTAGGGACGGCTAGGGATGGCAATGGCGGGACGGGTAGACGCGGGTATCCACCCACCCGCACTCTAATGAGATTGGTATAGGTAATCTTTTTTTGGTTTTGGGACGGGTATGGAATGAAAACTTATTACCCATTTATATACGGGTAGAGTATGGGTTTACCCTTGGATACCCACTACTACCCGAACCCGTTTACCCCTTAGTAACTTTCACTTATTTTTCACCCGACATAATACATTTTTCTTAGAAATCCAACATAAATTTTCATTTTGTACAAAATTAAAGATATAAAGTTGTTGGTTTTTTTGTAATTTGTGATCATATTAACTTTCTTTTATTTTTGTCAAGCTTGATAGAACTACATATCGATGATGTAGTTTATGAATTAAATCATATACTAGTGTTGATTCTGTTTTTAAGGAATGTATTGGTATATATGTTGCTTTTAATTTAGTTGATGAATGATGATAGCTGTAGTGGCTTACAAAATTGAAATGGTTAATTGTTATATTTATTAAAAATTTAACATATTAAACATTTTCTTATAAAATAATTAGTTTTTGGTAGGGTGTCCATTTAAATAGTCACTTAAATATTCATATTTTTTTATATCTTTTTAATAAGTTGGGAGTAGTGGTTGGATGAGAGGAATAAATTTCAAAGAAACTCGAAGATACGGGGTTCGAACCCTGGATAACACCCTTACAAAGGTTGAGTGATGCCACTTAAGCTACAAACTCATTATTTTTATAAGTTTTTATAAAATAATCGGGTTTTAGTGCAGTACAAGTAGTATGCGGGTATTAGCAAATAGATTTGGGATTAGTTCGGGTAATAGATGTAATTTCTTAATCGGGTTTGGAACGCAATGCAGTAATATAAATATTATAGGATTCGGGTGAATAACCTTAAATTGGTAGGTACCCTACGCATTACCATCCCAGGACGTCCGGAGTGGGAATCTAGATATAGAACGGGACAGAGTGGTCAGGTGTCTAAATACCCGACTCGCCCCACTCCATTGCCACCCCTAAGTTAATTAAGTTTGTTCAGGTGAGTACTAAAATGAGTTTCATATATAATATAGGTATTTGTCTAACTTTATACAATATATTTTATTTAATGTGAGCTCTTTGGAATATTGTTTTTGAATTTTTTGTTTATATTATTATATAAAATGAATTTAGTTACTCCATTGAAGAATTTTTTAAAAACTTCAAGAAGTTTACAATCTTTAGGATATATTTTTCTCCAAACTTGGGGGTCAATCAGGTCGTGTCTCATGTTTATGACTTATGAGTCGTGTTATAACTAGGGGCGGATTTAGGGGCACCCCTCCTTCTCCCCCACCCAAAAAAATTTCCCCTTTTTCTAAAGGAAAAAAATAAAAATAAAAATTATTTTTTAAGGGAAAAAATAGTTAGGTGGAGGAAAAAAGAAATTGAGCTAATGGTAACCGAGCTGGATGGCTATGCCCCTAGTTATAACATAAATATTATACGTTTTACACGAACCCAAATACAAAGACATTAATTATTCATGCCAAAACACACAATATGGAGATGACCTATCTATTACACAAATAATCCAAAATGACACAAACTATCTATATAATTTAAAGGTATGCAATTAGTGCGAAAACTATGCTTGACACGAATATATATATATATAACCAAATTTTCAAATAAAATACCTTAAGGGCTCGTTTGGTTGCATGATGGTTATGTGCTTGATTAATTCCCAATTTCTTTTCCAACCTTATAAGGTGTATATAATAAGCCCTATTATTGTGTTTGTTTGATGGATTGGGTTATTGGATATATCTCTATTTATTAATAATGTGTTTGGTTGATAATGGATAACAATAATAATACCAACTCAGGATTACCATTTTATCCCTCACTTTTAATTGATTTTCCTTTTTCAACCCCAAACACAATTCTTCTATTTACTACTATGCCATTACCAATAACTGCTAAATTTATTCCCAAAATCTTCAATTTACAACACAGCCCTAAATTTTTTACTAGGGTCGTTTTGTGATTTTCATGAATTGTGTGATGTGTTTGTAAGATGAAAATATTATTGGAAAACAACTTCTGTCAATTTTAAACATCTTTAATTTTCGCAAAACAACCCTAAGATCGACCACAAGCCAATTTTAAACAACTTCGTAAAATTTAAAGATCAAACCCCAACAATTTTAAACAACTTCTAATTCGCAAAACATCCTCTTAAATTGAGTCACAAGCAGGGGTTGTTTGTAATTTAAAGATTTTTGGTGTTTGAAAAACTTAAACAACTAAAAGTTTGATAAATGTACAAAAGTACCCAAAACTTACAGAATAACCCACAAATTAAATAAGCCATAAGTTTTCCAAACTTACAAAAGAACCCACAAATTTTATGGGGCAAAAACACCAAAATCCAGAACTTTGGTGTTTGAAAAACTTAAAACACCCGAGTTTGGTATTGTTTCAAGTTACCTTAACTTAACAAGAATAGTTTAACAGATCGCTTTAGTAGTTAACGAGAGACTTAACAATGACTATGAGCAATGAAAGATCACTATAATACATAACTAAAGGATTCATACGAATATAAAGAAAGATTTAAATTGATACAGACATCATCGATTACTTGCATCCCACATTTTTGCATTTTATAAGTCATTTCAAATTAGGTAAGCAATGATCTTAAGATCAAGAAGTAGATATGGTTATTCTCGTTAAAGCACACCATCTGTGTAAAAGCAAAAAGAGGTTATTCTCAGTTAAACACCCAGAAGTTTGGTAAACTTACAAAAGTACCCATAACTTACAAAAGAACCCAGAAATTAAATAAGCCTAAAGTTTTCCAAACTTACAAAAGAACCCAGAAATTTTATGGGGCAAAAACATAAAAATCCAGAACTTTGGTGTTTGAAATACTTAAACACCCAGAAGTTTGATCCAAACTTACAAAAGTACCCAAAATTAAATAATTATATGTTAACTGTATTTCCAAGGACTTTGATGATGACTGAAAATATAAATAAGCCATAACTTTTCCAAACTTACGAAAGAACACAGAAGTTGAACAACTCGGAATATATCATAACCCATAAATCGAATATAATATCCAAAATACAGAGAACCATATCAGGAACAAACATCCAATTCAATTTTCCAAAACAGAGAACAACACCCTATCATCCAAATACAAAATCCAAAATAGAGGTTTCGCCTCAAAACATACAACTAATATAATTTCATAACCAGTGTTCATTGCGACCAAAAAGGAGATAATAATCGCTAAACCTAACCAGTGTTCATGATAAATTCCATAAAATACAGAACGACCCTAGGAAACTATAAATTTAGCCTCAAAACATACAACTAATATAATTTCATAGATTCCTGTCAACTTCATTTTGCAAACTCAATCTTCGCTTCATCCGGAAGGCTGACGAACAGTTCAAGATCCTCAGTATTTTTTACCAACAACTTCAAACTAGTAGTTTCTCTTGCAGAGTAAGCCCTTGCATCATTGCAACAAGCCGAAGACCACCATTCTGAAACAGCAAACCACAAAGCACATTCAAAAATGAAAGAAAGAAATTTCCAAAGTATACAAAAACTCAAATTAAGCAACAAAAGAATCTTGTAATTACCTGTTCAGACAGCACTTTCGAGTGATTACTGAACTCAGTTTGTATATTAAATCATGAATTTTTTGGTAAGTACCAATTAATTACAACAAATAAATATCCAAATAAAGAAACTAGTTAAACTAACAGGTTGTGCAGATGCACTAATACCGATTGCAAATTGTTCTCACAAACATGTTCAGGATAAACATACTTTCAGTCATTATTTCTTCAACAATTAAGAATAACTCAACTCTTCTCCTTGATATTTCACCCATCTTTCTAATAAAAACTGCAATGTGAATCCATATAATTCTCTTCAATAGTTTGACAGTCATTTCAATCAAGCAGGTATACCACTTCAAAAGCACAGTTAACATAAAAAAAACGAACAAATTAAAAGAGATTAGCAGTCATGTATTACAACCAACATAGAATCACAGTGCACCTAAAATCAAACTCCTAAAATCGAGACCCAAAAAAAAAAAAAAGAAAAAACAGATTAAAACAGAATATAAATTTCACAAAAGTAATCGAGACCCAGCATGATTCTTTCAAATCCAAAAACTATAGTGGATATTTTTACCAAAATAGTTAGAATCACTAACCTTCTCGACGGGAGCAAAATATCTCTCCCCTAAAACTGCATCAGACATGTATTAAAAAACAGGGAAAATGAGTTAAAAACAAAATAAAATCAAAACATTTACTGAGTATTAGCAACGAAAAATATGAAAAAGAAATATTAGCTCAACCACAGATTTTTGAAAAAATAATTTTACCTCAACGCTGGTTTGATGTCTGCTCCTCTGTTTTGGTTGGAGCTAGGGTTCGAGAATGCTTGTAAAAGAAAACAATGTAACAGTGAAGAGAGGAAAATGAATGTCATATTGTGAAAGAAACGACAAGAATGGGGAGGAAAATGGGGTATTGCTGACATTTCACTCCATATCAGAAAGTGAGTGAAATTGTATCCTACCCCCTTGGTGGGATATGGTATCCCATTTTGGGTGGATAGTTGACCAGGGCGCTGCTTTTCAAGCTAGCTACTGCGAGTTTGAACCAAACTAATTAATGGGAGTGAAATATTAAAAATGGGTGTGATATCCCTCCCATTAACCCCATCCAAACGAGCCTAATAGTAAATGTATTCACCAATTTGTCCAACATCAAATAACCAACTAAAACATTAGAAAATATGAAAGTAACATGTTCACTCTACAACCAAATGGTTTAAATAAATAAATTGGTTTGACATGTGGGTCAACCCGACTTGACAATTTTCTTGTGTTAATTGCGTCCGATCCAAACACGCGGGCAATTGTACCTATATACATTAAAATTAAGTATCGAGATTCTTAGTATAGTGTTACAAATTGCCACCCTAATCCAAACTATAAACAATGATTATGTTCAAAATATATGCATTATAAAGCGAATAACAAAAAAATAGGAAGTACTTGGACCAACCCAATCATAATAACGACCCAATTAGCATGAAGCGGTCTACTTTACATCCGAGCCCAATTTAGGCCCACTATACATTTCGATGGTTTAAAATTTTTGCCCTATTCCAGCAAACTCCCGCCAAACTTTTGTTCAGTCAATTATACTCTCCTCCAAGATCACATGCATTATCTTTCCATTAAAATTTTCTTTATACCTTTTCTTCTTGTCCAATTTCATCGCTTATCAATTACAACATATTTTATAAACTGACACTTCCAATCATCGTGTATGTACTTCTGGGTATGTATTTTTCTTTTTTTCTTTTCCATCTGAGAAGTCTTCTTGAACAGGAATTTTGTAACTATTGTGTTTGATGAAATGCCTGTGATGGAATTTTGCAGCAACAAGTGGGCGCCTTTTGAAATTCGGGAAAATGTATGGGAGAAAAGCAAGCGAGTTGGTGAAAGAATTTGCAAGTAGTGAACCTGGGCAACTTTGCACTTTCAATGTAAGTTACATAGATCTTCTTTTTATGGATAGATTCAGAGCCTAATTCATCTTATTACTATCAATTCAGTTTGTTTTTTTTATTAATGATCTTAATTCTGGAGCTTTATTCGTACATGGTGTCCAGTGGGCTTGTTCAATTTGTTTTCATGAACAGATTTTGAGAATGTCTCAAAGATGTAATTGAGAGACCCAAATGTTTGAAATACAATAATTATTTTTTTATGAGACTAAAAGATTGAATATGAATGGATGGTAGAAATAAAGCAGTCGGATTGAAGAGAATTTTATGCACTTAGACGTTCAAGTAAATGCCCTAATGAGTTTGATTAGCACAATTTTTTGAAAGGTCTTACCATTTATTAGAGTCCTGTGAAATTAACTCCAATACGTGTGATTTGTGAAACGAGGAACAAAGTGTAGGAGTTCAATTAAGACTTTTGTACCATGCTTTTATATGATCTCTATTTATTATTGAGACTGGGAAAGAGTTAAACTGATTAATGTTCAAATATTTTTACCATGAGAAATGATAGCAATTGAATTTGGACATGGATTCGTAGCTCAATTTGATGTGAATATTGGCTAATGTCTATATTGACAAACATTTTGGCTGGTGCACGGAGTGTTTACTAAGGCTGCCATTTGGTAGTTGTGAATTGTAGATAGAGAATGATGGAATTGGCATGGGAAACGGACTGTTGGGATACGAAAACTAGTCTCAATATTTCTCTGACCTTTGTTCCATATTTTTGTGTCAAGCTCTATAGTCTACTAGAATTTCAACTGAAGCGGGCAGGAAATGCTCCATGAGATTATTTTGTCGCTATATCTTTTTTCTCTCAACATTAACAAGAAAAAGATTCCAGCTTGAACTGAAGGGGAGGATGGAAGGAGGGGAGGGGAGGAACTTGGACCTTGAAACCAAAAATAAGATGGAGGTTACGTCTGTTGACCACAACCAGATGTAAGGAATGCTTGCTTTGATGCCACTTTAGACTCGAGGACAGCAAATCCCATGACATTTGGGCCTGCTATGGAAAATGTAGAATGATAACATAGTAATTCCATTTTTATGTCATTTTTTTGCCTCTTGGTGGGGTTGGGGGTCATGAATGTGAAGGAGTTTATGGTTAAAACCCTATTATTTGGTTTTATTCCCATATTCCTCCTTTATATTTATAGTACTTTTCACTACATTAACTCAACATGACCCTTACTTATAGAAGGAAAACGAAATAATAAAGCTCACTGGTATCTATAATATTATTATTATGCTTTTTCTTCCCTTGACATATGGGGTTTTAGACGGTTGTACTTGCCAGAATCCTATTATTGTTAATCTGGACTCTTGTTATCGCGGTTCCAAATGCTCAAAGAGTTGGCCTATCCAGTTTACTTATTTAATTCACATTAGTTTCTATTTAACACAGAATGACCTATTTGCTCAAGTGCTTGAAGAATGTGACGGCCATTTCCTTCACCTTCAGCCTTTAATGAGGTAACCATTTTCTAGTACTCTGTGTATGCTCCTCCCAGCCTTCCCTTTTATTTTGCTCTTTCCTCTCGCACTTCTCTTGGTCTCTATTGTAATTTCATATTTGATTATTCAATATGATGATGCTACAGGAAAATACAAGAGCATGAAAACAAATTGAAGGATAAAGGAAGATCAGAAGATGAAATGGGTATTTTAGAAGATGAAAGGAGTAAATCAGAAGCTGAGAAGTTGGTTATCCAAACAGCTCTGAAATCTGATCAGTTTGGGGCACTTGTACATCACCTTTCCTGGTCCGCAATAAGCGCTGTCTCATGGCTTATGTGTGAGTAATGAGAAAACTCTCCGACTCTTTATATCCCTCTCCTTAGGATTTTATTTTGGGATTCTTACTAAAATATAGACAATATCTTCATTATGACTATATAATTCTCTTGATTCATAGATATAATCGAGCAGAAGTCATCAGAAGCTTGGGATGGATGGTTGACAGTGTGCTCCCTGAAGAAATTGAAGAGAAACTCAGTTCTAATGAGAAAGAATATTTCAAAAATCATGTTGGAACTTTGCAGTCATATATGTCGGAGCTTGATCTTCATTTGACTGTGGTAATTATTCTCTTTACATAACTGTACACATTGATAATTCCCTTATGGTTGAGAGTTCATTGGTGGTTTTGATTCACAAAGAAGTTCAGCTCCTGAAAGTATTAGATATGTTTTGAGGAGTAGTTTACTTAGGCACTATTTGATAGTGATTTACGAAATATTGTTATACAGAATACAGTGCTTTCTTCGAAGTATACTATAAGTTGAAATTTTGTATGGAAAATACAATCAGAATGTAATTTTACTCTATTACTACCTTTTCTTGCCAGTTTTTACGGATGACTTGTTAATTACATATTTACGCAAATGCATATCATCCCACAAGTGTTGCTTTGTGCTGCAGGAATTTTATCTGAATTTGGCTTAAAATCTCTAATCTTTAAAGAGTTTGGTATATTGCTACCTATGGTCTGTAGTTCATTTTGTTAAAGGTTAATAACAAAATATCGTTTGTAAACCAGTTTAATTACAAAGAAAACTCAACTATCTTTCAAAATTACAAATACTCGGAGATTTGTTTCTATTTTACAAGTTACACCCTCAAGAGGGGATATTTGTTAAGTAAATACAAACCTCAAGACCGTATTTATAATTGTGAAAGATAACTGGATTTTTTTTGTAATTAGGCTAAACCTCAGGGGCAGTTTTATAATTTATCCTTTTTCTAATTCTTGAAAACCTGGAACATAATTCGGCATCAAGGTCCAATCAAATCGACCCTATTCTTGTGTTTTTGTCCAGGATACGGTTCCTCCAAAGATCCCTACATCAAGGTAAGAGTTCTTGATGATATTGGTGAGGTTGCACTTAGCGATCAGGTCGCCAACTTAGCTCGACATGCTATCATGTTCCTGCGAAGAACTGATGCAGAGCAGTACATTACTCAGGTGGTTATCATTCATTCCTTCTTATCTATAACATCAATATTTGGTTTAAATGTTGGGATAATTACAAAAATCAACCTTGAGATTTTAATTTGTCTGAAATTTAAGAGGGTAGTTGTAATATTTCTATAAAATCCAAGAGGGGTTTAATATGTTTTTTGCTTATGAAGGAGGAAAATGTAAGACGGAAGTGCGGAACAAATCTGCATTTTTTTTAATTTGTAATTTTCAGAAACCTGGCTTTTTCTGTAATTAGGCTCGAACCTAGGGGGTATTTTGCAGTTATCCCTAAATGTTCACCATTCCTGATATCTTCATTGTTATCCATGCTATGATGACCAGGGCCAAATGGAAGAGCTCACAAGTTGATCGGAGCTTTCGGTTTTCCAAGTCTTTCTCCTTATACATTGTGCCAAGAAAGACGAGGATACTAACAGGATTTCAAGATCGATTGGTCCTGCTCAAGCGGCTCAATCTTACAAGTAAAGCTTTTATTTATTTACACTTTACTGAAGCAATTCAGAAGAAAAAATGTCTAACCCTTTGGGGATGAGATAGCTGAAACCTATGGTTTGCTTAGTTGACAAAGCATTGATTTGTAGTTACCTTTGGAGAGTTGAGTTTGTGTACCCTGTGGATGTAGTTGCACTATCGTCAATAAATTAGAAGCTGAGGCCTAAAATAGTAGATTTTCTTGACTTCATGCTCATCATTTTGCTTGCTCAGGTTGTATTTAGGGCTGTAAGCGATTCGAGCCGAGCCGAGCCGGCGTTGTTTGCCAAATGTTTGTTTATTTTTGGTCTGTTCGAGCTCGGTTTGGGTTGTTAAGTTTGTGTTAGTGTTCGTTCATTTAATTTTTGTTATGCTCGAATTTGTTCACGAACATGTTCATGAACATGTTCATATTTGAGTTCGTGTTAGATTTACGTGTTTGTGAACATGTTCATATTCAAATTTGTGTTCATAAACTGTTAAGTGAACAATCAACAATTTTGTTCACGAGCGAACAAACAAACAAACAATTAATATCAATATTTAAATTAAATATTTTTAAATTAAATAACATTATTTATTATTAATTGAATAATAATCGAGCTATTAGCGAGCCCCTTAACGAGCTTGTGCACGAACAATTCTAAACAAACACTAAACGAGCTTGTTCATGAACATTTATAAGCGAACACTAAACGAGCTTGTTCACGAGCTATTAATGAACGAGTATATGATTGTTCAAGCTATGTTCGTTTATTTAACGAGCTCTAAAATTTATTCGTTTATGTTCGTTTAACTAAATAAACGAACATAAACGAACAATATCGAGCTTGTTCACGAGTAGTTTGCCGAACGCTCTGTTCGTTTACAGCCTAGCTGTATTCTCCTTGTGTTTGCAACAGCAAATATCCTAGTCCCAAAGGCTAACTCCACTTACACTTATTATTATTTAGGGATAATTCTAAAAAAAAAAAACTCCGAGGTTTCGAGTATTATTTATAAAATAACCTGAGAAGTTTTAAAATTACAGATACTTCATTTAAGGTTTGATTATGTCTTATATTTTTACCCCAATCGTAAGTTGAACTGATAGAATTCGCCGAGGTTATCAAATATTATACATTTTTGTCTCTTACATTTTCTAAATATTACGAATAGTCCAAATATTACTCCCTCAACTTTTCTAAAAGTTATAAAGGAATTTTGTAATTTTGAAAAAACTCTGTTTTTTTTTTTTTTTTGTAATTACCCCAAATCTCAGGGTTATTTTGTAAATATCTCTATTATTTATATCAAACAGTGAAGAGACCAGACCTCCTAATCCAGGCAATCTTCTGATTAATGTCACTCTGTCACTCTCTGCACCTCATGGTTGGATAAAGATTCAAATTGCAGGTTCACTCAATTAATGGATCCATTTGCGTGGTAGAGAGTAACAAGAAATTTGTAATCCTGGAATTGATACCTCAATGTTTAAGAAGACATTATATGACAGTTACAAAGGTAATTGAATAAGAATATAAGACTGTAAGAATTCATTTCAGGTCAAATCATTCATGCCCATTTTTCAGGTAGTTCTAAGCTCAAATACTCAAAATGTGGCCCAAAATCCTAACTCAATGACTAGATTTAATACCCATATGGACAAATTATAGCAAATGTTCAGTGTTCAGTGGATTTATTCTGAGTTTGAATCCAAGAAAAACCTAAATCTGAACTTGAGCTCAACTTTGAAAGTTCAAGTTCAAGAAAAGATCAAGTTTGGTTACTGAATCAGAATAATTTAAAAATATAAAATTATGATGCTTAGTTTCCATAGTCTATTTTACTAAACTAGGGATGGCAACGGGCGGGTTTGACCAAACCCGGGACCCGCCCCGCCAAAGAAGACGAGACCGGGACCCGCCCGCCCCGCCCCGCAGTAAACCCGCTACCCGGCGGGTTGAGCCAGTAGACCCGCCATACATATGGGAAGTCTGCTGTCTGGTATGCGTTTTGCTGCTGTGTTTGGCCTTTTTTCTACCACATTCTCGCCAAACAAACACCCCTTTACAGTATTTATAAGTTATTAGTACTATATGCAATGATTTGTAATAAATACATACACTAATTTTGAATTCACATACCACACGTACTTGAATCTACTACAATAGCAAAGGTGAGTATTACTGGACTGGACTGTTTGGATTAGCATAATTATTAGAGTTTTTAATGTTGAGATGGGTGCTTTTAAATTAAAGTCAAATTTTCTCTTCCTATTCCATCTCATGCTTCCTTTATCTTGTCATTATAGGAGCAGACAGAATGTATAAGGAAGAAGATGAAGTGCAGTAGAAGAATTAAAAAATGATTTTTGATAGGGCTGCTTGTTTTAATGGTTCATCTTTTCATAAATTTGTTTACAATTTATCCATTCAAGATCATATTAAATACATTATCAAAAAGAGAGAGATCAAATTAAATAAATAAAAGAATAGGAAATAAAGCAGCCAATATTGTATGGAAATAATGACATCCCTGCCCTTCCAAACTCTGAGTTGTAGAGACCGTAGACTACATGTGTGTGTATTATATAAATAAATATGCGGCGGGTCCGGGCGGGTCTAATGGACCGTTACCCCCCCGGACCCGGCGGGTTTTGGAAAAAGATAAACCCGTTACCGCCCCAAACCGTGGCGGGCGGGTTTTGCGTCTAGACGGGGCGGGTTCATTGCGGGTCCGGGTTTGACCCGCCCCATCCCTATACTAAACCATAATAACATATCAATGAGGTCTATAATTTGGGTTACTGGACTTAAATCTTAAATAGATCGAATTTGATAGCTCCTAATGGTATGTGGTGGTAGTTGTTCTTAGATTGGAGCCCGATTAAGTTAAAACCCAATTCATTGAATCATCCTAATGCAAATACTTTTTGGACTTGACATTTGAATTTTGGGCCTAATGCCACTTCACGCGAGGACATTGGAAGAAAATTTAAACTGCATGAAAGTCTAACAATGCAGAAATTGAGACACTTTTAACCATAACAATTCCCAGCTCACAAATAAAAGTTGAACATTTTTAGTTAATCAGATGATTTTCATACCTGTATTAATTTGACTAAATCCAAAATTAACGTGGATTTTCTCCAATTCATTGCTTGATCCAATTTTTGTCCTTAACTAAATAACTGCTGATTAACTACAAATAGAAACCTGTCTCATTGGACTCAATGCCCTTTTATTCTTACCACATTCTTGAGGTAATTCACTAATATCAATATCACCACCTCCAATCTAAGAACAACCTACCACCACCTACCATTAGAGCTATCAAATAATCTATGCCGCTATGAGAAGTCAAATAAGCTGGGCAGGTCGGTGTTGGTCCAATCGTCTTGGAAAAATCGGGATGGCGGGCTTTTTTTTTGGTGTCCATCCCAACCATACTTTATAAATATATCAATGTAAATTATATCGTCAAATGGGTCGTGTAGCCATAGGATAGCAATGGCGGGTCAAAACCCGCCCCCGCGTCGCTCCCGCCCGATGGGGCGGGTTAGACCTCCTGGACAAATGGGTCCCGGGCGGGTCCGGGTCTATAGGACCCGCCCGCGTATGTTAATTTTTATTAATTTTTAAATATATATTAAAATATTTTTGCATTATTTACTTTAAAATTTGAGTATTATATGTTTAAAAATATTAGTTGAGTACTAATATAATATTATTTACTTTTAAAGTTTAATTTACTAATATAATATCTTGTAATATTCTACTTTGAATATTTATTTTAAGTATTAGTTGAGTATTATGTAGTATAATAGTATTTGTTTTTTAAAATAAATCTTAATAGTAGCCAATTCTAAAAAATAGTTATAATAAGTTGCATAATTATATTTATTTATTTTTTAACCTATTGGCATTTGATTACTTTTGAAAAATTGGCCATAAATAGAAAAATATAAATTATTATAAATTAAAAATATATTTGGCTGCTCTGAGACCCGGGCCCATTTTGGAGGCTGGTCTTGAGGCGGGCGGGCTGTCCCGGTCTTACTCAGCCGGGGCGGGTCCCCGGTTTGGCCAAACCCGCCTTGTGCCATCCCTATGTAGCGGTAGAAAACATGTAAGTGAACATAGCGTTACAAACAAGCTTATTTCGTGAATATGCTTCCGGATAACGTTCGTTTATGTTCGTTTATTTAGTTAAGTGGCATAAATGAACACATTTTGAGGCTCGTGTAATAAACGAGTGAGCTTGAATAATTCTATACTTTCGTTTACTAAAGCCTTCGTGAACAAAGTTTGTTTAGTGTTCGTTTATAAATGTTCAAGAACAAGCTTTCGTATAATATATTTTTAGACTTGTTCGTGAACAAAGCTGTTAAAGGAGCTCGACTAATAGCTTGATTATTTTAAATAAAGAATTAAAAATATTTTATTTTAATAAAATTAAAAAGACTTAAAGCCCTTAAGATACATAATACTCCCTAAACCCTATCCTAATACGTAATAATGATAATTCTCATTAAATAAGCTCGACCCATTTTTTTCACTATTTCTAAAATATAGTTTTGCGCAGACTTGCCAATTGTTTGATTAGTTACTTAGTTTATGTGTGTTTATTTTTGACAATAATTTATATGTATTTTCATCGATAAGTTTGAAAAATGTTTGTTTTTGTTTATCGCTCACCAAAAAAGTTAATTTTTTTGTTTATTTGTTGTTCGCGAACAAAGTTATTAATTGTTCACTTAACATATTGAATCTGGCTCAAAACGAACACGCGTTCGCGAACATGTTCACAAAACACATTCAAGATTAAATTTTTTTATCAAGCGAACACGAACAAGTTTTAAAATCGAATCAAGCTCAAGCCAAGCGAATATATAAAATTAAACGAACATATGGCAAACGAAGTTAAGGCTCGGCTCGATCGTTTTGCTCTGCCCACCACCTAAAAGTACCATTCTGTCCAAAAATAAAAATAAAAAAAGGAAAAAGAAGAAGAAAACATAAGACAGAATCAGGATGTTTTCCCCCTTTTTTCTGCATATGATCGTAACTGGTTATTTACAAGAA
Organism: Rehmannia glutinosa; assembly: GCA_016081115.2. Lineage (NCBI taxonomy): Eukaryota > Viridiplantae > Streptophyta > Magnoliopsida > Lamiales > Orobanchaceae > Rehmannia > Rehmannia glutinosa. The sequence goes on along the minus strand of JABTTQ020002263.1, from coordinate 598 downwards.
AAACCAGCCTTAATTTATTTTTCAACAGGACTAAAAAAAGAATGAAGCAAGATTAGGATTCATCAACAATCCTTTAATCGGAAAATTCTGAATCTGCCCTCCTCTGATAGAACAACACCCCTCAATCCAATCCCATTCCCATTTATCCTCATCACCAAACACCTCCTTCCAAACTATAATCCCAGATCCAAGATCCCTATACAAACAAACAGCCCTTTAATCCCCACATTTCACTCCCCCAATTTACCCTATTCCCAAAAGCCTAATTCCCAATTCAAACGGCACTTTCCCAACCAAACTCAAACATCATCATCTTCCCCAAGCTCCCAAATACACCCATCTCCGCCGCACGCGCCGCCGACCACCGCCAATTTCCCGTTCCTCGGCACCAGCGCCGCGAATTCGAGCTTATCGGCTAAGGGGACACTCAGCTCCCGCCACCTGTTTTGTGGAAATGTCTAAGCCCATCACGCTGTAAGCTCGAATTCGCGGCGCTGGTGCCGAGGAACGGGAAATTAGCGGTGGTCGGCGGCGCCACCGGGATCGTATATTTGAGCAGAGAAGACTGATGATGCTAATTTGGTGAAAAGTGAATTTA